>JAAKBH010000031.1:575000-1149310 GCA_019776075.1 Amaranthus palmeri | reverse complement strand
ATATATATATATATATATACTATATATATATACACTCTCTTTGTTTATTTGTTTTTTTTCTTTTTTGCTAAATGGAAATTCAAAAAGCTTTTAGTGAGGGTTTTTGTGACATTGGTGACCGACAAAGTCGTTATAGTGTATAATAATTCTGCATTTGATTACTAAAAAATAGTAGCAAAAATGAGGCATTGACAACTCAATATTCATTAATGGGACCGTCAATTTTTAATTAACAAAAAAAATCAAAAAAGAAGAATATTTGGAGGATGGAAGAAGGGAAAAAGGGCGAGCGGGAGGATATGGTCGGAAAAAGGTTTTTTTTTTTCCGAATAAATCGTATTTTTAAGAGATATATTTCAAGCCCAATTTTTTAAAAGATTATTGTCTACTTATTATATTTTTAATGTCTACTTACATTATTTTTAATGTTATTTATCGTATTCTTAATGCATATTTTTAATATTTTTAACGTTATTTACATCATTTTTAATATCTACTTACAATATTTCAAAAAAAATATAATGGACCAACCCAATTAAAGTTGGTCTTTCATAAAAATTTGCGTTTCTTTTTAAGAAAAACATTGACAAATACCAATATGACACATCTATGCAAGGTAATTGGCACATTGATAAACTCGTCTAGGCATCGATTATCACTTTATCATAGTATTCGATATTCATGCAATAATCTACGCAAAATAATACTCCATGTAAGAAAAAAAATAATACTCCATTTTATCACAATAATGCACTATTTTAATCTTTACCAAGAAATAACTCATTATTGTCTATTTTCCTTATTTTAATCTCACTCATTAAATAATTATCTTTTCATCTACCATTCAAAAAAGTAAAATGGACAAAATATATAAAAAAGACTTTTTTTTATTCTCGTGTCACCAATATAATGATGCAACTAATTTAAAAAGGAGGAAGCAATATTTTTGGATAATAATCCAAAGGTCACAAATTTGAATTTTCACCTTAAAAATAATTAAATAAAACAAAGGAATTCTTGTATATGATTTATCTAAGTTCATATATAAGAAAATTGTTACATTTATAACCCAATTATATATTTATATAATTTAATCATCATATACGTACATATTAAATTTCAAGATTTTATGAGTATTAATTCTACTGATCAAAGCTAAACAACATGCATATGTATGGCAATGGATTATTACTATTTTTATTGAAAAATGATATATACAGCCCTAAGAATTGTATATAAGAAGAAATCTTATATCATTTTAATACCATATTAATCTTAAATGTTTTGGGAGACTAAATTAATTGATGACTTTTCTATTTTCATTTAATTCTCTAAAATTTATTTGTATAAAAGATTCTCTTAAAAGCTTATTGAATTAAAGAAGATGAAGAGACAAGTTAAAAATGCCTTATACATTAATTTCTCTCACATTAATTAGTTAATCAAATCATCTCCCAAGGAAAGATCTCAAAACAAGAAATCCACATTTTTATTTTCTCTCTAGTTTGTATTAATTAGACTATTTAGCTCATATATCTAATATGTTTCACGAAGAAACTGTCTCTCATCACCACAATTTGTGTTAGTTTTAAAAGGTTTTAAAGTTTAATATAAATGTTAATAAGGTACATTTGTTGATTTTTAAATAACAAAATCTTTTTTGATTTATTTTATGGGTAATGATATTTATAGCCCTAGGACTGTAAATAAAAATCAACAAATTCTATTTATTATCAACAATTTTAGGTTTTCAAGAGAATCTAGAATGAAAAATTCAGAACAATTTATAGTTTTTGTCGTTATTCCCAAAAAAAACTTAATCATAAAACAATAAAATATATTTAAGATTATTATGTTTCCAAAGCAAAAACAACAATAAATTACATGAAAAAAGTACAAGATTATTTCTTATCAATCTCCTTTATTTTTATTTTATTTTACTACTAAGAAATAAAATATTTTTTTCTTATTTATGATTGACACAGAAAAAGAATAAAGTCAATTTAATTGCATACAATATTATGCTCCATATGATATTTTTTTAACGCTAAAATAAATCCGTAATTTCTTATTTTCCGCTTATTTGATCCAAACTATTGACTTTTAACTTTAATAGTACATTTCAATAAAAAATTTGCTAAGATTTTTTTAACAAAAAGATACAAACACTACAAAAAAAATGTTCAATTGTAGCGCGATATTTTTGACACTTCAGCAAAATGTCACCATTCTTAAAGTATTATCCTAATATTTCAATCTTAATTTATGACACTTTCTACAAGTTTCACTAAATAATATAATGATATTTAATAAATGACATAATTTGATATTTAAATGTCATAATTGGCACTATTTTTTGTAGTGAAAATCAAAGCATTTTTTTAAGGAATGGACAAAAATGAAAATTCCACAAAAAAAGAAAAAATTGTTAATAATAATCTCAACTTGTGACATTTTGCTGTGAATAACCCCAATATACATAAATAATTCGAACTTTTCACCTATGTTGCTCAAAGCACCCTATCAAAAAAAAATCGGCTACCGCAGTTCAGAAAATATGCATTTAATTTCTTCACCAAAATAACCTCCTTCAACATTTAATTGTATCTCAATTCGCATTACATCCCAATTCATTTATGAACCTCTCCCTTCAATTACAACCCAATTCGCATCTTCCCCAAAATTTTAGGATTCATCATTTCACTCCAAATTCAAAGAAGGAAGGTTGAATCTAGTGAATTTTGTTATTCTTCTTATAAAATGGTAAGCTGCTATTCTCATGAAGGTTTCAAATTTGTGATTTTGCGAATTTACGTTGCAATTTTCGAATGCTTACACAAATTATTGTCTTAATTTTGTTGCTATGATGTTCTAGGTTTTGAATTTGTCATCTCATTTCACGAACCTCTACTGTATGTTGAAGAACAAAGAGAATTCATTTTTGCAAAAAAAAAAAATAAATAAATATATAAATAAATTAAAGGATAAAATAAATTTTCTCTCTTCTAAAAGTTGGGGTTAAAAATGGAGATATGAAGTAAGAAGGAAGAAGATGATGACCATAATAAGAAGGAAGAGAACAGGTTGCAAACGTCTTTATCACTTACTATAGGCTATAGCTGGTTATATTTTCGTTGGGGGTGCTTGAGCAAAATAGGTGAAAAGTTCGGATTATTTATAAATGATGAAAACTAAGGGTTATTCATAGCAAAACGCCAAAAGTTGGGATTATTCTCAACAATTTTTCCAAAAAAAATAACGACACACTGAAACCGCCTCATACAAATTAGAATTGGTTGATACTTGATAGAGGCGTTCAAAACAAACACGATAACTCGATATTCGAATCACCAGACCTTGAAACCAAACCCGACTTAACCCAATTTCAAAATGAATTTAAAATAATTTAAAAATCAGTATAGAGTATAAGTATAACACAAGACTCAATATTAAACCTACCTGAAACACATGACTCAAAATTCACCTGATGACCCGAAACACCTCTAATACTTGATAGATAGATATTGTTTAAGAAAATGTGCAAAAGAAAAAGCTTTAACTAAACAGCTTAAAAGTTATATGCTTCAGCTTTCTCCATAAAAGAAGCTGTAAAAATATGTTTTCAGTACTCCAATATTTATAATATTACACCTGAAACAATACAAATTTCCTCTTCCCTTCATTTTTTTTATCTGTTACACTTGTTTGGTCACTTGCTTCTTTACAATGGAAATAACCATAATTGGAAGAGATTAAGCTAAATCTATAATAATATACTTAATCTAGAGTCTAATACATTATCATTAATGCATATTACAACAAAAATTACCCACCAAAAACAAGAAAAATATACCACCTAGGAAGGAAACCGAGCAAGTTTCGTCCCGATGACTTCGCAACCCCGTCTTATATTTCATATAATGCATCCTAGCTCGACACACGTTTTTTTTTTCTTATTCCCTAGTCACAAAGAATGCGTAAGTTTTAAACTCGAGCTTTATCGACATACATCCCTATAACCTTATAACCTATCTCTTGTAACCCATAGCTACTACCGGGATCTTCACCTTGTGCCCTCGGGTTCCTTTTAATGTAACTTCCCCGAAAGTGTATGATCCAGTTATTGAACGCACGGTCAAGGACACTGAAAATTTACGAGATGCCCCTGGAAGTAAAGTCATAGCAGGAGGGTTTACTTCGATGGCAATCGATGGTGCCATTCTTGCTGAGATTGTGTATGTTTCTTCCTCTGCAACGTTTGTAACAGTCCTTGTCACAGTTTGCGTACCAACGAGATGAGAGATTGCTATTGATGGTGTGTTGAGATTTGACGGATGACCCATGGTAAAATTACAAGGTTGTCTTGTATAGTTTCTTATCTCTTGAGGATGGATTCCTGGCGTCGTGCACAAGAATCCCAAGTAATCTGAATAACCTGTGATATCAAGTGAATAGCATGTAAAGAACAGCTTATTCTAGAGCCACTTTGAGGTCCCTTTTTATCGCATCATATATGCGAATAATAAGAGATATGGGCCGAGAATTTGTGGTAAATCAGAACATACGAATAGATAGCGCTCACTTATGCAAAGAACGCAACAAATAAGAGAAGGGTCTAAGTGTGTGAAGCGTACTATTGAGAATTATTTTTTAACTTGTTTCGGAAGATACTATATAAGGCCTCTCAAAAGCTTAAGAGTATCCATAAGGGTTTTGCTCAGTGTAACATAACTCACTTTTTAAATATGTGATTCGCTCAAAAATGCCCAAGAATAGCCCAAAACCAACCATAATTCGCTTTTTTCGATGTGGGATCCGCGAGTAGATTAGCGAACGTGAGATAGGTTTTGCTAGACAGCTAGAGCAAATATATCAATGCTTACATTTTTCTTTTCATCTTCTACTTATCTTAGACTTCGGTTTTTAATCTAATCTTATCAATAACGATTTTGCTAGACTAGAGCAATAATATTTCAAAGCTTGCCTTTTTCTAATCTTCTACTTATGTTACCTGTTTTTGATCCTATCTTTCCCAATTCATTGAATATCTAAGCAAATGACTCACAGAATTAATGTTCGATGGAAAAGAGCAACTAGATGGGTTGTAGCACACCTCTATAGTTTAGGGGGAATTTCTATAATACTCTAGGAGTCGGAATATTGCTTTTTAAGACATGGGCATTGCAAAGACTCCGATGTCAATATAGATATGTCAGAACACTAAACAAGAGCCAATTAATGATATCGAGGTACTGGACTTGATGAAAAATTAGAAAAGTCAAGGAGTGGCTTGATTCGAATTTGACATAAACAGGGATTGACGATAGAATTACATAATTTATTGTTGAATTTGAGACTAGCTTTCGGGTATGCGTGTCAATCAAATATGTACTTAAGCTCAATGATTCGAGCTACTACTTCCATAGACCATAACGCATGCTTCATAAAAAGAAGATTAGCACAAACCTGCATCAAATACGAGTCCTGGATCTAGAGCCGCTTGAGGATTAACATGCCCACTTCCATAATCAAATGGTGTAGCAGTAACCAAGGTTACCTCTTCAGATGATCCGGTGTATTGCTGTGCCTGCAGTGGTCTCCCAGCTCTATTTATAGTTGTTGTCGTAGTCATCAAAGCTGACTTAATGGCAGCCGGACTCCAGCGTGGATGCTTTTGCTTTATGAGAGCAGCGATACCGGCAATATGTGGTGCAGCCATACTGGTTCCAGATATCATGGCAAATGATTCCCCTGCGCGAATATACTTCGGTTCAGAACCAAGAAACTCAGAAGTTTGGAGTTTCCGACACCATTTTTTGAAAGAGAAACTTGGGCCATTCTGGAACATGTCATAGACATCTACACAAGGAAAAGTGAGTAGGCCTACCTTCGTAGTTGGGTTCATCGGTACCATGTGGAGCCCAAGCTGCCCATATGAGAGCTCCAGGGGCCAAAATGTCGGGCTTCAGAAGATCAGCGTCTCGGAAGCTATAGTCTTTTATGTTGGGACCCCTTGCAGAAAATAATGCAACTTGTGGGGCTGACTTGTGAAGAGTAGCCCTTAATCCATTACCAATACGGCCCTTTGCTTCAAAGCTCTTGACTCGTCCAGTCCAATCTCGTGGAGTAGAGACATTGTAATAGTCTATGAGCTCCTGAACGCCAAAGGTTAACCAATTAGAATGTGTTGTATTAACATCTCTACTTTTATTAGGGTATGAAATCCTAAACGCCACGACATAATTAATCAGAATGTACTCCCTCCGTCCCATTTGATTTGCACCTCTTTTATAGACATGTAAATATTAATTTGTAGTTTGTGAATAAGACAAATAACATGTGGGGTAACTGAATGAGTGAATGAGCTTAAAAGACAAAAAGTGAATTTATGGATGAGACTAAAAGAGCATTGCGGGGAGCATTGCAAAAATAGCAAAAGGGTGCAAAGTAAGTTGAACAACGCAAAATATGAATTTGGTGCGACTTAAATGGGACAAAGACAGTATTGTATTAACTACCGGAATTTTATACATGACTTGAAAGTTGAAAGTTGAAACCAAATGAAAAAAATTCTATATAGATGTAATTTTTGCACTAAGACACAGACAGTCAAACCATATTATGCCGGGAAGAAAGAGCTCGAGATGGTTACCAGGGAGTTACCAACATCAGTCACAACAATGCCAGGAATACTACTTGGGACTGGATCAAATTTTGTTCCGGGTGTAATATTTTCCACGGCAAGGACAAATCCAGCAGCACCAAGGCTCCGTGCGGTCTCAGAAACTTTCTTGATAGATGCAGAGCCGACTACAAAATTGAATGAATAGCCACAGAGAAGAATTTTTCCCTCCACCAATTTTCGGTTCAGTACTTCAGGTCTCTGACAATCTGAAGGACTGAATCTCATTACAGATGTATCTAGCAATGCATCGTTTGCCGCAATAAGGGTGTAAGTTTTGTTTAAATGGGTGGAAGCTGCAGGGGGAAAAAGGACTAGCGTTAGCTTAATAAACGGAAAGATACCAACAGCTCGATTCTAAGTAAAATACTGATCGTGAGATTAATCAGTAACTCCCTTTTTGCAATTGTAGAGGTACAATACAGATAAGGCCACATACAGATACCCCCTTGTTCCGCTGGAAAAGTCTCATTGGTAACATTATGGTAATTCGGTAAGGTATACTGAAAACTTTAATAATGCTAAACTAGAAAGCTCCATTCTAGGATCTATGAGGTCAACCATATGAAAGACATACACAAAAGCATCCATTGTTTTAAAACATAGTTTAAAAATGCGGTAAAGGACGCGATCACGGTAACAGAACGTTGATGCGGTAACAGGAGTGTTGCGGTTATCATAACGCCTAAATATCGGTTGAAACCATAAGATATCCCTTGATACGGCCCAAAACGCGGGTTTTTTACACCTTTACAACGCGGGAAATATCGGTTTGTTTATTTTGAAAACCATTACAATGCGGCCAATGCAAAGGGATGCAGCCTTGTTTATACTCTCTGTTTTACAGAAATAAAACTTCATGGTTCAGATGATGAAATTTCAGCACAGAAAACCAACTATATATTTGAAAATTAAGATCAATTCAACAAGGTTCATGAGTCGAGATGGAGAAAAAGAAAATATATATGTAAGCATAGAAATTGAACTCACGCGACAGGCCTATTCCTGATAGAACTTTCCCATTTCCCAAGAAAAAATGATTTTTATATCTTCGATCATCAATTGCAGCAGCAACGGAAGTTATCCATGGACTGTAAGATAAAATAGTCTTTGGAAAAGGACCCCCATTTCCAGCTGCCTGTGCCACAAAAATGCCCGCTTTTACTGCTGATAGAAGTGCTGCGTCGAATGGATTGAGAAACGTTGTTTTCGTTGCTGCAGGCGGACTGTTAGGCCCAACTGAAAGATTTATGATATCAACACCATCGAGAACAGCCTGTGAAATAATGATTGTGAGTTCATATGCTTACAGCCACAAACATACGATGATATAGCTTGAACGTTCACAACCTTGTAGGCATCCAAATTTTTATAATTAAAAATCAGCCAACCGAATAAGTTTTTGGAGCCCTTCCTCCCATTGCCATATGGTTTTGGGATGGTATCTCCTTCGCTTATGAAATGTGTGCACTTCACGTTTTCCTAATTATATGTAGGAACAATACCTGGTCAATAGCAGCTATAACATCTGAAACAAATCCTCCGAAAAGTCTATAAAGTGCCTTGTAAACAGCAATTCTGCAACATAAAAAGACCATGTTTATTCCCCATATCGTAGAATTTAATACAGTAAAAGTGAGTAAGGTATGTGCTCCTCACCTCGCACGAGGGGCCATGCCACTTGCTTTTCCAAACTCAAATCTATGCAATCTCACTGGAATTCCATTGTTGCCCGCAGCAATAGCCGCTGTGTGACTGTAGGAATATTGAGTTCAACGAAACTTAATCCCTCAAAATATTTATCCAAATTAAATTTAAGGAATACAAGAGAATTTTTTAATAAAGATACAAGACCCTTAATATTGAATGTGTGAAGAATAGAAGATCAACAAATAGACATTTCTAACCTTCCATGTCCATCACCATCTAAAGGAGAAGCATAATCTACAGAAGGATTGAATGCTCCAGCTGCTATTGCAGCTTTTGCGAAATGCTGAGCACCAACAATCTTGCCATTACAGAAACTCCTTTTTGTATCGGGATCAACTTCACATTTCCCCCTGTATTTCGGAACAGGTCCATATCGCTCTGCTTCATGAGATGCAAAGCTTGGATGCAAGGGATATATTCCTGAATCCACAAACCCAATCACTATATCCTCTCCCGCCTTGTCAAAACCACCACCTGTCGGCCATACTTCTGTTGGAAGCCCCAAAAACTGCGGTGTATGTGTTGTAAGTCTCCTCACTTTCCAATCTCGTTCCACTGATTTCACGCCAGGTGCTCTTCTAAGGGTTTCTGCCTAGTACAAATTGCATTGTGTAAGCAACCGAATGGCAAGAAAAATACATGAACTCACATCAAACATCAAAATCTGAAGGTCAATGTAGTCAACAAGACACGGATAAAGCTTCACCTGCTCGGGAGTAGTATGAACCGCAAAGCCATTGATTAGGTGCCGATAGCTGTATAACTTGTTGTAAGTACCACCTTTGAACAGCAACCCAAGCAGCATATCGTGTTTCATTTCTAGGTGGCGAGCATATGATATGACAGTCTCACTGAAAATGAATAATGTAACGTTTAATACAGTGACCGATAAAATACATAAAACATGAATTGAACAAAACTTTAACTGCGAAAATAATGACATAACAAAGATTCAATGTCGACAATATGACGCCATTCAGCAAAACAGGAACTCCATCAAATGACATTGTAGCATAGCTGTTAATTGATTGAGCAAACAAGTAAATCCATCCTTTTTCACCTCTTTCACTAGTTCACCAACCAACGGTATTCGATATGACCATCAAATAGTTGCATGTTTTATGTCAAATCTCTTTATCATGGACTGTTTTTGTACAACATGTCAACGTTGAAATAGTAAACTAGCCAACAATCTGTTAGTATGTTAGAGTATATAACATATCATGGGGCCTCAATAAGCTTTTGGTTGAGTTGTTCCTTGACACGGTCATTCAAAACACCAATGCAATACTACAGATGAAAAGTTTCATAAAAGAAACAACAACCAACAATCCGCTGATAGCTTCATACTTTAGCCAGCCATCAACATAATAATTGACACGTTTGGTTGATCGTAATACACAACAACGACAATGTCAACCCAAAAAATTGGGTCAGCTACAAACCAATACATCAACTTCGGTAATTGTGCACATGTGGTTGATGATATTAAATGGTGATAACGGAAATGTCTTTGTATTGATTTTCAAGTATTCTGTTATGTCATTTTCAAGTTAACAAAAGCTGACAATTTTTTAACCTAGTCTAGTAATTTAGATTTAATTGTTTTCACAATTTAATACCAACAACCAAACATGTTGAATGAAGTTTTTATAACAAACAGTTAGAGTATATAGCATATTATGGGCCTCAACCATCAATTTAAGCATTTTGTTGAGTTGATTCATTTACATAGTATCAGAGCTAACATGACCACTGGTAACTCAAACACCCCTCATTTTAAGTGTAGTACAAAGCACCAGGTATAAGGAGGGCCCGTGTCTCATCCACACTTCTAGCCTAAAGGCTGTCATGTGAAGGCGCAAGTAAGAGTATACAACATATCATGGGGCTCAACCATCAGCGTTTTTGGCTGAGTTGGTTACAAACACCTAACCAATTGAGACATTCCAAAAATTGAAGGAACAAAATTACCTGGCAACATCAATCTTCTCATCAGTCTCAGAAGCAGTAGCTTCATACCCATGAACACCTCCCCGGTAACTCACCACAGGCTCTTCCTCAAGTGTAACTATATAGATCTCCCCCTTTATATCACCCAAATGAGCAAACAACACAATAATCAAAAACCCAATTGAAACACCCTTCATTTTCAATAAGTCCACCAAAGCTCAGCAGCACATCATCTCTGTTTATACATAAACAAAACAACCAAAATTCAGTAAACTTTACTCTAGCATAACTTAAACCACACTGAAGTAGAACTAAAGCAACCCCACAATGAGAATCCCACTCTTTATCCCAATATCATTAACAGACTCGCCCCGTTGGATACGATAAAAAGAGATTGTTTCCGACTGACCCAACCAACAAAATCAATCAATTAAATATAAAATTAGTTAAAAATTAGGAGGATATCATCACATCAATCATACATTAAGAATGATTCTGACAATAAGATTTAGCATAAGATCTAGATTATTAAACCTATAAGATTTGCACTTATTGTATTCTAAAAAGCAAAAGTGATATTCAGAAAGGGAAAGTTGTCTGCTTTCTTCTTCTACACTACTTTTTTAATGTAAAATCATATGATTCTGCAAAATGTAATATAGACACACAAGAAAGGAATCAAAATACCCAACATTTTATTTACATTTACTGATATTAGTACTAAAATCACACGAAAAACCCCAAAAAAAAGTTAGAAAAATGAAAAGTAAAGATCTTTAACTCTAATTAATCAAAAGAAAGGAAGCAAACCCAGAAATTGTAGAGCAGGATGGAGTTAAATTGAAATGTGGGTTTTTTTTTTTTTTTGAAGTGAGAAAACCCAGAAATTAAAATGAAGTTCCCTAAGTAAAATCAGAATATATAATTAGTTAAAGAAAACCCAGAAATTTGGTGATGGAAGTAAAGAGGGAGAAAGGATAATTAATTAGTAGAGTAGAGTGAGAGTTGAAGTGAAGTAAGAGAGAGAAAGGTAGTTAGGGTTTTTTTGATGATAAAAAAAATATTAATTAATCAAAGTATATTGAAAACGCGCCAGACAAGGATCGATAACGTGGAGGGGTCTCCTTTCGTCTCATACTAATGGATGGATGTTTGAGAATAATGATCCTTTTAATTGACATATCAACATGGACGGTGTTAGGCAAACGGCTGATAGCTGGTGCTTCTTTCATTCTGTAATACTTGCTACTGAGTGCGACATTTGTGTGAGAAATGCACTATTGTTAGCAAGTATTATGGAACGGAGGAAGTAGTTGATAGCTGACTATAATAGTTGTTTTGACCAGTTGATTTTATTAACTGGTTTAATCAACTTATTTTGAACCTCATGTTATAAGCAACTTGTTCAAAAACAGTTTATTTGTATCAATGAGTTGTTTCAACCGTCACAAAACATTAGCATTAGCTGGTTTGACCACCCTACTTTGTAGGTTTATTTAGTTATAGTCTTATACTTCTAATGTGGTTTGTTTAGTTACAGCCTTGTAGGTGCCTCTCCAGGTGAGCACTCACTTTTCTTCGTTGTAGGGCCCATTTATTTGGAAAGGTTTCTTAATGTGTGCATTCCTCTTTACCTTCCGGGGGTATGGGTATGGACGTATGGTATATCTACTACCTTGATCTCGTCCCAAACCCTGACTTGTGAAAAATATTGGGTTAATTACCATGACTATAACTACACAACATCACAACACGTTATATATCGAAATTAAAATCCCAATTCATCTATATAAAATATTTTTATTTAGTAAATATGATATTCAATTTGGGTAATAATTTCAATCTTCATAACATTTTTATAAATAAATATTATCAGTTCAAAAATAATATTGTCGTAATTATAATCTAATTGGTAGAATTAATTCTAAATCATCATCATCATCATCCTACCCAGTATATCCCGCTCATAGAAGACTATGAGCAGGGTTTGGGGAGGGAAGGACGGCGGCAACTCATACCCGTAAAGGAGAGCACGGCCAAAAGAAGAGTCCCCCGGCTCGAAGAAGACTATGTTGTTACTTGTTAATTCTAAATGATTGAAAAATTTTTTAAAAAATATATTTTTTTTTAATTTTTTTTGAAAATTGGGAAAAATTAATAATGAAATGAGTTCTTAATAGAGACTAACAAGTAACAACATTGAAGGACATCTAATGCACATCTCCAACATAAAAAACCTCTAAAAGAAAAAGGTCATTGAGGAAACATAAGATAGAATTAATTAAGACGCCTTTTAACGAAAAGTGGGCCAGCCACTATACACACCAAGACCAAACCAAAAAGGTATGGTAACAAAAATGCCAAGACCATAGAGGTACTTGTAGGTGAGTCACAGTCCGACTCGCCAAAAATCTAAGAGCTCCGAAAAAAAAAAACAAATCGCGTAAACACTAAGAAACTAACCCTAGGAGTTCTAACCCTAGAAGCAGAAATAGACATGAACAACAGCTGCCAGAAACTCTCCAAGGATACCCACTGCCGCCAGATCACCAACTGTCTCAGCCCACAAACCAACCAAGAAGAGACAAACCCAAAACATCACACCAAACCATGTCAACTTTCAACGACGGGGCGGTCAGAACCATGAGACCCTCAAACAAGTGGTGGCGAACACCACCAGACCCACAACAACGAGGTGGTATCCAACACTATTAGGACCTCAAACGCCAATGAAGACGGAAAGGGTGAGTATAGACCATATCATTTAGTGGCAACATGGAGGCAAAGCTCAACACCAAAAGCCCATAAATTAGCATGTATTACTATCATATTATACCGAATACTAGACTGATGACCATCACATTACATCCAAAAAACTCTTGTAGCATCATGCAGAGAATTCAGAGTGATTAGTCATGACAATCTACAAGTATTGTTCAATCAAATCCAGTTATCTAAAAACCAAATAAATGAAGTGGGACAGTGTTGGCATAATTGGAGGCAATCAAATATTACATGTATGAAAATAAGGGTTCACAAATAATGCACCTATAATAATATGAAAATATGGAAGAAAAAGGATGTTCAGTCATTTCTCATCTTAGACAGTTATCACTTATCAGCATTAAAAGTAGTTTTCGAGTTGATTTCAAATTAGATGATTTAAGTCGTTTCAAATTCGAATTTTATAATGATGTTAAATTAGGCTGGACTTATTGTGAATGCCAGCACAATAAACGGGAACACGATGTGCACACAGTTCATAAGCTAAGGAGATATATGTTATCCCAAAACCATATAGCAATGGGAAGAAGGTCTTCAATAGCTTATAAACTGTGCACACCATTTTCAATTTGTTGATGTGGGACAACTCATCCCAACAGATATTATTTTATATTAATTTATTTATTATAGTATATAATACGTGCTTAGGAATTGATCAATAGCCGAGTTTTGTCTAGCCCATAGGCTTCATTCCAAACACGCTATTTATCGTATTTTTAACCTGACGCCCATACTAGCTAATTCATAAAATATATATAATATAAGGCTAATAATTAAATATCACAATTCAATACATATCAATTATTTAAGTATATTTTTTCATTATATCGTTGATTTAAACTACTTTGATCAAAACCCGAGTTAGCCCTGCATATTACTTGTTATATGTATACAATTTTTGCTTTAGTGTCAAAGAAAATACATTACTCTAGTGAATTTATTTCTTTGAATTCACTCACAAAATTAAAAACTCTTGCAATGAGAAAATACATATTAAATATAAACTCGAAAAAATTAGCAATATATTATATAACTTTATTCTTTTTGGACTAACAATCAAACAGTCAAGACAATCCATAAAAAGTAGAAAGATTTCACCATCTTTTGCGGTTAATGATTTGGTAGGAACAAAAGGCAAAGTAATGGGAAATGACCCACTTCTTTTCTAGTACTATTAAATTAACAAACAATAGAATTTAACCAATAAGTAATATTATTATATTCTATCAAGTATCAACAATTCAAATTAAATAAGAAGAAAAAAAAATAATTAACTTCTTAATTTAAAGAAGATTTACTGTTAAAACTAATTGATAATTGTTAGATTTAGAGGTGTTTGAAACATATCTGACTTTACCCCACTTCAAAATGAATATAAAAATCACAAATTCTTCTGAGAGACGGTCTCTTCGAGAAACTATCTCTAATTGGGCTGGCCCATGATATAATTTGTAAAATATTGTAAGTAGGCATTAACAATGATGTAAGTAGACATTTAAAATATTAAAAGTATGCATTAAGGATATGGTAACTAAGCATTAAGGATTATGTAAGTAGACATTAAGAATACGGTAAATAGACATTAATTTTTAATGGATTGGACTTGAGATACGTCTCTCAAAGAAACGATCTCTCAGGAGACTAGCTGTTTAAAAATATATAAATACTAATGTGAACTCAAAACCCGATTCTAATCGAAATCGACACAATGACCCGAATGAACACATCAGCTTACTCTTTAATAAGCTTATGAAGTGATATTACTCTTTTTTTCGTTCTAATGTAGGATAACTCAGATGTGGATTACCAATAATTACTTGAACGGCAAACATCATTATAAAGTATTAATAGATTGATGACAGCTTTAATTTAGATGAGAATGTTTAGTAAAAAGTTAATTGAGATGAAGAAACGCGTTAACATCAATGATTTTAGGTATAAAGTCAAAAAGAAGCAAAGATTACGATTGAATTTTTGCATGGAAAATTTGACGCATGCACTTTAATTCTTTTTGGTGTTACAGTTTCTACTTAAAGTTCTCCTTGCACATGCCCACTATAAACATACTTCCTCCGTTTCATAATACTTGCTACTAATTGTGACATTTTTCCACACAACATATCATATTCAGTAGCATATATATTATGAAACAGAGGAAGTACTTCAATCTTCGAAAGATGCACCATAATTTGCAGTTGTAGACTATCCCCATTGTTAATATAAAAAATATATTAGAGAAATTTCACGAGCCATTTATTTATTTTTGACTTTTTGATGTTGTAGATTAATATTGTTTTAATCTGCATTAATTTGCAGTTGTTAATTTTTTCATATGGTATACATATAGTTATGTTTTTTGTTATCTTAAGTACTGATTCCTAACAAATTTTCGAAAGTGTCTTATAACAATGATCGTGACGATTGTTTTTATGAAAAACGTATTTATGGGTAGCATAATGTGAGTGTAACAAAAATTTTCAAAAATTTTCCTTGCCAAGTTGAAAAGTTAGAAGCTGGTAAGTGGTCACCATGCAAATTAAAAATAACATTTGTCTACCACATGGTATAATTTCAACAAATGCGATTTTCAAATAAAAAAAAACTCCCTTTGATTTTTTTTACTATGTTTGGATATCAATATCAAAAAGAAAAGAAAGGGAAGAAAAAAAAAAGAGAAGGGAAAAAAGTAAGAAAAATGATTCTTGTTTATTTAGGATAGAATAATTAAGGGAGTGAGATGAGAGTTTTCGCTTTAAATACTTACAACTTCGAAAAGATTAAGACCTTAACAGAGTTTATTCATTAATCTCTCCCGGCATCCAAATCCTTTTACTCCCATTTTGTTATCCAAACAGGGATCCTTCATCCCTTTCAAACTTCTACTTTCATTTATCCGAACACACCCCAAGAGTTTACACCACCCACAATTGGCACAAATATTAAGAAATTGCTAGGGAGAACTAAATTGTGTGAGTATAACTCGAAATGAGAGAAAAGGACAACTATGTGTGAAAAATAAAAGAAAATAGTTAGTACACTACATAAAATAAAAATATTATAAAGTTAAAAAGACAGACTAAAATAAAATATCAACATCTAGAAACATAGAGAGTAATATTATCTTAAGTTTAACGATAAATAATATTTGAATGATTCACTTCAATCAACAACAACATCAATTAATTTTTTTTGAAAAACATCGATTAATTCAATCACTACTATTCATTTCTCACAAATAAAACATATATAGTAGTATTAAATGATTTGACTGATTAATTCTTTTTCTTTATTTGTTGCATTTTTTTGATGATCAAAAATCATAATTGGTTGATTATTATAAATCTTAACTTATAAAAGAAAATATTATAATTTATTGCATTTATTTGATGATCATAATTGTCGTCTATATTGAGGTCATAAAATATAGAAGGAATTAATGATAGTTCATTGAATTGAGTGGAGCAAGATATATGTGGTTGTCATGAATAATGATCGAAGTGATTAAGGTGAAACGAAGGAAGATTATTAGAAGATGTTAAGAGTGTCAAAATATATAGTGGAGGGATAAGAAAAATTAGCATCTACATTCTAGATTCTACACCCATCATTGACTTAAAATAAAGCTAGACAACTATCTTTACTTCTAGTAAGGTTGAAATATCTTTGGGGAAAAATATAATTTGGATGAAAGACGATGGTAGATTTGGAGTTTATGTTTTGGGGGAAAAGGTTGAAACTGATGGCGTTTGAAATGGTGAGTCACATAAATAGATGTATAATGGCCTTAAAGCTTTGAAATTAATGTTTGGTAAAGTTTTAGGTGCAAAAATGTTACGATGGAACAATTTGGTAAATCTTAGGGCTACCGTGTGGATTTTTTAAAAGTTTTGGTTACTACGTGGAAAACTCAAACCTCAGGGGATAGCTCATTAGTTAGACAATCAATCATAATATTTAACTGTTCCTTCCCGTGGCTAATTGTTCTCGCTACCTAACTTCAATCAGAACACAAACTTAATTCAAATTGAATAAAAAAAAATAATTTGCATTTTTTTTTGAACTATTATTTAGATTTGGATCGTATAAAAAGTCAAAAAAAAAATTATGGAAAATTTCATGTGGTAATTATGAGGTTTTGAGTTTTCCACGTGGTAACCAAAACTTTGAAAAAATCCACGAGGTAACCCTGAGTTTTACGTAATTGTTCCATTGTGACCTTTTTTCACATAAAAATGTTAGCAAAATATTAATATCGAAGCTTTAAGGTTGTTGTACACCTATTTATGCGACTCACCATTACAAATGCTATCAATTTCAACATTTTCCCCAAAACATAAACCCCAAGTTTACTATATTTCATCCAAATTATATTTTTACTCACAAATTCAAAAATGGGAGAGCTAGGGTTTATATTTTTTTTGAAAAATGTTAAAACTGATAACATTTTAAATGACGAGTCGCATAAATTGGCGTACACCAGCCTTAAAACTTTGAAATTAACATTGGCTTTAGTGGCATTAAAAAATGCCACTGATTCATATTTTTAATGTAATAATTATTTGTTTTTATTTTAAGTTCCACCATAAAGTGATTTAACGACATTTAATTTGGTCTTTATGACATATGTAATTGTCACTATAGCCTATAGTGACATTTGTGAGAAATGTCACTAGATCTTATGTCGCTAAAAGCTTTAGTGTGACTTTTTAATATGCTGCTAAAGGGTCTAATAAATGTCACTAAATCCTCTATATATACTATAAGAAATTTGAAATAGCGACATTTAAATTAAATGCCGCTAAATATATCTCACTAAAAGCAAGTTATGTTGGAGTGTCTACTAAATTTGTCCTATTGACGTTTGATAAAAATAGCAAGAAAAAAATAAAAATATTATGGAATAGTGGTATATAAGATGAAAAAGTAAGTTAAATATATATAAATGATACTCCCTCCTATTCAAAATAAATGTCCACTTTCCTTATTTGGTAAAGTCTCTTTACTTGTCCACTTTCTATTTTTGGCAAAACTTTTTACCTAAATACCCCCAACTATCCCAACTTATATTATTTAATAATCCCAATCTTTAAAAAACGCCACCCTTTTCATTTTAACGCCACCCCTATTTTAAATTAAAATAATAAAATGACGAAAATGCCCTTGGACTTAAAACTATTATAAAACACTTCGAACTCACTCCATAACACTTTTATCACTCTAAAACTCACTAAAATTCAAAAAAAAATTTTACGTGCTGAAATTGTTGGCTGTTTATTAAAGAAAAAGTAAGTCAAAAGCCAAAAGCCAAAAGCCAACCCAAAAAGCTAACTGGAACAGCTTTTTCATTTTGACTTAAAAGCCAACTTTTCAGCTGCTTTACCAAGCATTTTTTTTACTATTTGACCAACCAACAAGCTAAAAGTCAAAAATCAACTAAAAAGTTAAGCCAAAAATCAATTGCCAAACGCCCGTCTCTTACAAATAAAAACTTATTTTTATGCATTTAGAGACAACATATCTATCCTTTTGCCATTAGAATTTGATGTTGATCATCACGTGAATGTAAACCATGTTTAAAAGGATAAGACGACAATTGCATGAGATGAGATCCGTCATTTTTTGTTTGAAAATGAACCTTTTTTTATTCACATGTCCCCTGACCGTGACCCCTCTTTTTTATTCAAAATACTATCGTGCTAATGTCGTCATCATCATATCATCATACCCAGTATTCCCGCTCATAGACTATAGTGCTAATGTGATATCCTATATATTCAAGATCCTACAGTTGCTAAATAAGGGTATATCTGATAATGCGTATTCATTCGGGTTATCGAGTTAATTTTGGATCATGTATTTTAGGACGATTTAAAATCGGTGTAAACATTGAATTTTACATACTTTTAAATTCATATTAATGTCGGGTCAATCGGGTTTGGTTATTAGGTCGGGTGAATATCGGGTCATCAATCATGTTTTGAATACCTCCACTTGTTTTGTCCATCTGAAAAAACATTATTTAACTCAAATATGTAAAAAAATTTTAAATCAAATAATAATCTTATTCTTGATGATCGTTGGTTTTTGTTTAATTATTTTTGTTCGCTAGCTAGTTGGATTAGTTAGTTGTATTGATTTTTTTAATTAGTTGTCGTTAACTAATTGTATTAGCATTAATTAAACTATTTAGTAATATTAATACTTTAATCAACAAACTAAAAGTCAATGAAAATTGTTTTAAAAAACAACTTTTTTATTTTAATAACATAAGTTGTGCAATTGTTTATAAATAATTAATAATTAATCTTATTTTTAATTGTTTAATCAACTAATATGTTAAGATTAAAAGTCAATTATAAATTAAAAAAATTCCTCTACCAAGTAAATGCAAATTTTTTTAACTAATTTTCGTATTTTGTCATGTTTCTTTTTTCTAGCTTGTTTGCAAAATTTTTCAACTAATTTTCTTATTTTGTCATGTTTCAAAATTTGAAAATTTGAAATGAATAAGATTATTTATCAAAAAAAAAAAACATGCAATAAGATCATAATCAAACTTATTCGAAAACTAAGCGTGTAATTCCCAAACCTGAGGTTTGGGCTGTTCGCACTTAGTAAGTGCGAACAACTTGAAAAACTGGAACAGGCTGTTTTTCAAGTTGTTCGCACTTACTAAGTGCGAACAGCTTCTTGTCTTAAAACAACATGTAGACCCCGTTTGACATGTTCGCAGTTACCAAGTGCGAACAACCACTTGATTTTTTTTACCAGTTTGCTTCTGCTCGCACTTAATTACTGCGAACTAACCCGAACCTGTGCTCTGGGGTATTAGGCGCTAATATTTGGAATAAGTTTGATTATGATCTTATTGTACGCTTTTTTTTTGATAAATAATCTTATTTATTTCAAATTTTCTCAAAATTTCAGCAACATGGAAGCTCGACATACACAAATCCTTAGTGGATCACTCGTAACATCCTTTTTGGGCCGCGCTTTAGGTTTAGTGTTGGGTCTATTTTTTACTGGATCAATTTGTTAAATAAGATCCAAAAAATGTAGTATATTTCATATTTTTTTAAAAAAAGAAAAGGATAAGTTGATGCATCTAAAATCTTTTTTCTTTAAGTAAAATTTTTGTATTTATCGGATAAAGGTGAGAGGACGTCAAAATAAGAAGTTTATTTGCTAATAATTTGCAGTATTGAACTATTTAACCTATGTATGATGCGCATCTTACAATGAGACCGTCTCATACAAGAATTCGTTATTATGAAGTCTTCTGAAAAATGAATGAGAATAAGTACTTAAATCGTCAGATTTAAAGTAATCGAACCTAAATCCTTTCTATAAAAGGTGGTACGCATGCTCCAACAAGTATTATCATTGATTAAAGTAGTTTTATATTGTAAACATGATAGGATTTAGAAAATGGGCCTGGGCAACCCAAACAAGGAGGAGAAGAAGTAGACCACTCATAAACCCAAAGAAGGTTCACTACTAAAACCAATTGGTAATAGTAGGAGTTACTCCTTGAGTATATAAAGTGATGCATACTCTTCTCTTTCTCCAATGTGGGACAATTCATATGTGGGTAACAATGGGCACTTTAACAAAACAACATAAAGAAATTCACTTATGTTGTTATTTTTTATTTTTAATGAAGAAATTTTAGGCAGAAGGCTAGGATTTTCTTAATAGAAAAATGAAAAAAAAGATATATGATATAATTAATCTTAATTTAGTGTTTGATTTGCAAAATTTATTAAAAGACCAAGACTTCTTTAATTAGACAGGGGAGTAGGTAATTGAATAAGAGACAATATCTGCAATGATGCATGCACTTAAATATTTTGTACCACCTATAATTACCTGACAATTCGTCATATAATCTCATCGCGGCCTACTCATGTGGACGCGAAATACTTATAGCTCGGGCCCATAAATTCACAGGTTATAAGCGTTGACTTGCACATACATTTGGTGAGGTCAGGGCCGGCCCTAAGGGGATAAGAGGGGCCGTCGCCCAGGGCCCTTCCCAAAAAAGCAAATTTAATGGTTGTAGAAGGTCCTTACAGATTATAAATTGCAAAGAAAAAGATCCTAATGTGTTATTTCCCCAGGACCCCTATATATCAAGGGTCGACCCTAGGTGAGGTCATTGTTTTCCAAAATCATATAGTAGTAACAGAATTAGCGCATCCACTATATATACAAGTCCAGTGAAATTTTATTTCACATGTAAAGTAGCACCGGCATATAAATTGTGACGATCCGTTTGGGTCAATGGACTATGGCTAAAAGAACATTAGATTTTAGAAAAAAATGAGCTATTATAGAAGATACTTGGGGATTTTCTTATTACAAAACTTGGACGAAACGGTCTCATTATGGGACCGTTAATTTGGACCGGGCCAATTTACACGTGTAACAATATTATAATTTTCTGAGCAATTATCAATTTTGACCTTAAAGGTATCAATTTTGAAAATTGATACCTTTAAGGTCAAAATTGATACCTTTAAGATCAAAATTGAAAAATGCCCAGAAATGAAAAATATACCCAGGTTGTTACACGCGTAGGGCCGTTTCATGTTGACTGTCTCATTATGAGGCCGTCTCGTCCGAGACTAGCTGTTTTCTTATTACTTGCCTCAATGAAAGATTACAATTTGGGTTCTTCAATGGCCGGATTAGGGTGGGGCCAGACTTAAGTAAATATGGGTCGAGCCGGATAAGGGTCCTTTAAAATTAATATGGGCTTTAAATGGGCTGAGCTTTCAAAGCCCGGTCCTGCCCAACCCAGCCCATTTTTACTACTAAAAATTATTTTAATTCCCATTTATCAATTTATAACAATTAAATTATCATTTATAATAATTAGATTGAAAATATATTAATAATTATTGACATTGTCATTTAAAATATTTAAATTATACATTAATTATACTATGTACAAAGACCCGTTTTCGGCCCTTATTGAGCCCTTTTATAGCCCACTTTATTTTAATTATAATATAGCCCGTTTAAGATCCGATCCATTTTCAGCCTGGCCCTAACAAAGCCCTTCAGAAACGGACCGGATAAGGGCTCAAAATGAAGGTCCGGCGCATTGAACACCCTAATTACAACATACAATTGAAAATGGGTAAAAGTGTTAGTATTATTATAAAAAATTAAGTATTATGTAGCTAGCAATTCTCTTAAATTTAAACAAAAAATTTGAGCCTACATATTATGAAAATAAACAATTTTACTAGATTGTTTTAGAAATTTTGAACAAAATAAGCAATTATGTAGATGCCTCAAATTCTTTTTTCTTTAGAGAAGAGAATAAAATTATTGATGAGAGACAATATGTGGTGTGATGCATGCATTAAACAACTACTTCCTCTGGTCCAGTTTACTAATCCCATTTCTTTTTTTGGCAATTCCTCTTTACTTGTCTCATTTTCTTTTTTGGATATTCTTTTTTTTACCTAAATACCCCCACTTTTCTAATTCCCAATACCCAACTACCACCTTTTACATGGACCCCACTACTATATTAAAATCCGTGCCCAGTCAAATGGGAGTAGTAAACTGGACCGGAGAGAGTATTATACAATTAAAGGCAGAATTATCAATTATAAAAAAGTACTCCTAGTCACCTAGATTTGTCCTATGTTTGGTCGGTCATGACTCGACTCACTGATTTATCCCGCTTACCAAACATGTTCTAAGAAAAAACAGTAGGTCTTATGGGAGACCGTCTATTCTATAGACGGATACCACAAAGCCCAGCCCAATCACAAAATGGCATTTTATTTTTTGGAGAAAAAGGAAAAAAAAATTTTAAAAAAATAAATTTAATAACCACTATTTTGGGAAACCAAAAGGCTGTCACTTTCCCCATACATTCATAACTGCCTTAATTAACAAGTCAAATTCACGGGTCCCAAACTTGCAAGAATACCAAAAGACATCTCTCTTCCTTGATAATTTCCTCCATTACAACAGCAAACTAAAGAGCAAAAATCCTCCATTAGAATTCTTAATTTCAATTATTTTTTGTCTTCTCCAAGCTTCATCAATGGCGGACGTTTATATAAATTCAATTTTTTTTTGTCTTCTCCAAGCTTCATCAATGGCTTCAATGGCCGATGAGAATTTCCAAACTTGCATGAATTCTTAATTTCAATTTTTTTTGTCTTCTCCAAGCTTCATCAATGGCTTCAATGGCTTCAATTTTTTTTTGTCTTCTCCAAGCTTCATCAATGGCTTCAATGGCTTCAATGTCAAAAAATTCAATTTTTGGGGGTTTAATGTGTGTTTGGGATTATAATGCCTGTGTTTTAGGAGTTTAATGGTATATGTTTGGGGGTTTAATGGTATATGTTCGGTGCTATAATAATGTGTGTTTGGGATTATAATATTTGTGTTTTGGGGCTATATGGGTATATGTTTGGGGGTGTAATGGTATATGTTTGGGGGTGTAATGGTATATGTTTGGGATTATAATGCCTGTATTTTGGAGGTTTAATGGTATATGTTTGGTGTTATAATAAATTCGAAAAAATTCATGCGAAAATGGACAAAAAATTCAGAAAAAATTGAAAACCAAAATAAAATAAATTCGAAAAAAACTCACTTTGAAGATAAGTAGATAATCTTGAGGAACAATAATGAAAATAAAAGATTTGGAAGTTTGAATACCAAAAACTGAAAAGAGAAATTAATAAAGAGGAGAGAGAGTAGTGACTAGTGAGAGAAGATGGAAAGTAATTATTAAAAGAGGAAAGTTGAAAATGAAATGACTATTTAGTTATCATTACATTCAATTTTTTTTTAATTAATTTAAATATTAGAAATTGAGAACTGATTTGTATTTGGGCTGATCCATAAAATTGTGGTCTATAGTATAGACCGTCTTTTGTAAGATATTGTGAAGAAAAAAATAGAACTTTCATGATCATGGAATGAGAATCTATACCAATTACCATACCATACTCTCGCCTACAAAGTTAGGGCTCAGGTAGGGCCGACCCTAGATATATTGGAGTCTTGGACGAAATTTCATATTTAGGCGTTTTCTTTTGCAATTTATAACTTATATGGACCTTCTACAATTATTAATTTTGTTTTTTTGACAAGGGGGGCCCTGGGCGACGGCCCCTCTTACCCACCCTAGTGTTGGCCCTGGGTCCAGGTATAGATGACATACAAATCATATTTTTACCTTTTAGTAAAAGAGAGTAAAAGAAATATGATCAATTAGACCCCAAATAGTGAATCATATACCAAAAAAGTGATGAAACTAAGCATCACTTCATAAGAATTAAATATAAATAGAAATACATACGTACATAGAAGCATGAGTAAACAAAAATAGAAAAACAAAATAAAATAAAATGGTATACCAACGTCAGGAAGAGAAAAGAGAGTATAAAAAGTCTAAAACTTGAATTTAGGATCTCGAACTACTCTTATCTCTAATCAGATTTCAGAAAGATGCAACTCATATAAGTCTATTTTGAGCTGATTGTCACTAATTTGTTTCATTTACCCTTCTTTGTTATCCGGGCTTAAATCAAGCAATAAGTGCGACAAACATGAAGTATGTACTAGTAACAGTGTGCGCAAAAACTTGGACGAGACGGTCTCATAATGAGACCATCAATTTGGCTCGGTCCAATTCGCGCGTGTAACAACATTTTAATTTTTTGGTCATTTATCAATTTTGACATTAAAGATATCAATTTTTAAAATTGAACCTTTAAGATCAAAATTGAAAAATGTCCAGAAAATGAAAAAAAAATACCCAGATTGTTACACGCGCGAATTGGACCAACCCAAATTGTCGGTCTCATTATTAGGTCGTCTCGTTCAAAACTAGTTGGTGTGAAGTATGTTTTCCAGTTTCTCTCTCACACATTGTCGGTGTATACATGCATGAACTATTTATAATCTAGATTTCATATTTGTGGTACCTCTTCAGATCCGATCCCTAGCTCCCCACATATATTCTCTGTTGGCAGGTACGTACTCACTCCATCCTCATGAGATTGAGCAATCCTTTACATGCATATTATTAAGATCAAAATAATTGGGACAAATAATTTAAGTATAGAAATAGGATAATATTAAATTTAGCTGGACTTATTATCAATATTCGCATAATATCGTGAAAACACGACTCACGAGGTTCGCACACTATTATATAATTTTAGAAAAATCTAATAATCAATACTCTAGAAAATGTATAGATCAACTTAGGCTACAAAAACAAGAATATACTAGAAGGTTGTAAGAAAGTGTCCTTCAACGACATAGGGGTATTCGGTAATCTAACTGGCAGTCGATTACATTGGCTTATTTCACCAACTGATTTTATTAACCGGTTTGACGAGCTAATTTTGAACTCACTTTTTATGAGCAACTTGTTCAAAAGCAACTTATTTATAGCAATAAACTGTTTCAACCTGCTAATTTACAGAACGCTAACATTGATGATTTGACTACCCAATTCTCTATTTTGGTATCAAAATAGCTAAAATTGCCTAGTAAGCTTTTTTCTAAATACCCCATAATATTTTATAAATACTCTAGCATACATAGAAATCAAACACAACAAATACAAAAAGAATAAAGGGTTAAGCCACATAAAGGCTATGCCACAATATTACAATATGAGAGCTAAACAAAATTTGTGAGTTATATGAGATAAGTGAGACATGAGTCTAGGCCTCGCATTTTTAGAATCTGATTTACTACTTTTACACTATTAAAAAGATTTAAATGAAAACTTTTTCTAGATGAATGAGGATATCATTTTAATTGAAACAATACAATTTAAATTTTTCTAAACTTCTATAAATAAGCTATATTTTTTTTTGAAACTTATAATTAAACTATATTATTAAGCTTGTTATTGGTATCTAAGCTACGTTAGAGAGTTTACAAAAATTATTAGCTATCAACTAAGATGTGATTATATATAGACTTTAAGACGAATGCTAATTATCTAAATTATTGTTTTCGAGCTCATTGTAATATCTTTATGAAAATATTTTTGCATCTTTATTTTTGATAAATGAAGAAGCTAACAACCATAGGACAATTAGTTTCTATCCTATACAAGGGATTCAAATTTTTATAAAAAATTTTATTTGTTTTGTTTTAAGATTACTACGTTTTAAAAATTTATAAAATTCCTGTCTATGATTGAGGCCCCAAGATATGTTATATACTCTAACACGCCCTCTCACATGAGAGCCCTTTGGACTAGAAGTGTGGATGCAACACAGGCCCTCCTCATACATGGTGCTAAATATTCCACTTTTAAATGAGGGATGGTTGAGATTCGAACCTGTGACCTCTTGTCACACTGACTTCTGATACCATGTCAAGGAACCAACTCAACCAAAAGCTTAAGCTAATGGTTGAGGCCCTAGGATATGTTATATACTCTAACAAAAATCACATAAACGACACTGCATAAGCTCTCATAAAAACATAAGTGAAGACTGTAAAAGTGTGGAATAAGCGTTCCACAAAAAATATTGTTGTACAATTATTTTTAATCAGTTAATGTATTACAATTTTTTATTTGGATCCTATTTCACATTTCGCATGCGTCCAAAATTTCTAACACACATTATAAGCTAAGAAAATATCACCCCAAAATCATATAACAATATGAGTGAGACTTGTGCTGCATCCACACTGTACTCATAACTTATATAACACATAAATATTAATTTAAGGTTTTATTTGAATTCTTTTGACATATGGGTGAATCATATGGTAATTGCAGAATGGGCCAATGTTGAAGTTGGGTGAGTGTCACTAAATTATATTGTAATAATATTCCATGAAGCATGTCACTAGCTCAGCGACAAGCAAGCAAATGGGCATATACTTTTTGTTGTTTTTCCTTTTATTGTCTTACTCAATCAAACCTCAGCTCATTCTATCCAACAAACTTATTATTATTATTATATAGATAGTGGGTTTGAGAGACACGAGCCAGTTGTTTTATTTCTATTTAATAGCTGGCTTTTATCTGCCTATACCTAAATTCTTGTTTTCTTCATGCTCATTTGCTGACTCGTGTAATTTCCCCTTATTCATGGTTCATCTCATCGCCTATAAGATCTTTTCATCGTGAGATGGACTTTTATATGCTTATATTTAAAATCTAGCTTATTTATTTTGTGAGCCCTAGGTAAACTTAAATGTTTTAAGGAACCAACTGAACCAAAAGTTTAAGCGGATGGTTGAGGCCCCAAGATATGTTATATACTCTAACACGCCCTCTCACACGAGAGTCATTTGGGCGGATGCAACACATGCTTTCCTCATCTTTGGTGCTTAATATTGTACTTTAAATGAGGGGTGGTTGAGATTCGGATCTGTGACCTCTTGTCACATTGGCTTCTGATATCACGTTAAGGAACCAACTCAACCAAAAGCTTAAGCTGATGGTTGAGGCCCCAAGATTTGTTATGTACTCTAACAAAATGGGCTCTCTCTATAAAGGGTCAATTTTGAACTTTAACGGGTGTTGAAAAAATAAAAGAAACGGACCCTATATATTACAATATCATTATAAATGTAGACATATCATAAACTCCTTAATTGGTAAGAAAATTAACAATTTACTTCATTAACCAATTATTTCAGATTTTAGGAACCTTTCTAACTCGGGGCCCTATGCAAATCCTACATTACCTGTAATCAAAAACGACCCTACATAGATCAGTTCAATAGAGATGATCTCACCCTGAAAACATCATATTTAAGAATTGTACTTATTTCAATCAAATGACACAAAATAAATATCACATAGGTGAGAAAGACTTGATCTCGAAATGCGAGGACATTGTCAAAAGATTTTGAAACCATGCAAGTTATATACTTCACTCAAGATAAAGAAAAGGATTTAGTTGATTGGTCTTATCTTCTTTGGTTGAAGCCTTGAGGGAATGTAAGTGGTGGTCTATATTTGACTTTTCTTCCAACTCTTAATCAAAGAAAGCGTCAACAAGTGGGAGACATCTTAAAAATACGCAATATTTTATTAAAACATTTTTATTTTACATATTTTTTAAAAAATATTCGAACATACTAATTTTCATGTTAAGTTAGTATAAACGTTAATGTAATAATATAGTCTACTGGGTGAATTAAGGGCAGTAAAAATTGAGCTCAAAACAAACTTATCGTATGCTTAACTTAAAAAGTAACTGCTCCGTTTCATTATACTTGCTACATTTCGTTTTTTTACGTATTTCAATGTGTTATTTTGTTTATTTATATATATGTTGAATTTAATTATACTAATCCAAAAATTGTAAAAAGTTAATATTATGAAAATATGCGATTAGACGATTCAAACAAGATCACACTTGACTATATTATATTTTTACTTACACATTAGTCGCAATACATACAATTAGGTTGAACGATAAATAGTGCGCATGATAATAGAAATGTAGCATGTATTTCAGATTAAAGGAAGTATGGTAGAAGATTAGAAGTATATAATATAGCATATAGCATATGGTATATGGTATATGGTATTACAAGAGGAATATGCCATTTTTATAGTAGTTGTTCACGAAATTTGTTGCACTTCTGTATTACATTTCATCAAATTTATCTAATTTTATTTTTATTTATGACCCACGCTCTTTTTTCAATTATCATCTAAACATATATCTTATTTTTCCATTTCAACAAAATATTTTTCTTGATTTTACATAAAATACCACTTATTCACTTTTAGAAAACTTTCATTATTCTCCATTATTAGGGAAAATACGAGAGACAGGGGGACTCTAAAACAAGTTTCTAGAAGTCTACATACTCTTCTACTCACCTAGGAATTAGGATAGTAATTAGTAACAAAGAAAAACATTGTTATTTTTAAGGAAAAGATACAGATTTGGTAATAAAGGTAGAGAAAAATTATACTAATTAAAATTAAAAAAAGCTTAATATATAAATAAAATTAAAAATTACTGAGTTATCGCTCGAAAATAAAAATAATGCAAACAATCAAAAATTAAAAATTAATACCAAATAAAACGGACGTACTCACATACAATACTTATGAAAATAAGAAAATAACATTGCTTATAACAATACTCTTTATTCCTCTCATTTTACATCATTCTGAGTTATCTCTCATTCACATCATTAGACTTATTTTATTAATATTAAATTAAAACAATCCGTCTTGTATGAGACAGTTTCAACAAAAAGTCCATAAATTAAAAGTTTTTAATATTAGGCTATTTGAACCAAATATAAAACATATATAAAACATGTCTCACGATATGACTATCTCGTACAAGAATTTGTGAAATTAAAAAGACAAATTTAATGTGACAAAATAATAAGAAAAAGATTTACCAACGACAATAATTCTAGTGGCATCTCAATTTTTGATCATTTTGTCTCTCTCATCCTCAAGGCCAAATTAAAGGCAAAAAAAATAAATAAAATAAAAATAAAAATAGCAGGAGCCAAATAGTAGCAGAAAACCCCAATTAAATTATACTCAATCAATCGTGAACGAGATCTCTTTATCATTTTATGATCTTCTCTTCTCTTCTCATCCCAATTTTCCTCTTTCTATACATTTTTACCAAGTCTAACATCATTTCATCTAATTATACTATCCAAAATTCCCTTAATTTGAGTTTTTTTTTCAATACCCATCCATTTTAATCTGATAAAGAATCAATTTTTATGGTGTTTTAAGCCCTGAAATTGAGTTTTATCGTCCGACAATCATGCCTCCGGCGGCAAGTACGCCGGAATTTCCTGATGTATTGCCCTATACTTCTCCGTCAATGGCGTCTCGTTTCCCTAATCTTAGAGGTGTTCAATGGCGGATTAATCTTGGTGTTCTTCCTTCTTCTCTCTCCTCCACTATTGATGATCTTCGTCGGGTCACCGCTGATCATCGCCGCCGGTAATACAACTTTCTGATGACATTTTGTTGATTTTCAATTAGATTTTGTTTGTGGGTTTTAAGTTTATGTCTGATTAACTGTATTCATTTAATTGGTCTTATTGGCATTAGAATTTGTTACTGAATTGGAAGTTTTGCCTTGGTTGGGTGTAGTAATAATTTGATATCATACACTCATAGTCTTAGCTTCAGAGAATCCTGTCAAGAGCAAGTATCTTCTTTCTCCAACAAGGTACTAGGATCGAATCCGAGCCTTTCCCTTCCATCAACCTACCCTATAATCCAAAAAACATAACTCCGACATTATTTTGGAGGGGCTGTATTCTTTGGTCTTAAATCAATGTTTGTATAAAATTCTGTTTATGCAATATCTAATAAAGAATAGTAGCATATATATTGTATAATTGTTCACTAATATCTTGTTTTTGAATGTTTTAATCCTCAACCTATATTGTTGTGGTACTTTGGTAGATAATGGGGCATTGTTATGTTAAGATTTGTGTTTTTACTCTATTGTATGTTTTGGTATGTTTTACTTGAAGTCGTTTATCGTTCCGTTATTTGGTTTTCTGAGCAAACGTTAATGAGGAAATATACCCCCTGCTTATTTATGAGGAACAAGAACAACTTTGTGTCATGCTAGAGTTTTGAGCACTACAAGCCCTTGGGGTTGAGTTTTATATAGTTCTTGTGGTGGATCTATTACTTTGATTTGCTCCTTCAAAGAATCAAGTTTATTTCTTGTTCTGAACTGTAGTAATTGTTTTGTGCAGATATGCTTCTTTAAGGAGGCGTCTCCTTGTTGATCCGCAAGTTACCAAATTCAGTGATGATTCTCCAAATCTAGCTGTGGATAACCCACTTTCCCAGAATCCTGGTGAGCTTAAATACTTGTTGGACTGCGTTGATAAATGAACTATTACTAACCAGATCAGATTAGACTAGAAACGATATTAGTGCCCTGTGTTAGAGATAAAATCAAAACGGGAAGTGTATTAGTGCCCTGTGCTTGATTGTTTTAGTTCTTGGAATACATTCCTCACTTCCACTTGCAATTTAGGTTTCATACTGCATTGCACCATATTTAGTCAAACTTATTATTAATAGTCCTCATTATCCGCTTAACTTTTACATACTAGTTGGCTGTTAAGTATTTCTTTTTCGGCAATAAATTCATTTCCAAACATTTGTTTTCATAATACCAAAAATTTTATATCATAAGTAATAATTGAGATTGCCCTGTATCATCCTAAAGGCATGTAGGACCATGGTACATAACACTTAAGGCGTTGAAATGAAAGTTAAGTATCAAGGCATTTGACAAAAGTGATACAAGGAAGATGATGCAATTCGGTTTTTGGTTGCACTTCTATTTTTTATAAGCACTAGAGAAGGAAAAGGACAGATGAATGGAAGGAGGTTCTACTGAACTGGGGAGACGCTACACTTGGAGTGAATCAGAAAGAGATTATTGAGTAAGAGAAGCCAGGGGAAAATTTGCCTCAATAGAGGTTTCAATGGGCTCTGGGGGGGCTGGATAAAGGTCAAAAGTTCCTCTGGTTTAGATATTAAAGATTTAAATTCTTAGATTGAAGTATCACTTCAGGGGTGAAAGAGGTTACAAGTATTAACCGTATAGTTACAAAGATTGATTGACTCGGAATAGAATGCTCTTGTTAAAATCTCTTTTATGAAAGGGGTTACATTCTTTTCTGTGTTTATATCTTTTTATAAACCGCTCATTATTGTAATTGTTTGTGTAGATAGCACATGGGGCCGCTTCTTTCGCAATGCTGAGTTAGAAAAAATGGTTGACACAGATTTGACTCGCTTATATCCTGAGCATGGAAGTTATTTTCAGACACCAGGATGCCAAGGCTTATTGAGACGAATCTTATTGCTGTGGTGCCTGCGGCATCCAGAATGTGGTTACAGACAAGGTAGACTACCGTTCTAGCTGTATGTAGAGTTAGTTGCTCACATGTACTGTGAGACATGCGCAATTTTGAATTCTTAACAATAATCCGAATGCTAAATGAAGGTTACATTACTAGATTGCTTTGGGATATAGTATATAGTGTTTTCCACTTTTCCTTCAATGGTTTGGGTCTTTGATTTTCATTTTTGGTGCATGTCAATTTTTATATCCTAAGAACAAAGTTTTTCCCTGTGGATATTAATGTTGTTACAAATTGTTCCATTTTTAGGGATGCATGAACTTTTAGCTCCTTTATTATATGTACTTCATGCGGATATTCAGCACTTCAATGATGTACGCAAACAACATGAAGAGCACTTCGTTGACAAATTTGACGAGGTTTTGTTGAATGAAAGTCAAGATTTCAATTTCAAGATATCTGCATATTCTTTAGACGACGACATAGGCCCTCAAGTGAGAACCAGGAAACCTACACGACTTTCTGATCTTGATGCCGGTGTCCAGGCTATTGTTTTGTTAAGTGATCCTTATGGGGCAGAGGGCGAACTTGGCATTGTATTGTCCGAGAAATTTATGGAGCATGATGCATATTGCATGTTTGATTCCTTAATGAGTGGAGCAGGTGGTGCTGTGGCGATGGCAGAATTTTTCTCCAATGCGCCTGCCAGTGCCACTCAAAGTGGCTTATCCCCTGTAATTGAAGCTTCATTGGCGCTTTACCACTTGCTTTCCATTGTTGATTCCTCATTGTATAATCACCTCGTTGAACTCGGGGTCGAACCTCAATACTTTTCACTTCGTTGGTTACGTGTTCTTTTTGGACGGGAGTTTTCTCTTGAGAACTTATTGGTTATCTGGGATGAGATATTTTCTTTTGATAACAGTCATTGTGTTACAGCTTCTGCAAATGATCCTGGGGTCTTCAACTCTCCAAGGGGAGCATTTATCTCTGCCATGGCTGTTTCCATGATGCTCAGTGTGAGATCTTCTTTACTTGCCACCGAATACTCCACTTCTTGTCTTCAGAGATTGCTCAAATTCCCTGAGAAAGTAGACTTGGAAAAGTTAATTGGAAAGGCAAAATCTTTGGTGCCCCTTGCTATAGCTTCTAATGTTCCTTCTTATCCTGCTCCATTAATTGGACATGGCTACCAGAGCAAGCAAAGTTTAGTGAAATGTCATTCTCATAGCCTATCATTTGATTCAAGTGCTCCTGGAACACCAGTGAATCTAGTACCTGAGAGATATTGGGAAGAGAAATGGAGAGTTGCTCAGGAAGAAGAAGAAACTAAAAAGGTTAATGCTGCCAAATTAGCATCACCTCAGAAGAGGGGTTGGACAGAGAAAATCAAATCAAGACTTTCCAGAACGGAATCTGACCCTTCCCCATCAAAAAGAGAAACAAGACAGAGGGAAAGAAAACCATCTGTGAGAAGAAGCCTGCTGGAAGACTTATCGCGGCAGCTGAACATTGGGGATGATTCTGAAGAAACAGGGAATGATAAATTGTCTTGTATATCTGATCCTCTTTGTAGTGAGTCTGGTGTTGTAGTTGATGATGCAGATCCCTCTTATATTGAGTCTGATGCGGTAGTTGAAGATGCTGGGAATGGAAGTGTTCCTTGCATTGATAAGAGATGTTCAGGCGCAAGTGCTGCAAGTGAAGAGCATTCTCCTGCTTTTTCAGAGCCACTGAGTTCTGCTGAGAATGACTCTGAGAGAAGCAGTATTGCTTCCAATCTCTCTCATGATACGATTGATGGTGGAACCCTTGAATCTTTGTCGTCGCAGTCTACAGCTAAAGATTCACATCCTACTGCAGAAGAGCCACCCTTACCGTTATCTGATGCTCCTGATGGAGATGCACATGTAGTGGGTCCTGATAATAGTTCAAAAGAAGTATCTGTAACAGCTTTAAAAGAACGGAAAAGTTTATCTGGTAAGTTCCAATGGTTCTGGAAGTTCGGGCGCCAATCTTCTGGTGAAGGGACTTCTGATAAAAGGCCTGAGGTTGAGGACGTAAAATATTCTGATACTGAAATTCTGCAAGGAAATAGACCAGGATGTCCTGTTGATGAGACGAGCTACAACCATGTGAATGTCAAATCCGACAATTGCGACCAGAACTTGTTATGTACGTTGAGGAATCTTGGGCAATCTATGTTGGAAAATATTCAGGTAATTATTCCTGAGGCAAACATGTTGGCTGTCATTGTTACTTGTATGATCGTTGAAGTTTTTGTTTCAGTTTGAATTGTTATTATTTTTGGGGGGCAACTGTCTTTGAGTAGGAGACTCCATATGTGTCATCTAGAGGTGTTCATTTGGGTCATCGGGTTCGGTTCAGGTGTTTCTGGTCGGTTTAAAATCGGGTCTCGTGTCCAGATAAGTTTTTACGTAATAGTATTCCATTTTAAAGCCGGGACGAATCGTATTGGTTACAATGTCGGGTTAATATCAAGTCATCGGGCCTGTTTTGAATATTTCTAGCATCATCTAATTATGCTAAAACATGAAGTTTAGCATCTAGATGACTATATATAATAGGTCTAATCCCCCCAAATTTGTTGAACTCATTGACAGCTCCATGGTTTGCACAGTGCCATGGTTTGCATTACTTAGCAATTTCTAGATAGCACTGTAGTAGACTCAGGACTGGACTTATGAACATTCCCTCGTCCATTTCCTTTGCTCCTACGTTTTCTTTTGTTTCCGTACATTGCTACCTTGTATGAGAACTTTTTTGATGTTTGGTATATTTAGTGATGATCTTGATTTTTTCTATTATATTACTATACTAAAGGTGGGTGGGTGCGTTTAATATAGATTGAAGGATGATTTCTGATGCTATTTGGTTGATCTTGTATAGAAGTTAGTTTCTTGAATTCCCCTTTTCTTGTTTTTTAGAGGTAAATTATTGACAATGATGTTATAAGAGTGTTTATGTGTCATATCTTGCAAGAGTTGCTAGCGCTGGAAGCTATTCATTTTCATTCCGTGTCTTCGTATAAATTCATGATCTGGTAACTTTTGTGGCAGGTAATTGAGTCAGCATTTCAGCAAGAAAAAGGTCTGCCTGGTTTAGATCAGCGTTCTAAACACGCCCTTGTTGAAAAAGGTCAAGTAACTGCTATTACTGCTCTTAAGGAGCTTCGGAAAATCAGCAACATTCTACGAGAGATGTGATGCTATGCTGGTATAACTTCTTGGTCACATGTATATAGTATTGTTTTTGTAGCTCATACCGTTACGTATGTACACAGAATAAAGAGATTTCTCTATTAGCTGTGGTAGGTTAAGTTTATGTGAGCACTTGGAAGAGCAATTTGTATATGACAAATGTCACCATTCTTATTCAATCATCCATTCTCGACATTCCAGTTGATAGAATAATTGCAGACGTTTCATATTTGGGTTATCGTATTCAATTATTCACAATCAAGTGTTTTATTAGTGTTATTTTTTCAGTTTACCACTTGTATCGTTTGATATATCGAGAAGATAGAAAAAGAATTGGTTGAAAACGAGCTGCACCGTTCCTTGGGCAAGCAACTGTATTCAAAATATCTCTCCTTAAGTTAAAAACTTTATGTGGAGAGGCTTTTGGGACATTCTTCCTCACTGCTTTATACCTTAGAATAAAGAAATTGATGGTCTTCATGGGCGCCCTCGCCGTGGGCAGGATGAAGTAGGCATACATGTTCTTCAAGATTGCTTCTTGACCCGTTCTCTTCGGAGATGTACTGGGAAGGATGCTTTCAATGGTTCTCTCCTGGAGATGATAGGAGAGGCTTCTGTGTGATCGCTAACGGTGATGGTTAAACTTAGTGTGGATGTTGTAGTACCCGTTCGTTAATGGTGAGAGGAGAAGCTTGGGTGTGATCGCTACGAATGAGGATGGCAATGCCCTATTGGCAGCTGCTACTTGCTAAGTCAGATCGGGAAGGTGGAAAAATGGCGAAGGATATGTGGGCGTTTCAGACGGTGGACTGTGGTACGCAATAAGAGTGGACGAGGATTGTCATTCAAGTTTCTCATAAGGATCAAAAAACTTACATGCTCAAGTTTTAACCTTGTCTTAAATTTGCTTATTGTTAATAGTAAAATCTTTAAATGTAACTCAAATTTCTTCATCTTGACAAGAAAGTAATACAACATGAACAAGATAGAATTATTGAGAAAGCATTACATGCCTACAAATTAAGGAGAGAAAAGAAGGTAAGAAAAGCACGGTTGTTTCGTTGTGATGGAGCAGTTGTGTCCGATTTCCCTCCTTTAAAAGCGCATCATCGATGCCTTGTTTCCACGAAGCTTTTCCATATTGCAAAGCTGATTTTCCCATCAAACAATTGAATAGTGAAATTTCTTCCTTCACTCATTACGTTTTTCTTGCTCTTTTAACCTCACTTTGTCTTACCAATGTGTCCAAGATGCACTCCCGCTCTGATACCAATTGAAATGAACAGCTTTACGAGGTTCAACAATGAAAAACATAATAAAAAAATGCAAAAGAACACAAGTGTTTATTGTGAGGTATCTTGGATACCTCCCCCTCAAATGATGTTTATTATAATTGAACTCAACAATACAATGTGTAAATAACACTTCCTTTCTTAAGAACAATCTCTCCAGATCACAAATACTAAAGCAATTTCAGAACACTCTCAAGTTTCATACAATGCTAAAGCCCTCTCAACAAATGTGTGTTTATGGTGAATGTTTGTATGAGTGATAAATCTTATTTATAGACTAGGAATTCATCACGCTTAGAATCCCCTCATAAATCACCATAAACCACTTGTAACACTCACAGTTAACATACTAATAAAGCATGATAATAAACAAGACAATAGAGAAGCAATTAAACTACCCGCTTAATGCTTCACAAAGCAGAAACTGCACAAAAAGAATCCAATGCTGCTCACTGACAAGCTCGCTCGACCGAGCCAGATACCGCTTGACCGAGCACCTAGCCGAGCCACAATCTAGAAGCCTGTTGTTTCATTCTGACCATTTACTCGACCCAACCACATTTGCTCGACCGGTCGCGTAGCTCCCAGGTTGGTAGAGCGGAGCTTCTGTCTTCAAGTTCTTGTTGCCTTGACCAAGCAACACTTCATCGAACGTTCCAAACCTTAAACCTATGCAACTCGACACATCTTTATCAATAGTCTATAAAGTACAAGACAAAATATGTTCGATTATATGTTTAAAGTTAACGTCATAGTCATGAGTATTGGCATTTGCTTTAACAAAGTTGGTTATAATACCAAATCTAATAGGTTATAATAGGTTAAACTGTCAATTCCAAAATACCAAATTTAATAGCTACAATACCAACTCTAATAGGTTGTTATAGCAACTCCAAATATAGGTTAAAACACAAACTTCAAATAGCAACTTTAATAGGTTGTACACCAACTCCAAATACCAACTTTAATAGGTTATAATACCAACTTCAATAGGTTATAACACTAAATTCAATAGGTTATAACACCAACTCCAAATAGGGTCAAATGCGCGCATACGTTTTTATGGTTTTCTTTCTTTTTTTTTGTTTTACTTGTTAGGCCTGGGCCTGGAAAGCCGTTTCTTATAAGAATGGTCTCTCGGGAGAGACGCTGTTGTTTAGAATTAATTACTTATAACTTTAAGATGATCACTTACAATTTTTAAGTTTTCACTTAAAATTTTTAAATGATCGCTTTATAGTCTTTAAGTGATCACTTATAAGCTTAAAATGATTACTTACAATTTTAAAGTAATAAGTACTTTTATAGTAATCATTTATAAATGTAAATTTTTTCAATTAAATAAATGACTAATTATATGGACACGTCATTTACTAATTGATTTTAGAATTTAGAAATTTTTTTAAAGATTATTTTGGAATTTAGAATTTAGTGTCTTGCTTAGGGATGACAATGGGTCGGACACGGCTCGGATTATACATACTCCAACTTTGCTCCGGATAATAGTCGGACTTTATTTTTCAGTCTACCTCCACTAGGAGTCGGATCATGCATACTCCATATTTGCCCCGACTCAGACTCTCGGATTCTCAGATCTCCAACGGAGTCGAATTATTATCAAACAGTATTGTTGTGATATTGTACTAATGATTTTAAAGCATACAAAATTAACAAAATATATTTTTCAAATACAATTTAACAAAAAATATGTACTTTGAATTCAAGTTTAACAAGAGAAATAGCCCTACGACTACAATTTAAAAAATTTTCTCGCATTTTGATTTGGCGTATTTTATTTCTCTTGATCTGATTTTTCGTATTCTGATTGATTTTAATCTTATTAAAAATGCCATGTAGTTTTTCAAAATCGAAAATTACAATTGGTATGAAAGAGAGCTTGAATTAGTTATGTCTAGAGTTTTAAAGGAAACAAAATATTTAAAAGTAAAATTCAAAGTCAGATGTCCTTCAGGGTCGGAGTCGGGTAGGAGTTTTGGATTTTTTATAAGGTCCAACTCCGGTCCATCTCTAACTCGGACCGTAAAGTTGGAGTCGTAGTCAGATGATTTTGTCCTTGGACTCGAATCGGATTATTTTCCTCGGATCGAGTCGGACCAGGGTCGAATCCGGACTGAATTGGACTCTTGCTAGTTCGAAAATAAAAAAGTACTATAGTGAACCCCAAAACAAATCAGGGCCGTCAATCTAATGGTACAATGAAACCCTAGGGTTTTTATTCACCCCTTCACTCTCCCCCTCTGATAAAACACCATTCTACTTCTGCTGCACTTTCGTGCTTCTCTCTCTCCATCTCCTTTCTCTTTCCTCCTCTGCATTCGGCCATGGTGAGCTTTACTTTCTCTATTTCGTTATCTTACTTATTGATATTCTTTCCGATTCCTGATTTGACTGTTCAATTTTTGAACATTTTCCTTTTGCGTGTTTCTTTTCGATTTTCATTGAAATGATTTATTTTGTGTTTTGTTCGTTTTTTCTAATCAAAGGTGAAGGTTCGATTCATTTTTGGGTTATTCAAATTGTTGATCTGTTGTTGAACTTGATTGCTTTGTTCAAATGGATTTAAGTTTTCATTTTTTTGGTACATTCTTGGTTTTGTGATTTTGCGATGTTAATGCGCAACAAGTTCATATTCTGATGAAATATTATCTGAGGAGATTTAGAGTTTTACTATGATTGACAATGGAGTTGTATATCGCTTCTTTTTTCCTACGGCCCTTCAAAAAATTAGATTTTTTGAGGTAAAAGCAGTACTGGATGATGCAGCTAATCGTGGAAGTATTGTTAGATCGAGAATATATGATGATTTTTTCGAGATTATGAAATTTTAATCATGCAAGTGCTGCCGTTAATTAACTTTTTGTTTTTTTTATCGTTATTCATTCCTGGGTTTTATGGCGTGAATAGATATTGCTTAGGGTGAAACCATTTGTTGTTAATGATAAAATTGCAAAACAAATTCCCTCTTACCGTGCCTAGCAAAGTGCTTCTTTAGTGGCACCGGCGTAATGTAATGTTGGATTGTCATTTGATAGTAATCAATACTACCTAAGTTATAATAGGTTTACAGATACTATGATGAATCTATATTGTGTAACATAGAGGCATAAAGGAAATGAGTATCATATATGGTGGACTGTATTCTGGGAACTATGATTTCTGAGGTTACTTTGCTGAAAATGTTCTTTTGTGTTGCAGGCCTTTGTGAAGGCACAAAAAACAAGGGCTTATTTCAAACGTTACCAAGTAAAGTTCAAGAGAAGAAGAGGTGATAATTGATTTATTTGTGGGAGCTTTCTTAAGTTAGCTATTTTTGTGTTAACATCCTTTTCTGAAAGTATTGTTTTTGTCTTGAATCAACAGACGGAAAGACTGATTATCGTGCCAGGAATCGGCTGATTAATCAGGATAAGAACAAGTACAACACTCCCAAGTACCGATTTGTTGTGCGATTTGTATCCTTTGCTGCTGTGCAGGCTTTCTTACATTGTGTTATGTTGTAAAACTTATATTATAAATAACTGTTAAGTTTGGGTAATTTTTTGTGGTAAAGCACTCTAGTTGTAGTTGAAGATGAATAGTTGTGCAGCTGCTTTGATTTATTGTTCTTAGTCGGAGCACTGATATTTTACAATGATGGGTATATGTTTTATAATTTGTTAGTTAGTCTATCACTTTTGGAGTTCAACCTTAATTCTTTATACAGACTAACAAGGATGTAATTGCACAAATCATTTCTGCTAGCATTGCTGGTGACCTTGTGCTTTGCTCAGCATATGCACATGAGTTACCTCGTTATGGTCTTGAAGTGGGGCTCACTAACTATGCTGCTGGTATATACTTGTTTCTTTCACTGGGTCTTTAGCAGTTTTATTATTGCTAACCTTGCTACATTTTTTTTTGGTGTTAATGTTGATGTTTATGTGTATTGGTTTTGCAGCATATTGTACTGGTCTTCTCCTTGCAAGAAGGGTTTTGCAGAAACTTGAGATGGACCAAGAATATGAAGGCAACGTTGAGGTAGCTAAGGAATCTTCTATTCTATATAAATTCTAAGATTATTTTGGTCACTAAAGGTTTTGTTTAACAGGCCTCAGGAGAAGATTACTCTGTTGAACCAGGTGAAACCAGAAGGCCTTTCCGTGCTCTTCTTGATGTTGGTCTTATTAGGACAACTACCGGGAATCGTGTTTTTGGTGCTCTTAAGGTAATGTCAATGTGTAATTCAATGTTTTTGAGTACCGTTTTGGTCTCTTGGACGAAATATATATTTCTCCTTAATTTATCGAAGTTGCTAATTTCAAACTTTATACTGTTTGAAGTTACAATATTTCTCATTCCACAAAAAGGCTAATGTTGGTGTTGCTGCTCATTAGTACAATTTGATTGTGCAATGTAAATGCATCTCGTGCTGCAGGAAATCTAATGCTTCAATGATGCACTTTATTTTACAGGGAGCACTGGATGGTGGCTTGGATATTCCTCACAGTGAAAAGAGATTTGCTGGATTCGCTAAGGATGACAAGCAACTTGATGCAGACGTCCACCGTAAGTACATCTATGGTGGGCACGTTGCTGGCTACATGAGGGTAAGGATGGAGAGATATGTAGTTTTTTTTTTTCAGGTTAGTATGCATCTGGGAATTCAGAGCTAACTCACTGTTGTGTACAATTTTTTAGACTCTCATGGAGGACGAGCCCGAGAAATACCAGACACATTTTAGTGAATATATCAAAAGAGGTATTGATGCTGATAACATGGAGGCACTATACAAGAAGGTTCATGCTGCCATTCGTGCTGATCCAAGTATCAAGAAATCTGAGAAACAGCCACCCAAGACACACAAGAGGTGGGTTCCTGAATAATCAAATTTAATCGATACCTCTTGTATTTGGAAGTAGAAAAGTAGTTGAAGTCCACCGAGTTACACATGGACCTTGGCTAGAAGGCTTGTCTGAGTCTTGTTTTTTGATGTGTGAATACAGGTACAACAAGAAGAAGCTGACATACGAGGAGAGGAAGAACGAGTTGATTTTACGGTTGAATAACCTAAACAATGCTGCAGGCGCGGATGATGATGATGAGGATGAAGATGATGAATGAAAACCTTGTTATCGAGATTAGGAAGTTGTTTTTTTTGTTTTCAGCTGTTCGACTTAAGAACATCAAGTTTTGTTGTTGACTTTTACTTGCATTATGGGAATTTTTGCAGTTGTGCGGATACTTGTTAGGTACAAAGATAAATTTTCAGATATGACACAATGGAACCCTAAGTTAATTGTCTTGGTTTCAACTTTCAATATATTTAAGCTTTTATTTTTTAATTATACTAAATGCATTCAATGTTTTGTGCTCATCCACTTTTAGCCTTTAGGCGCTTCAAAATGTTCTGTGCTTGTGTAGGATAATATATTTATGATCCAATTTGTTTATTAACAAAAATATTTTGTTGTGTAAATTTTTATGATATATATCAAGTTATTTTCATGGTATTAAAATTTTGACAATTTTTTTTTCACAATTTAATACTTTTTAATTCTTTTAAATGATAATGTATTAAAATGAATTTTGTAAAGAAAAGATCGTTAAATGAGAATAACTATAACTATTTATTGGGATAGAAGTATTTTATCAAAATTATACTAATTTTTCGTTATTATTATAATTTAATATTGATTATCAAACAACCATGTTCTTCCGCTTTAATTTGACGTAATGGAGCTACAAGGCAGATATCCTAGCTTGCTACATTTACTGCCTACTTGGCACGCAAAATAAAATATGCAAATGCAACTGTGTTGAAGCATATAGATTTTCATATGGCTGTTTTTTTTTTTCTGTCCTGCACGAGTCTGTAATAAGTGAAATTACCAATACCATATTGCTAATGAACAATTATGCAAGTTTTAAGCCTAGCTTCGAGCAAGCTCCCTCCATCCACTGTCATATTGCTGTTGTTTCTTATACAAAGAAAATTAGTACATTTATGTAATGTACACCATTTTAATTAATCAACTCACTGCATTTTCCACTTTTCTTAAGTGATCAAAAGAGTCCAACTTGAACAAACCCACATAAACCCAAAGTCCCACAGCTTGAAAAGCCTGTGATTTTGGCTTGTTTTGTGTAATTGAGCACATCAGGCTGATTAGCTTTAAGTCTTTGTGGCTTGAGTGAGCCATAAGTTCTCACATGTCTGGCTCTCTCCAGCAACCCAGGAAGTGTGATTGACCCCAAAGTAAATGGTAGACCAACTCAGTCTAGAATATACACAATTTTCATTGCTTTCAAAAGCATATAGCATTGATCATTGGAATATTATGTTAAAGAAATACATCCCAACTTAAACAAAAGTTTCCTAAGGACTTTAGAAGTTAGAAGCAGTAAAAGATACTAAAAACTCAAGGAAAGTGAAACGATAAGGCTCTACAATATGGTTTCAACAGGTATAAAGCTAGTTTCCACCACAATCCTAACTATTCATCAATATACAGATAAAGTCGTCTTACTTTGCCGAGTGGTGATATTTGGTAAATTGGTTAATCCTTTAAACCCCTTTTTAAGCATGATCAATGTTGTGAAATCCAGGGAGAAGAGAGGTAATGAAGCCAAATACTATCATCTGAATCTCTTTAACTATACCCCACCAATGGTTAATGCCTTCAGCTCCAGCCTCTGGAGCAGCCTCGTTTTCAAGTAGACGTTCTGCACCATCAGCTGGTGGACTCTCACCCTCTGCTCCAGGTTGTGCATCTGTACATTGATAACAATGTGAGTAGCACATCAAAAGTTCATCGAAATACAATACCAGATCATAAGTAAATAGATATGTACATATATGATTAATCGCTACTAAACTCTTTGTATGCAGCAGTGATAGATGTCAGGCTGTTTTAGGTTAAAAATTTTGGCCTTCGACAGCTTTCTTTTGATCGAATCTCCCATAGATTAGACTTATTTAGGTGATTGGATAAAAGACAGATCTAACAAGGAATGTCACTAACAGCCAAAGATGAAGAGCTAGAGTGCTTATTAAAAGAAGATCCATGGTTACTATGGTTACTCAAAAATCAGTTCTAGTCCCTTGATTCAACAATAATGCCAATTGCCACACATTAAGAAACCAGATCTCAGTCTTAACTAACAATATGGCTACCAAAACAGACTACCAAATCAGTCTTTTTATCTTCACACTAATTCATGCATTCAAATGTTCAGTCCTCCACTGTACAGTTTAAAGTATATTACGTCTTTGCAATTTAACTAAATAAATGCATTATTCCTATGAATCTTGATCTCTTACTTTCAAAAAAATACCATCTAATCCACTACCTTCCATTCTCCGTCTCTTTGACGCAGCTAATTGCTTAAGCTCCATAAAGTACCTATGTATAAACACCCTCTTCCATCTCAACACCAACTCCAAAAAGAACCTTAGCTGAAAAATGAATAGATTGCTTATCTTCCACTATAAATTAAATATTTGTTGTAAAACAGCAAGCTTTGAAATTTATCTTTGGCACTCACTGTTCTATCAAGCAAAAGCATCAATTCTTGAGTTCTTTACTCCGCACATTGTCGCCATTTAAGACCATTAATTTTTGACTTCATTATTCCAATTAGATGGTCGCATAATTATCAAGGCCAACTAATGTAACATAATTCGTCGGCATTTCACTTTTTGAATTTGCGATTGCTCAAATAGCCCAAAACCAAATTCACTTTTTTCGATTCGCGATTAGCAAGCAAATTAGCGAATCATGTGATACTGACTAGTAATTAACTTCAGCATAACCGAACATGTATAGCATGTACTCGATTTTCAAAGAGAATAAATTACCAGCGGGTACTGCATCACCATTATCATCTGCTTGTCTAACAATTGGTTCAACCCTGGCAGCAGGCCTTGGTGGCCGAGGAGGAGCAGCTGCCCTGTGCATTGCTTGTGAAATCCAACGCACAAGCGGAGCTAGAGATCCAGTCTGGTATCTGCATCACCCCATCATTTATGTTACATAATTGGAAACTTCTCAGATGCATTGAGTTCATTAATAAAAAGTACTCACCCTGTTCCTTAAAGTCGTTCGTATTTGCCTTTTTGAATCGTTCCATTTGTTTTCCCCTAAAGATTCTTTCTATTTATATCACAAATTTCGGACATAATTAACCTTGTTCATCCTCATCTTTTATTGTTTATGGTCTCCATGTATTTTCTACTAACTTCATTTTAACATTTATATTGTTTATGATCCCTGCAAATTTTCCACTAACTTCATTTTAAAAGTTTTATAATGTTTATTTTATGGTCACCACATGTTTCCCACTAACTTTATTTAAACTTTTTTTTAATAGTTGTGGTCTCCTAATTTTTTCCACTAGCTTTATTTTAATTTTTTTAAAACTTTATGGTTTTCACTTTTCCTCCATTAAATTTACTATTCATTAAAATAATATATCCACCATTTAAGAGAGTCTATTTTTCTTAATTCCTTTGAACATTCTTCATAGAAACAACTCGGATGAAGGGAGTTAAGGGAAGGGTACACGGTGGAGGATAAAGCATATTGTATACTTACAGATATTTCATATACTTACAGATAGATGATAAATGCAAAAAACACAAGTACAGCAAGCCTGTGCCTCGAACCATCTTGATTAAATATGAAGATTACAGCCGCCAACTTTAATAAGAGCAGCGGGTCAAACTGAAATTCAATCTGAAATCCCCGTACAGCAAATCTTCGAGGTCCATTTTGCTGTGCTTGCTGCTGCTGCGGCTGTTGTGGGCCCACCTGGTTTTGTTCCCCGCTGGCTGTTGCAGCCTCAGAAGATGTTGATCTCCTGTTACCATTAAGAAAGAAATAGGACATGCTGTATCATCTCTATTGATTTTCGCATACCCAATCCCACAAGACATGACCCATTCTTATTGTCATACACAAATTGATGAAGAGTCTAACATGTACACCTTTGTACCACTCAATTTGCTACATCATGGTTTTCGAAGTGAGAGTTATCAAATTTAACTATAGCAAATTGAGCGGGGTATTAAATGCCAAGGTTATCCAACATTTTTTCTGTATATTTGGCAAACCAACTGTACACACAGTTCTCCAGTACAAACAAATTCAGGAACATGCAGCAGTTAAGACCACAATAGCAAGTCTGATTAGAGGTGTTCATTCGGGTCAGATTTTTGAAGTTGTGTCGGTTATACAAGATTGATTACAGGTCGGATTTTTTTGAACACCTCAAGGTATAATAACTTGTTAAATAATAGGTCGGATTAATTATAATTCCACAATTAGCTTTGGCATATGGCGGATATGGGTACAGTGTACATCAATAAACACAAAATGTAAGATTAATGAGAAATCACCCTTTCACTGTTGACCAGTATATGCTTTTTGGTCTGATGTATCTAGGATGCTTGCTGAGGGAGGGCAAATCGGTGGACAAGTAGGATTTTTCCCAACTTACTCTTGATCATTTTACAGATTCTTAGTGATTCACTGTTCAGCTTAACCGCTCTCTAATGATCAACTCTGGTATGCCCGACATAAACCCAAAGTAAACTCAAATTCAGCCATCTTTATTTGAAGTGCAAGCCCCTTGTTCTCATATGTAGAACTACTAACTAAAAAGGAGTATACACTCGTACCGGACAGACCACTAAATGTCCCAAAACCAATTGTATGATCCAAAGGTTTTCAATGCTGATATTCCAAGAGTCTTGCTACTGGTGATCTGAGAATATTGCTGATAACATTAAAATGATTCCTAAGCTCCCCCCTTCCCCCTTCCCCCTTCCCCCCTCCCCCCTCCCCCTCCCCTCTATTCAGGCCATAGTTTTAGTTACAGACACCTATAAAACTAGTTAATACATTAGAACCATGAAAAGGAGATTAATTAGTCTCACTACTATACAAAGTTGGAATCATTTTAATTACACAAGAGACAAATATTTAAACACTTAAACTAGTACTCTCTTTGTCTCAAATTAGTTGCTACAAAGGGTTTTATATTACATTTTTCCAATTTTAGGAATGAGAAAAGTAACTTAAGGTTGAATGGTTTAAATGCACCAAAATAGAGACAAATGAATTAAATGACGTAAATTCATTAAAGTATATTGGATAGATTTAGAATTTAATTTGGTATGGTCCAAAAAGAAATTTGTAGCAACTATTTGGGATAGAGGGAGTAAATCAAACTCTATGATGCTTGCAGCACCTCCAATCAAATACTCACGTTGGTGTACTATACGTAAGAGGAATGAGAGAATTGGTGGGAATCCCAGTGACAGTTCCCATAAATGGAAGCATGGGGACAGCATATATTCCAGGTCCACGGTTAGGATGCTCTGGGTTCTGCGCAGAAGCATGACCTGGAAGCAGTGCCGGGTACATGATCGGTAACATATTGACACCTCCATGTTGAAAAGCTGGAAAATAAGGAACATTGGGTATCTGATAAAACACAGTAAAATCAAAGTGAGTTAAGCAACAACAAAAAAAATCTAATTATGTGAGTACACATTTGATTAAGAATTGCTTCACTCAAGGAGAATCTTAAAAAAATGTCAAGCACAGTAATAATGAATATCAAGCACAACAACCTCAACAGCAATGCCAAAACATTTTTCAATTATATGAGGTTGACTCAGTGTCACATGTCTCACAATTTGCTTTGGTTCCAATTTGTTGTACGAATTCGAGTTTGCGATACTGTAGTTGCCAATTTCGGTGTTCCTAGGTTGAGTTGTTGATTAGTGTATGTGGTTTATTTGAATCACCAGATATTGTTATCCAGTAGTAGATAATAAATATTTGATAAAATTACCAATAATATCCAACCTTCCATGGTTTTCCTACAATAATCTCAACTTTTGATTGATCGTGAATAATCACAAGTATAAGGTTGTTTTTCCACCAACGTGGTTTGTTAACTTGTTACCTGTCTACCAATTTTATTTTCATTTAATTTTTTTTAAAACTAATTAAAAAACAAAAAAAGAAAACAAACACCCACCCTCCCCTCCTTATGGCCATCACCACCACCCCACCTCGACGGTCACCGACCTCTTCACCCAACAATCACCTCGCAGAACATAGTGAAACCTCTTCACCACCCTTATGTAGTTGTCCAAAACCCACAAGCCACCAACAACGAAAACCCTTGCACCCCCATTTTCAAGAATGCCACCACACCAATGTAGAAGAGAATTAAGGTAGGGGAGTAATTCGAATACACCACCATTGCAACCATCATATACTTTTCTTCTGTCTTCACCACCATTGTGAAGATCCTATTCCAATCTTGAAAACCCCACTTTCAACCTTGAAATTAATGGCAGCTTTGGTGTGATGTTGCCAACATTGTTGGGTGGGTTATGGGGTGCTAGAAAGGGAAAGGGTAGGCATGGGTGGTGAAATTTCAGTTGACTTTGTTGGGTGGCTCGATGATACTTGCGCGCATGTTGAGTTGACCATTTGAAATGAGGGGGTGGAGGAGGTGTGGGCTTGTGTTGTAGGTGGTGGGCACAGTGGGGGAGGGGTTGGGGCTGGAGGCACAGTAGGGGAAGGGGTTGAGGTACTGTGCATGGTGGGGAGGGGTTGAGGTTGCGGCACTAGCGAAAAAGATGATAAAGCTAGATTTTGTTTTTTTAAATCTATTTTTCTTTCTTTTTTTGGCTATTAGATGACAAAAAAGTAAATTATGTTCATAGCAAACAACTTCAAAAGTTGGGATTATTCATGGTTATTGTTTTGTGTTGCTCATATCTTTGCTAAACTGTATTTGGAACTTGGAATTTAGATTTTTGTGGGATGATGGTGAAGATAAAAGTTGAAGAAGACATATCTTGCCCAGGTCGAAGTCCAAGTTTCAATTCAAATGAATTCACACTTGTCTTAAGTATAGTTTGATGGCAAGAAGATCAAAATCTTTTACAATAATGTTATGATAAGGTAATACAATTAGTATTTTGCACTATCACTTGATTTTGTCCGGTTCGACAACACCTGAAACCAAGGTTGTTAGGATCGGGATTCTACGTAGGATCGTTTAGGGGGTAGGATCGAAATCGGTAGAATCGGATCGTAGGATCGTGTGATCCTACAAATATGCATTAATATGCTTTAAATAACTAATTTTCAATTGTATTTGATATTTTTGTTAAGTTTTAAGGTTTAAATTAACACTAATTTGACTTCAACTATTAAGTTTTGTAAAAGAATACCTTTAATAATCATTTTTAAAATTCGAATCAAGAAAAACTTGGATTTTAGTCATATTGATATAATTGTTTAGATATATACATATATACACAAAAGTAAATTTAGATTATAGTAAATTTTTATACAATTGAAATTACCCTTGTAGGATCGGATCGTAAGATCGTAGGATCGTAGAATCGTGTTATGATCCTACCACTTAAATCCAGGAGCTATGTAGGATCGTATGATTCTACCAACATTAAGATCCTACCTACGATCCGGATCGGTGGCCTGATTTTGGATCGTAGGATCGTAGAATCGTTGATCAGGATCGAGATTCTGATAACCATGCCTGAAACTATAGGATAGGAGGATATCATATTGTATAACAATAAAAATATAAATATATTAACTTTTTACTAAATTTTTCTGTTATATGTATCTTAAAAATTATTTTATATTTTATAAAATTTGAGTAAATAAGTCTAAATGAAAAATACTAGATAAGTATTCTATTTAAAGCCCAAATGTATTACAAATAACACTAGCCACAAGTGCAGACTAAAGTTAAAAAGTAAATAAAATTGTAAAAATTGGTAAGAAGAGTTAGGAGGGGAGAAGAGAGCCACACGTGACGAGAATTAAAGGAAGGATGGAGAACGAAAAAAACGAGAAGATAGAAGAAAAAAGATCGGAGAGACAAAAAAAAAGAAAAAATTATTTCTTTCTCCCGTTTCAATGTTATCCTCTCTAGTGTTAAAAACAAGAAAAAAAAAAAACAGAGTTGTGCTTCGACAATGGTACGGTGAGGCTTTTGTCGTGTTCAAGACGGATCATCCTAGCATAAATCCAAATTACGTCTTAAAATAGCTTACTTAATTTCAATAGGGTACTATCGCCCTCTCCTATAACTTATGGTGTGCCTTAACTTAATTCCGTAAATGTTTGAAGAGTCTAGTGCATCCACTTTGTTTTTTAAGATATGCAATATAATATTTATCTAGGAAGTTAAAGGTTATTTAACCAACTCAATCTTATCTACCCTAAATATTTTGTCACCACAATTTTGTTTTGGATCAATTTCTTTAACACTTAATTTCACCTCTACTTTTTTTGTTCGTCTTAATTTCCCACAAAAGACGTCGCTTGTTACAAGCATTTTATTTTATTTAATCCTTATCTCACTAACTTTAAAAAGATCCTTAATAACTGTTTTATTTCAATTTCTGCATAATATAAAATATTGGGAAATTCCATGTGCTAACCTTAAACATTCTACTTTTCCACGTGGTAGACAAAGATTTTTTTTAATTCCATGTGGTGACTTTGACCTTTCAACATTTCCACGTGGTAGATAAAAGAGAAGTTTTTTTGTTAACTTTACGCTAATTTATCCAACGTAATGGCATTTTTTTCAAAAAAAAAAAAAACGTCGTAATCACCCTAATTGACACCAAATTCGAAATCAAGTAGAAATAAGTACTTAATTTATCCAAAAACTTAACATTTTGTCTACTATATGGAAAACTTAAAAACTCAAGGTAACCACGTGGATTTAAAAAGTATTTGTGGAAAACCCAAAAACTCTGGGTCACCACATCAAGTTTCCCTAAAATATTTCTTCCTTTCTTTGAGTCAAACTTGTATACCTCTTTGTATACTTTTTAGCTTTGCCTCAGTTACCACTTCTTTGTCTCTTTTTTGGTTTCCTAATATTTTGCATCTTTTTCCTCATCCCTACATTTTCCAACATAAATAACATTCTTTTTCAGATTGTATTTTTACAACCTAGTCCACCATGTTGTGTCCTTTTCACTATCATATTGCCTTTTTTTCTTTAAGAAAGTCTTTAGCCGGCATGAATAATACAATTCTTCATCTTCATCGAAGTTAAATATGTATACTCCTCAATTGCCCAATCAAAAGATTTTATCAACTAACAATTTTGGATACCACTATTTAATTCTTCTCTATCATTGAGTTTTATTCTTCTGCGGGCTTGATCACATATGAACATGAAGCATATACATTCACCTTGTATAATCTTATAGTTTAGACAACTTTCTTATTCAATTCTCCTGATTAAGAAGTAGTAATCAATTTGGATAGCATCCACTCCACCTCTACAAGTCACCATATGGTTTTACACTTTATATCTGACATGTTAAGAAATAAAAATCATATTCTTATACATCTCTAAAAATAACACCCCATCCTCATTTCTTGTTTGATATCTAAAACCTCTATTAATACTCTTAAAACTACTTTATGTCTACCCAACTGGTGTGATATTTACAGTGTGCGTCACATCATGATACTTAACAATACTAACACGAATGCATAGATATGGAGTAAACCAATATGTCCCTTTCATACACAAATTTCACCCTCTTAATCAATCATTTATTATAAATACCTTTACTATATCATTTGGTGACTACTCATCCATCATAACACTATCTCAATTTCTCTTTTTATCTTTTCTTGATATCACAATTTTCAAAATTTTTTTCTCTTTTAATAATCATGACCTCTCCACCAATTTTGTCTCCGACATGCTAAGAACATTAATCTTATATTTTTTTTAAGACACTTAAAACTCTACTAAGTATTCTTCTAAAAGGGTTTTAATATTTCAAGCTAGTAGTTCTGGGGGTAGGCAAAAAGAGCAACTGTTTAAATCCCAGTATAGAGGGCACAAATGATTAAATAGGCTATGCTTTTGTTTATTTTAAAGTTTGCACTTCATTGACAAAAGAAAAAGAGTTAACTTATAAAAGTAACAATGTTGAATGTTAATATCACTTGTGCTTATGATTTTATAATCTTTTAAAATAATTTTCTTACTTTATACATATTAATTTAAACAGCAAATTATTGTTGTAAAATTATTTATTATGTTTTTCTTTTGTATTTAGTAAAATTATGATGTAATTTCAAAGGGACATTAAACTAATATTTCACCTGAAAAGCATTGATTTCAAAAAAATATTAATTTTAACTTGACCAAATTCTTCATTTGACATCCTATTCATAAAAACTAATAATCTTTGCACAACATCTAATCCTCAAAAACTAATCCCACCAAGGTGGTATTGCAACAAGATTAGATTGCCACTTAAGGGTGACAAAATCACGTCCTTGGAATAACAAAGTTAAATAAAGATCTCCTATCAAGGGTAACAAAACATGTGTAGAGGCGAAGAAATGAACTCAGAGGCTGCTGCACGCCTGCACCGTTGGCTCGAACGAGCAGGCCCCACTGCGAGCTATTGGTAATTTTAAATGCTTCTTTGTGCAGTTTGTGCATTACCATAAACTTCCTTGTATGTTCCCACATACACTAGGATAGTTTAGTATGCCAAAAGTCTAAGTAAAAGTTAACGTGCTTGTCTCTTTAAATTTCCCCATGATGCATTAGCCTCTCTTACCCACAGAATACTTCTTTATTGTAATTCCTATAAGTTTTGATCATTTGTCCTTAAACACTTAGCTAATACATCTCTAACTAAATGTAGATGTAGCTTAAGTTTGATGAACCACATAATCCTTGTGTTATTATTGTTATTGCTTTTTTATTGTTTTAATTATATCCCATTTACATATTGTTTTGTTCATTGATTGTACTTTAGTTACCAGAATCCAAAAACTTCCCCATTGAATTCCGTTTCCAAACTTTTGTTTTTGAAACTCTAGATTAACATTTTCGAAACTACATTCTCAAATGCTTTTTTGTTCAAGCTCAGACCCAATACCATAAACCCTTCTTTTCTTTTATTTTTTCTGTTTACTCATTTTCTTGTCATACCTTTATTGACTTATATTATTTATGTAGTAAAATATGTGTCGAAATTCTAAAATTAACGTTTTTTCAGTTTATTTTTCCTTTCTCGTATCAGATCGAATTTCATTTCACTTAACCTTATATGTTGTCATTAACTATCCTTCTTCTTTCTCAACTTTCTTACTTATATTAGACGCTTCTGCATCGAAGTTACACGATTCTTTTTAATGTGTTCTCTTCCTCGAAAAGAAAATTAGTCTATAAAGAAAAACAACTCATTTGGCAACCCCAATTATTTATTCAAGCAACATAACAACGACGAAAACCAAAAACATACGCTGATTCAACAATAAGTAAGATTAACTCCATGAAATGTAAAGTTTAATAGCTTTCAAAATATCACAAAATCTGTCAGTTAGTTGAAAAAAAATCACAGTATACATTATCAATTTAAAATAAGAAATCTCAATCGAAAAATTTCTCCAATTTCTTATCATTCGTTAAAGTACGATCCAAATCCAAGGCTTTAAAGTTAAAACCATGAGCACCAAAAAATTCAATTTTCATACATCGACAAGATCGTATACTTGATTCATCAAATTTAGTAAAACCCTAGAAACATAAAACGAAGAAAAAAAATCAAAAAAATATTATTGAGCAAAAAAATTGAGAGAAATAAGTACCTGAGAACGTTTGAGATCATCTTCAGATGGTTTTGGTGGTGCAGAACTGAAAATTGAAGATTGAGTATCGGGATTTTCTGCCATTGTTGAATTCCTTCGACGATCACTATAACTCTAGTATAATCTATGAACTCCTGAATATCACTGATGGTAAAGAGAAGAAATTAAAATTAAGGCAGGCGTTTATAGTTTTCATACGACATTAATAAGCTGAAATTTTTTTATACAAAAGGCAAAAATATATTTTCATCGTCCATAATACTTCCTCGGTTTCTTTTTGTTTGTCTACTTTAAGTTTGTCCACCTTTAGAGAGAGAAATTTAAATTAGATTTTTGAAGTATATATTAATGATAAAATATATTCATCTGAGATCTTGTTAGATTTGTCTTGATGTAAAGTTTTTTGACATGTAATTTTATAATTTTTTATAATGCGTACTAAGCGATATTAAGGCTTAAGATTTGCTAAAAAATACGTGCAAAAGGTAAAGTGGACAAATAAAAAGGAACGGAGAGAAGACTTGCTAATAAATGTGACATGTTGTGTGGGAATGTCACTATTAATAACAAGTATTATGAAATGGAAGAAGTACTTATATTTCTTCATTTGGTTGTTATACTTAAAAAACAGTGGTAATAACACAATATTCATCATCATCATCATACCCAGTGTTCCCGCACATAGATACTCTATGGCCAGGGTCTGGGGAAGGAAGGTCGACGGCGTCTCATACCCATAAGGAGAGGGCGGTCATAAGAGTCCTTCGGCTCTAGAGGAGTCTTCAAGGATAAGACCTGCAAAAATCCGAAAACCTGCATCTTACACCCACGTTAGCCAAGCATAGGGATTAAAAAAAAAAAAAAAAAAAAAAAAAAAAAAAAAAAAACAAACTATAAGCGATAAAGGTAAAAAAGAAAGTGAAAAGCGATGACAAAAGTCACAGAACAGTATCAAACTAGTCTAGTAATCTAGGACGTGAATAAGGCGCCGCCATGTGGCTCTATCCCTGGTCAGGTCCTTAGAGAGGTGTAGTTCGAGCAGGTCGCTGTTAATCTGCTCCTCCCACGTCCTCTTAGGTCTTCCCCGGCTTCTCTTGCCCTCCACTATGATGCGTTCGACCCTTCTCACTGGGGCGTCATGGGTGCTTCTCTGCACATGCCCAAACCATCTGAGCCTGTTCTCCCGCATCTTTGCAGAGAGAGGTGCAACCCCTAACTTTTCCCTAAACTCCTGATTTCTAATCCTGTCCATCCTTGTCTTACCACACATCCATCTCAGCATGCGCATCTCTGTTACATCCATTCTCTGCTCGAAAGCCTTCTTTACAGGCCAACACTCCGTTCCGTACAACAAAGCCGGCCTAATCGCTACGCGGTAGAATTTCCCTTTAAGTCTATTAGGAAATCTTTTATCACAAAGCACCCCAGTCGCTGCTCTCCACTTGAGCCAACCTGTCTGTATACGGTTAGCAACGTCACCCTCAATCTCCCCATTGTTCTGAATTATTGAACCCAAATATTTGAACTTGGACGTGCATGCAACAGCTTCTCCCCTAATGGACACCTCTGGCTCCCCCATTGATTCTATCCCACTAAAGTTACATCGCATGTATTCAGTCTTCGAGCGACTTATGCGCATCCCCTTGCCCTCCAAGGCTTCCCTCCATTCCTCCAATTTACCATTAGCCTCCTCCTTAGTTTCTGCAGCCAATACTATATCATCGGCAAAAAGCATACACCATGGTACGGTTTCCCAGATGGATTTTGAGATTTCATCCATAATTACCGCAAAGAGGAAAGGACTAAGTGCTGATCCCTGATGTAGGCCCACTCTAATACTGAAAGACTCTGTTAGCCCCACCGGTGTCTGAATGTTGGTCAAAACTCCATCATACATGTCCTGTATTACCTCAATATATCTTGATGAAATACCTCTTTTCTTGAGGCTATCCCAAACGATGCTTCGTGGTATGCTATCATATGCTTTCTCCAGGTCGATGAACACGAGATGCAAATCCTTCTTTCGCTCCCGATACTTTTCCATCAGCCTCCTCAAAATATGAATCGCCTCAGTAGTTGATCTCCCCGGCATGAAACCAAACTGGTTCTCCCTAATCACCGTCTCCCGTCTAATTCTTTTCTCAATAACTCTTTCCCACAGTTTCATAGTGTGGCTTAGGAGTTTGATACCCCTATAGTTCCCGCATTCCTGTGCATCGCCCTTTTTCTTGAACAAAGGGATAATTGTGCTAAACCTCCACTCCTCCGGCATCTTACTAGATCGCAGGATAGCATTAAAGAGATTAGTAAGCCATTGAATGCCCTCCTCACCTAAGCTCCGCCACACCTCAATCGGGATATCATCCGGTCCAACTGCCTTAAATCTCCCCATCTTTTTGAGGGTAATAACACAATATTATGTCATTTTAATTTAATAGTAATGAAACTTAATCAAATAAAAAATTTTCTCACGAATTTTCATCACCGTTTAATATACAGATTTATTTGAATGGGTTTTGTAAATAAATGAAACGATTGATTACACAAATTTCCATTATCCTCACTATTAGTTTGATGTTGATTATGGATCATATTTTCATAAATTAATTAATTTATACAACAATATAGTTATTGTCATGTGTCTTAGAAATATAATATTTCACATATATCTAATACTATTATCATTGATTTATTTACTTAGTTTAGCTTTTAAAAATAAGAAAAATTTAAATAACCCTATTTTTTTTTATTGATTTTCTAAAATAATTTTACTTATTAATTAACCATGAATAATTTTAACTTTAAGCGGTATTTCCTCACAACACAAACAAGTTATTAATGATGAAATCTAAACAGACTTTTAAATAATTTTTAAAATGATTAAAAAATTTTTTTAATACCCTAACCCGCTCGATTCCCTTGCCCCTTCCACCATCCTAGCCCAGCCCCCGCCTGTTGCGCCACCATTAGCCCTAAGGGTGAGGGTAGGATTGGATTGAATTTGTTGGATGTTAGTTGGATTGAACTTATTGGACATTTTGCTATTCTTGTGTAAATTATGTGTGAAGAATAATTTAATGACAAGCGTGTTTTGTCCTGTCTCCTTTGATGCATCATTAACTAACTTGTACGATGCATGTTGTATTATCTTTAAAGATTATAGTTGGTGCCCCTATTGTGACATTTAATCCATATTCCTATGTTTGGAGTTGGCCGATCATAAATCTTAAACCATACACATTGTTGTATAGCTTCATGCAAAGCTATAAGTTTTGCATGATTAAAAGATGTAGTCATTAGATATGCTTTATTGATGTTCAAGATATTGCGGCGTAAATACATTTCTAGTATTTTAACTTGATTTTTTGTGAGTCTGATACATATCCAGCATCATATCCAAGAATATGACATTTTACCTTGATGGTAGAATAATGAAGATCATCCCCTAGGTAGCTAAATAGACATTTTATCCAATTTTTTCTTGTTAATGCATTATAATACCTAACTACAAATTTCCATGTTCAATAATCAAACTACAATTATTAAGCTTAGTAGATAAGCCTTGTTCATGTAAAAACATTTTAAAACTTTTTGGGTATAATTGTTCTAATGGGCAAATACTCCATTCTCAAATGTTCAATTTGTAGTCTAAGGTAAAATTTAGTTTTCCCCAAAACCTTCATCTGAATTTTTTTAATCAAATATTTAATTATTATTTAAATTTCTCCAAGAGTTCCAATTAGGTTTAAATCATCTACACACAAATAGAATAGCTTTAATTTACATAATGAGAAGTATATTTATAGTGTTAACTTTTACTATTTAACTAATATTACAAAATCCTTCATATAATAAAAGAAAAAAATCACTTTCATTTCATTTTTCTCCCCTCAATACAAGGATGAATTGAAGAGTTCTCCATTAAAATCAATCTTGCAGGAAAGATTTGTTCTCACAAAATGCAACGAATTTTGACGTCATCAATTTCGTCATCATTATACCTGGTATTTCCCGCTCATAAAAACTAAAAAATGCAAAGGAAGTCATCCTTACAATCCTTGCATTCTCAACATCTATTAAACTTTGTTGCTTTAACACTCTAGGAAGTAGGAAGCACCACTTTGAACCCTGAAGTATCCAAAACAATTGCAATGACTTGAATAAAGAAAAACAAACTAGTATTCAATCTGAATCACAACTTAACAATGCCTCTCATAATTAGATCAACATTCAGAACGGAATACAAAATACAAATACAGATATTTATTGTCGTCTCGAGTCATAGATGTGCAAGGCAGAAGTAAAGCATGAGTTCCCACAACTAACCTAGCTAGATAATATGGACAACACAGCAGTGAAAGTGACGGTAAATCGTTTTTCGCTGTGGAAACTACCAAGTTACATTATGTACAAAAGCCACTAAACTTGACACCCATCAACAGTAAAAGGCTATTTTTGCCTTCATGATCATCCCAGCACCAACAGAATCCTACAAATTCAACGTCGAACAATTATTAGTAATTTAGAAATAATGCAAAACCGGACAAACAAATTATGTCGGTGTCTTTTTTTTTTCCATAGCCTCAGTTTGGCTGAAAAATGTCGTACATAAAAGGGTTGGGGGACAGTCTTTCCCTTTTCAAGGGAAATCACTTCTCTTGTATGATCAGCAAATCTAAGTGCAGGGTTGATTAACTTTTTCTGGAACGAGACTTGAGAGTTGAGAGTCTAATATTCATGGTTTTAGTAAAATGATAATTTGTAATAAGTAATGACATCGAATGATTGTTCAAGTTACCACAAATAGATCTACAGAATGGTGAAAGCAATTACAATGTGTGAACAAAGGAAAAAAGAAACCGCATTTTTACCAAAACCTCTAAGGCTTTCGGGAAAAAAAAGACAACGAACTCTAGGCTTAATACTTAAGGATTTTACTTCATCAATGAATCAAAAGTCCTAGTTGCACCGTGATGCAGATCATCATAGATATGACTGAGCTATTGCAGAAACAATATGCTAAAGTTGCAATACCTGCAACCTTAATTTTGAGGTAAGCGAAACAGGCCACTACTTACCATAAGACACAGGCATGCCATGGGAAAGCAAAGTGGCTATAGATACAGTTTCTTAGTCCTCATCTTCGGAAAATGATGGCTTCCCAGAGTTTCCTGGAACCTGAACCTGCACCTCTACTTTTACAGGAACATTATCTGGGACTAAACCTGGTAAGCAAACAAGATAATTGTTAGTTATGAATAAAAATCGATCATCAAGCAACACATATCATCTTTCCTATATTAGAGTTATAATCTAATTCTAGCATCAACACTATAGAAACCCAACTCAAATTAGCAAGGCCCTCCAGCACAATGCTACCAGGATCAAGGTACATTTAGGGTGGCAGAACGGGATCAAATCGCAGTTCGCTATTTAAAAATTTTTAAAATGGGAAAGAAACAATTTTGTTCAAGTTTTGCGGGTCGTGGAACGATCTACTACGGGTTAAGGTACGATTTGGGGTCGATGACTTTAAAATAATACCCCAAGTTGAATACTCAGATCTATACTTATAATCACTTCAATGCTTCACTTCGGGCCACAATCATGAAAATTTATAATTGAATGTTGGGCACATATTCATATTTGACACTAGTAAGTATCAGATCAGATCAGAAAAAGCATTCTAAATTATTCAACTTCCAACGCATTATAATATCATAGTAAATGTTTCATGGATACACCATTGTTGTGACGACAGTAAGGGTATTAAAAACATCTTGCTAGTTGATAACAGAGATGCTGTTTAGGTGGGGGAATGTATCATAAAATATCTATGTCCTCTCAATTTACTCCTAACCAGCTAGTTGAATCTTTACAAAATTACGGAAGCCTGAAGCTGGATCCTCATAACATTCAAAAAAAGAACTCAAAAAGTAACAAGACAGCTTTAAAGTCATTCTGTCGACAACAGTCATATCTATAAGGACTCCTTCATTCTAATCAAGAAATCTAGACACTTAGAAATTCCAATTATAATAAGCAATAACGTTTGTAAGTCAAGACTCAAGGTTCATTTTCTAGAACATTTTAGAAGCACATGAAAAGTAATTTATTTGTAGGCTGGATTTTCTGTCCTGGTACCAAACCAAGATGCAGATAGTTTCATTAGTGGGATTGTGAAGCAGTTTTTCCTGGTTAATCATCCCAATCATTCTCTCATAAGGTATCTCATTCTTGGTTGCATGATAATTTTTATTTTATTTTAATATGGATGCCTATTCAGCCAACATATAACTACTAGCTTTAATAAATCAGTGTTAAGTTGTTTCAGAGTGACAAGGGTTAGAATCGTACAGATGCTAAAAAAAGTTCGAATGCGTGAACACTGACCAGCTTCTAAGCATAAAGTATTGTACAATTACATAATACTATAATCTAGTAAAGAAAAATGGGAATGGACTTTTAATTTTGATTTTAATTTATGAAGTCCATGAGTTCAAAGGGGTTTCCTTGACCTTCCTTAATTCAGAAATGATAGCCAACCATAATATTCTGAAATGTTACAAATAAGTTGCCACATTGCCCTAAATTAGAACTAGGTTATGATTGGATATCAAACATGCTCCTAAAAATATGGAGGATGGGAAGGACACAACTATTACAATTACAAGGGGTTGTAAGAATATGAATATTTAGCTCAAGGAAGGGATACTTTAGTTGGTGAAGGATTTGAGCAATGTTTTATTTTCTAAATGCATATTAAACAACCACTTTGTTATTACAAAAAAATGTTGCATACATCCGATCCACAAAGCTCAACGTAATGTTATTGCAGTAGTAGCACGTTGTTAATGGAATGAATTAGGAGGAGGATATTGTAATATAATTTTAAAAGGGAAAGGAGCTATTTTAAAGCTGAAATAAATTGTTTTGGAGAAATTTATTTTAAAAAGTCACACAGCCTTACTGTTTAAAGAAAGCGATATTGAGTACTAGCAATATCAATTCAAGTAACTCTTCTGTAAATGCTTCAGCACTAATCAACGAGTCATGGGTCCATATGTGATAGGTCACTGAACTTTGTGCCACTAGAAAAATTAATCTAGAAAACAATCCTTCTAGGTGTAAGAAATAAGTGAAAAAATTTCAAGTTCTACTTCTTCTAAACCAAAGCTCCGAAAAAACCCCTCAGAGTGGAATATATTAATTGATAAACAATTCAAGTTCTACATTTTCAAGATCATATACCTCAACTAGGATTTGGGGTGTACACGGAGTCTGTGGATAAAGCAATTGTACTAAGCACTCACCATCAATTGTCATCACCTCAATTTAACATGCCTTCAACTCAATCACATTGGAAGAAATTTAACATATATACTACAAGAGAAAAAATCTCTACTTCTAAAGGCGTACATTGTACAACATGCCCAAACACTTCCGTGAACACCAAACTTCCAATTCAAGAAAATAGAACAAATGTGAATTCTTATATGAAAATGCTTAAAGACTCCAATCTGCCAACAATTATAGTCACATCACTCCAAACCTCTTATAATGTACACTTTCTACATCAATATATAATCATCCGACAACACCAACCTCTCAAAATATACACTTCCTCCATGAAATAACAGCAATCATAATAATACAGCTCTTTTGGTCTTAAAAGAAGATGTCCTGACCTCTCATAATATACACCCTCCCCATCTAACCTCTCATCATATACCTCTCCTCTCCATCAACAATCACATTGGGCCAGCTTATATCAATTTTCGCCTCCCAAAACAAAATGGGTGCAAGGAACATATATCAATTTCGCCTAATGTTCTAGCTTCACCCCTGGTCATCACTAGCTTAAGATACTTCAACATCAAAGAAAACTCAAACGAGGACCAAACACAACAGCAATACATCAAATGCAATCAGATTGTGCTCAAACCCAATTCCATCCAATAATTTTCTAATTGACCTATCATCACTTCAATTCATTCAAATCAATTTACCATACCAACAATTAAATTCCAATTAAATAACGAATCAATAAATACACAAAACCGATAAAAATCATCCAACTTAAATACACCCAATCAAACCCTAAACTCAAAAATAAAAAAAGAAAGTACCTCCACAGTAATAGGAAGAAGAAGGCCAACCCCTACCAGAAGATATAGAAAGAAACTCTTCAGGGGTCAGAGGATTAGTAAGATTCTCAACAATCTCAGCAATACTATTATCAAAAGGTCTCTTAGGTGGGACCCAGTAAGAAGAACCGGGTACAAACACAAGCCAATCAGGTGCAAGTCTCCTGGCTATAATACAATGAATTGCATCTTCAAGCTTTTTCAATCCCAACACTTCAATTTCTCCTCCTCCATCGGAGTTCGATGAATCAAGGTCGACTTCAATTAGACGAGCTTTAGTAGAGAGGTTTCTAGAGTGGTAGGAGAGAGAATTTGTAAAAAGTTTGAAAATGGAGGTTGATGATGAGGATGAGGAAGAGCAGGAGAGATTGGTTAGGGTTTGAGAAAATAATTGACGCGCCATTGATGAAATAATTTGGGGAAAATGAAGATGATTAGGGTTTAATTGATCAGGTGGGATTGGGAATTGAGATTCGAAAAATGAGGAACTGATGAGGATATGATATGAAGGGATTTGGATTTTGGAGTATAACACTTTACACCTGCTACGTATTGCACAACCGCCTTATGGAGGTTTCTTTGAAATTACCCCATAAGGCCATGACACTAATAAAATTTTGGAAAAATTCCTTAGAATAATATTCCGTACAATTTACATTTATTGTCCCATTTAATTGGACACGAATATTAAGAGTAGATAGGATCCACCAAAAAGATAGTAGTTGGGATATTTTAATTGATTAAATTAATTGTAAAGGTGGTAGACTGGTAGTTGGGGCATTGTAAGTAGTAAAAGTGGGAGTATTTTGATCATTACTTGTGTAATATGGGGTATATAGGTTTAAAAATATAATCATAATCTAAAAATAGGAATGAGACATTTGAGATAAACTTACCCAATAAGGAAATGAGACAATAGCTGTGAATGGGAGGGATTATGATTTTTTTTTTCTCCTATTTTTTCTATATCTAATGGTGAGCTTAGTGGTCCTAATGATAGAGAGAATTGGATGTTGAGAGGGTTTCGAGAAGCAGTGGATTATTGTGGCTTAATTGATATCAGATTTATTGGTCCGAAATCCACATGGACTGGTATTCGTAATGGTGTAGTTGCAATTGAAGAAAGACTTGATCGGACATTTGCGAATCCTGCTTGGCTTAATATCTTTCCGAAAGCTTTGGTTCATAATATTCTCTCCTCAATATCTGATCACCTAACAATTCTTTTACACATAGATGGTATGATAATAAAGAGGGGTCGTAAAGCAAAGAAAAGATTTAGATTTGAGGTTTTTTGGCTACGTGAAGATGATTGTGAGATAGTTGTAGCTGACGGGTCACGGATGGAAAGGGGGGGGTTTCAAGCTGCTCTTTTTGAAATGCACCCAAATAAGGCACCAAGCCCATATTGTATGTCTCCCTCTTTTTTTCCAAAATTTTTGGCATATTGTTGGTAATGATATTATTTAATGTTGTTTAAACTCCTTAATCATGGTATCATGCCGAGTGAATTTAATGTTACTAATATAGCTTTGATTCCTAAATGAAAAAATCCATAGTGTATGACTGTTTTGAAACCTATAAGTTTATGTAATGTGGTGTATAAAATCATGTCACTGTCTCGCTAATAGAATTAATCCTCTCTTATTTCTAATCAACAAAGTGCTTTCATTCCTGGGAGGCTTATTACGGATAATATTCTTGTTGCTTATGAAACTTTATATTGCTTGAGGAAGAATAAGAGTGAAAATAATGGGACTATGGTGGGAACAACATATTGGCCCTGTTTGACCTGTTATCACTTAGTAAGTGGGAACAATTTGGTTGCCTTTTTTTGAACACTTTGCTTCTGTTCACAGTTACTAAGTGGAAACGATATCGAACCTATGCTTTGGGATTTTAGGCGCTTACTTTTGAAAATAAGTTGAAATTGATCTTATTCTGTACTTTTTTGATAAATTGTCTTATTCATTTCAAATCTTCCACACAACTATTGCATAAAAGATTATGTGATTGATATACAATTACATAGGCCTAAACTTTGGGCCATTAAAGTTGGAAAATAGATATGAGTACCTTATTATCTACTTGGCCCAGTTGGAAAATAGAAGTCCAGTAATCTAGAGTACGTTATAACAGCAAGTCTTAAATGAGAATTTGTGAGCTTACATTTAACTTGTCTCAACTATTTGCTAATTGCTATTAAGACCATATTTAGCTCACCTCAAAAATAAGTAATTAGTAAAGATAAAAATTTAGATATAATCGATTAAAATCAGTTGTAACTAGTAAAAATCAATTGCAATTAACTAGTCAAATATTGTTAGCTAGTCAAACCACTACAACATAATTTGCTTTTAGTGGGATTTATTTAGCGACAATTAATTTAAATGTCGCTATTTCAAATGTCTAATAGTATATATGGAGGATTTAGTGACATTTATTATACCCTTTAGAAGCATAATAAAAATCACACTGAAGCTTTGTGACATAAGATGTAATGACATTTCTCACAAATACCACTATAGACTATATTATCAATTACATATGCCACTAAAGACCCAATAAAGTGTCGCTATAGACTATATTATCAATTACAAAAAATATGAATTAGAGGCATTTTTTCAATGCCATTCAATCGATATCGCAAAAAGTTAAATTTGTTGTAGTGAACAAGCCAATTTAAAATCATCATCATCATCATCATACCCAGTGTTCCAGCACGGCCGCATATAGATAAATCTATGGTCAGGGTTGGGGAAGGAAGGTCGACGGCGTCTCATACCCATAAGGAGAGGACGGTCAAAAGAGTCCTTCGGCTCAAGAAGGGTTTTCAAATATAGGAACCTGCAAATATATGAAATCCTGCATCTTACAACCATGTTAGCCAAGCATAGAAATTAACTAACTGCAACCATAGTAAGTGACTAACACAACTAAAAGGATACATACAGGTAAGAGAGGCAGTAAAGAGCGATGACGAAAGAGATAAAACAGTAACAAACAAGTCTAGTAATCTAGGACGTGGATAAGGCGACTCCATTTGGCCCTATCCCTCAGGGCCGGTCTAGGGGTGGGCAAGAGGGGCCGTCGCCCAGGGCCTCATGTCAAAAAAGCAAAATTAGTGGTTGTAAAAGGTCCATGTAAGTTATAAATTGCAAAGGAAAAGGACCCTAATATGCTATTTCTCCCAGAGCCCCAAATATCTAGGGCCGACCCTGCTATCCCTGAAAACAAACATTTACCGATAACAACCAACAATCAATAGCGAATAAGTACCCATTTGTATACCATTCTTTAGGTCAATAATATGACCTTAATTCGTACACAAGAGAATAGATATTTTGATGTAACCAATTATATGACGCACACTTGGCACTAAAGTTGTATGTGCATGAATTAATTAAACCAAGCATGTTCGCATAAACTGATTCGTGACCTAAAAATCAGACACATACATGATTGTATTATTGTATATATACATCCAAAACTATCAATATCAAAATCAAAATAAAAAAAAAGACAAAAACTATACGTACAATAATACCCTCAACACTAGCTACAAACACAAAAGGGTAACTTCTAAATAAAGCATCCTATTCTTCTTTGATTTTCGTACGATCCTATCATAGATAGTGTGCATTTATTCAATTACCTAAATATTGCTGATCTAACTAATAAATTGGAGAATAAACTAGCTCGAGCGGTATCACTATAACATAATTTGCTTTTAGCGGAATATATTTAGCGATATTTAATATCAATGTCGCTATTTTGAATTGCTAATAGTATATATATACAGGATTTAGTGACATTTATTAGACCCTTTAGGAGCATGTTAAAAAATCACACAAAAGTTTTTTGCGACATAGGATATAGTGACATTTATTACAAATGCCACAATAGACTATAGTAATAATTACATTTGTCACTAAAGACCATATAAAGTGTTGCTAAAGCACTCTTTGGTAAAATATTAAATAAAAATCAATAATTATTACTTTAAAAATATGATTTAATGGAATTTTTATGATGCCACTAAATTCAATATCGCAAGAAAGTTAAATATGTTGTAGTGTATATATAATTAAAAAGTTTTGTATGAGACTGTTTCAACATGAAATGAGTCCATATAATAAGCTAATTTCTCTTATTCATAACTTAAAGAATCACAAGTGATCTCTCTAAGGTTATAAGTCATCTGTTTATAAGACTACAAAAAATGATCATTTAATCACTATCATGCACAATTGTGGCATTTGTGAGAAATGTCACTAGATCTTATGTCGCAAAAAGCTTTTGTGTGATTTTTCTATACGTTGCTAAATGTTATTATAAATGTCACTAAATCCTCTATATATACTATTAGCAATTTGAAATAGCAACATTTAAATTAAATATCATTAAATATACCTAGTGTATGTAGGATGTGCTAGAAAAAATCATTACATACATTTAAAATGTTAAGGTCTTTCATTATTTGTTTATAAGAAATAATGATTAATTAATTTGCTTTTAATCCATAAAATCAATGAACATACCTTAGTGTGATTAGTAAGTCTCATGGGAGACGGTCTATTCTATAGACGGAATCCATAAAGCCCAGCCCAAAATATAACATAGTATATTTGGGGTTATAATAAATTATTTGGGGTTATAATAACTTATTTTTGGGGTTATAGAATAGTATATTCGAGGTTATAATACCTTACATTTAGGATTATAACATAATATAATTGATATGATAATAAAAAAAATCAGTTAAGGGAAATGGGCTGGCCCAATTTTGTGGTCTATCCTATAGACCGTCTCTTGTGAGATTTTGTGTAGTGTGATAGTATGCGACAAATATCAAAACCGAAAATAGTCCAACTCAAAATCATAATTCTATTAAAACTTAATCAATGATCTAATTAAATGACATGACACCATTATTTATATATCACTTTTGGATTGAAGATGACCTTCCAATTCTAAAGTAGTCTTTTCTTAAGATGTCTATTTTTAGGTGCTCCTTTTTCTTGGTTTTATCACGCACTACATCAAACTTTTTATAATGTGCATCAATCGTTTCTAAGTATAGGAAGATGGTTTTGTGTTACTTTCCACTACGAGTGGGCATGAGTCAGATCTGGATCAGGTTCAACAAGACTCATATTTAAATTCTAAATTTTTTATTATTATATGTGCATAAATTCTTGTGAAAGATAGTTTTATTGTGATCAGGGGCGGAGCCAGGTGCCTTATTGTGTGCACAAGTGAGGGCAGTGATAAGCTAAAAAAATATTATGCTACACGCAATACTAAAAATCGTATCTGAATAATTAGAAAGTTTTGAATATGTGTGCTTTCACTCTTTTAATTTCTAAATCTGCCGCTAATTGTGACACGCTTTTAATACATGTGTTAAATAGCCCAACTAAGATAATTAATAATTAACGTATGAGTTCTTTGTTTTAAAGTCGTCTCACTCAAAAATAGTCTTTCACAAAAGTTGTTTTTTTTTTCAATTTATCCTTGGTAAAGTAAATAAGGTAAAGAACACTCCTAGTAATCCCGTACAAGGTAGGGTCCGAGAAGGGTTTTTTATTTTCTAGAAAGATACAGATCAACCATACCCATACTCCAAGGAGGGAGTAAAAAGAGACGCACGCAATCAAGAAACCCCCCAATTGATACATGCGTCTAGTAGGAAGTCGAATTCCAAACATTCTACTTCATATACAGATACTCTATCTATTGAGTCACAAGCGCTTTTGGAATTTTTTAAAAATCTGGGAATAAATTCATTGTAATGGATGAGAAAGAGTGGGAAGTTATCCAACTGTTCAGCGTGCATCAGGAAATTATATCAATCCCACTTTAATCTATTTATATCAAAAGAATTTTACTTTATAGTTTGTACGGATATTGAGAAGATAGTATTGCGAATCATTGGAAACTTTTTCATGTTATTTTACACAATTAAATAGTATATTTTTTCTTAAGATCAAACACCTTTTTACATAATATAATATGTTATCGTATCATTTATATTTGAAGCGATACAATACCATAAAATAAAATTATGAAAATATGCGATGAAATGAATAAAAAAGATCCCATATGACTGTTTTTCTTGGATAATACAAAAGTACTCAATTCGTTTGTTTTTGTTTTTCCTGTATAACTTTTTACACAGTTTCAAAGTAATTTTTAAGCCTCAATATCTTTAAATACGCATCACTATAATTATAAAAATTTTATAACATCAAAGTATAAATTAAGCGAATTTAAAGAGATCTCACATGATAGTTATCCTCTACAACAAATTTAACTTTTTGCGACAATATTGCACGTGACATATGTAATTGTTACTATATTCTACTGTGACATTTGTGAGAAATATCACTAAATCCTATGTCGCAAAAACCATTAGTGTGATTTTTATTATGCTGCTAAAGGGTCTAATAAATGCCACTAAATCCTCTATATATACTATAAAAATTTAAAATAGCGACGTTTAAATTATATGTCACTAATTACATCCCACTAAATGCAAATCATGTAATAATGATCTTGTACTCTCAAAAACCTTAGTTATAAATTTCTCTTTCATTAAAAAAATGTTTAAAATGAGAAAAACATTAAAACATCCAAGAAGTAATACTGTCTAGAAATAAAAATGGAAACATCAAATACAACGTAACAACTACACTTCCATCTTAAAGCGAATATATATTAAAATTTGAGATGTAAATGCTTTTTATATTTTCAACGCAAAACATAATAGCAAAATATGACTATTATAACATACAAAACAAAATTAAAATTGACATGAATTGATTAGTGATAAATCCAAATAATGTCGCTATATTTATTCTTAATTGATAGTCATTTATCTTTTTTTTCATTATGATTGTTATTTATTCTAAATGTTAAAACTTTAAATTTTTAATAATATATATTATTGGAAAAATTATATAAAACCACCTAATCTACACACCATTTTTTAAAAAACCACCTTATATAAATTTTTTTACAAAAAACCACCTTACATATATAATGCATTTTTTTGCAAAAGACAACCTGTTACTATATTTTGTCAGTTGACCGGCATTTTTAACAGTTGACCAGCATGTGTTTGTCACATGAGCTGAAGGAGATGATGAAGGAGATGGTGTTTAAAGAATTGCACGTGACAAATACATGCTGATCAATCGTTAGAAATGTCGATCAACTGACGAAATATAGCAACAGGTTGTCTTTTGCAAAGAAATGCATTATGTAAGGTGGTTTTTTGCGAAAAAATTTATATAAGGTGGTTTTTTAAAAAATAGTGTATATATTAGGTGGTTTTATATAATTTTTCCTATATTATTTGACCTTTTAACATCATAATAAAAAATCATACTAAAGTTTTTTATGACATAAGATTTAGTGACATTTCTCATAAATGTCACTAATCACTATAGACTACAGTAAGAGTTATATATGTCCAAAGGCCAAATAAAATGTCACTAAATTACATTATAGTAAAGCTTAAAATTAATGATTATTACACTAAGAATATAAATCAGTGACTTTTTAATGTCACTAAATCCTATGTCGCGAAAAGTTAGTTTTGTTATAGGGTTGTTTGACAACTCATCTTTTCTTTTGTCTTCATTTGTTAGTACTTCTTGAGCTAAAGGTATTATCAGTTGCAACCATCCATCTCCAAATCCCGTTTATAGTTTCAGTGAGCCGAATACATTGACGGAATCACTTATCAGTTAAAATCAATATCTACTTTAGATGACAGACCCATTACATACGTTACAAAGGCAGGTACATAGACTTTTTCTCATTATATGAGCAAGCTAAGTATATCCATACATCAATGAAGTCGTCGTCATCATCATCATACCCAGTATTTCCCGCACATAGATAAATGTATGGTCAGCGTCTGGGAAAAGAAGATTGACGACGTCTCATACGGTCACACCCATAAGAAGAGGGCGGGCAAAAGAGTCAAGAAGGATCTTCGAAGATAGGGACCTGCAAATATCCGAAATCCTGCATCTTACATCAATGAAGTATACCACTCAAATAAAATAGCTTTGTTAGTCAATTCCATCATTTTCAAGATGATGCACACCTCTAATTTGATTTGCTACATATCTTACTCTTAAGATAATACAATATCTATGATGAAAATAACTTGTAAATTACATTATTATTTAATTTGAATAAAACCAAAAGTTGTTGAAATCTTAGCAACAAGAGACTTCAATATTTGGGTTTGGATTCTTTATCACATGATGTGTACCTTCACGGCTTAGATAAGGCCCTTTTTTTGACAATAACCTCCATTTGTTGGGAAATACTACTACATCATACTCATTTTGTGCTTGTTAGGTTACTTTTCCTATGTCACAACATAATGCTTATAAAGCCTTACCAATTATCCTTTTCTAACAAAAGTTTTATTTATGAACTAGCTCTTACCAATAGTGTTATTGAAATGTGGATTGGATTGTGAAAAAGGAGATGAAAATATTGAAAATCTTATTTTTAAAGAAATAAAGTGAATCAAAAGTTCATGTTCATGATTGTTGCATCAAGATATTTGATGCTAACATCATGGTATTAGAGTATAACATATCTTAGGGTCTGATTTATAAGGTTAAACTTTTGGTTGAGTTGGTTCTCTGATATGATAATAATATTTCGGTTGACGAAAGATCATGGGTTCAAATCTCAACAATTCCTCATTCAATGTGGAATATTTAACGCCAGGTATGAGGAGATCAATGTATTGCATCCACACTTCTGCCCAAAAGACCTTTTGTGTAAGGAGATGTAGGAGAATATATAAGTTTAAGCTTTTGGTTAATTTAGTTCCTTGACACATGGTAATATATTACGTTGGATTTCAAAACCACGTTAAAGAACCAATTCAGCAAATAAAAAAGTCTGGGTTATGTTCATGGGCAAAGCTACATGGAAGGTCAAGGGAGACCCCACTCTCCCTGGTCAAAACACATGGTTTATTACATTTTTATCTTAATGTAAAATCTGATTAAATACCACAAAATCAAGTAATTTTGAAATCAAAGTAGTTAAATAGAACTTAAGTTCTTCTAAGTCTCAAAGTAAAGAGTTTGTTCTTTTTATATCTTGAACTTAAACATTTAACTAGTTTTTATATAAATATTTTGTTAGTGTATCAGTCATCTAATTATATTTTTTCAAGTATCGGTTATTGATAACTATAATTTTTTCTACTATTTGTCAATTGATTATTATTTTCTTTTTCCTATAGTCAGTCATTCGACTATACTCTTTTCCTACTGCCCATCATGTGATTATAATTGTTTTCCATTGTCGATCATCGTCAATTGATTATTATTTTTTCCTACAATCAGTATGTGGGAATCATAGAGGGATTAAACTTCTCAGCCATACAATGAAATTATGGGAAAGAGTGATAGAGAAGAGAATCAGAAAAGGGGTGGTTATTAAGGAAAACCAATTTGGTTTCATGCCAGGGAGATCAACCATTGAGGCTATACATGTGTTAAAAATACTGATGAAAAAATATAGAAAAAGGAAAAAGGACATGCATATGGTGTTTATAGGTTTAGAGAAGGCCTATGATAGCACACCACGATATATTATCTGGGATAGCTTAGAGGCTAAGGGAGTCGAGGAAGACCTAAGATAACGTGGGTAGAGCAAATTAAGAACGACTTGAGTGAGATGTGCCTCTCCGGACCTAAATAGGGATATGATTTGTTCTAGACATCAGATCCATGTTATGGATCGCTAATAGACTCTTTTTTCCTTTCTCATCTTTTTCTTTTTATTTTATCTTTTATTTATTTTTTATTTAGTGATGTTTCTATGTAACCATTGGTTTTTTCTCGTTAAATAACATTGTCAATCATCACTCATTTCCTCTAATGCATAGCTCTTTCCTTTCGGAGGTAAAATAGACCACTTTCCTGTAGTCCGAGTACGGGTATGGATTGTTTGTCACCTTACCTCACCTAGACCCTGCCCTGAGCGGAATATCGGGTAATGATGATGATGATGAAACCATTGTATACAATCAAACACATAAAAAGTCATATTCCTAAGTCATTTTGTGAAGTGAAATTTGGTATCCATATGGATCCCTTTCTCATTGAAGTATGCAATACTTAGTAATTGCTCAATATTTAGGTTTTTGTCAAATGTATGTTATGTCTAATTATATCAAGTATATTTATTTTTAATTTTTGATTTTTTTTCTCTTTTTATGTATGATTAATTAAGTTTTCAATTTGCAATGGGATTAATTAATTAAGAGTGCGCAAGACACAAAAAACAACACATTATTTGTTTTTTCCTTTTTGGTATTAGCATATCACCAAGGAGATTTAGAGGGCAAATCAGAACATAGGTTATTTAAGGGAGTTATTTAGCTAATGGTAGATATTTAGAGGCATCAACCCCATCTCACACTATTAATTAAATTTTATTTTAGTACTATTTTTTTTTTTTTTGAAGATATGTTAGTACTAAATTAATACGTCTTCTTTTGTCGGTTGTGAAGGACCTATTGTGTCACCTTTATGGAGACGTAATTATTGGCGACTAGAGGTGTTCAATAGGTCGGGTCGGATCAGGTCAAAATTTAAATGGGATAAGATGAAGCGGGTCATGTTAAATGTTAAACGGGCCATGGCGGGTCAAGTCCATTTAAATACGACCCACTTTAACACGTTTTTTTAAAAGTTCATAAAATATTTTTTTTTATTATAGTTTATGGCCTGTTAGGTCAATTCAACAATGAATATAACAATATCATATAAAAATATAAAACAAAAAGTGGTAAAATATTTTTGTACAACCAATTTCTATAACTGTCTGACCAGGCCCAACCCGACCCTTTACACAAAGGCCCATTATTGACCCAACCTGTTATTGACCCAACCTGCTAATGATCCGACCCGTGATTGACCCAACCCCCTAATTACCCGTTAAAATGTGACGCGACGCTATCAAAGTAAAAATATATGCAAGTGAGATCTTGTTTGGATCGTGTAATTGCACACATTTTATAATTTTTAGATGTGCATATTTCAATATATAAATGATTAAAATAATATATTATGTTGCGTAAAAAGTCAAAAGTAAAAAATATGGTGAAACGGAGAAAGTATAAAATAACAAAAATAGAATATTAATTTTTTTTTACAAAAAACATGGGTAGTCTATGCTAACCATTGTTACAATGTAGATCCGCCTATGCCTTAAAAGTTGAATATGTATTATTTCTGATTTTTAATTTTTATTAAATTATGATTTAACCTATCAAAAATAAAATAGGGAATGATCAAAATAATGACAATTAATTATTGTGTGATTTTGAAGTCAAAAAGGAAAAAACAATAAAAAAAAAGGGACATTTTTGAACCACAAAGCCTATCAAAAAAAAGAGGACGGTTCACCTACCTTAGCTTAATGCATGTGTAATGTCTCAATGAGTGAGACTAATTGAAAGACCACCACATATTTAATTTTTGCCATACCTATATTTAGCAATAGTTTGCCTTGATCAAGATGTATATATAGATTAATTAAACGTACAAAAAAATCTCACGGCCCCTTTGGCAGGTGGTATTAAATTGTGGTAATGAGAATGAATTATAGTGTCAATTTTCATCAAAAGTTTCATATCATTCTCATGGTAATGAAACTTTGATCAAAAAAAAGTTTTTTTTGTATACAAATTTTCATTACCACCTAATACCACATCTCACAATGGTAATGCACTGGAATGAATTTTATGAAGAAAATGAGATTATTGTAGTTGGAAAAACACGGACATCAAAGTAGCTAAGAGATTTTCAACCAAAATTACACTAGATTTTTCATTCCCATTAACATCGTTTATTACCACCTACCAAACGGGCCATTAATGTTAATCTCAAGATTAAGTGGTTATAGACTTATAGTACACGGGGAGGGATCCATTGAGAAGGGGTCTCAAAATGAGAAGGATGAGAAGGATTTATAGCCATTGATCTTATGAAAATCTAACGGCTGAAAATCATCTTCTCGTCGAATTTTTCTCCATTTATGTTATGATTTAAGGTTACTATGTTTTTAGAAAATGATACTATGTTATGATTAAAGGTTACTATGTTTATTTTAAAAAGTTACAATGTTTTGTTAAGATTAAGAGAAAACAGTAACTATACATAATCATAGTAACCCTTATTTATAACATAGTATCTTTTTCTAAGAACATAGTATCTTTATAAAATGTAAAAAACTGGGTAAAAAAATATGCTTAACCGCGTGCAAGGAGCTCACTAATCCAGACCATTGATATTTGATCTAGACGGATGAGATTCCTTCTCACCCTTCTCATTTTGAGACCCCTTCTCATTTGATCCTAAATCTATAGTACACTATGTCTTGTAAGAAATACCTCTACTTTGCTTAAAAATATGTAAGTTAAGTATAAACTTTTCAAAAAAATTGTAACTCACCAATAATATTATTTAAATAATAGTGTTTTTATTTAATTTTATTTTATTGATAGAGTATATAAGATGTTTTGCGACATTATTGATTATATGATATATTGAATGGCTATTGAAATTGATATATTGGTTCATGTAACCGACTCCAATCTTTTGTGATTAATATTCTGGCAATATCATTGTTGTTGTTAAATACTCATATCTATTAACGTAAATTTTTAGCAAAAATGGTTTCTCGATATGATATCACCATATCAGAAATCAACGCCTAAAATTTTTATTGACATATTTTTTTTATTAAAACTTAAAATTATCATCATCATCATCATCATACGTGTATCCTGAACATAGATAAATCTATGTTCAAGGTCTGGGGAGGGAAGATAGACGGCGTCTCATACACATAAGGAGAGGGCGGTCGAAAGAGTCCCCCGGCTCAAGAAGGGTCTTCAAGAGAGGAAACCTGCAAGAAAACCGAAAACCTGCATCTTACATCTTACACCCATGTTAGCCAAGCATAGAGATCAATTAACCGACATCAAAGTTATAAGAGACTCTTCTACCTGTATCGTTTATACTTGGGTGTAAGATGCAGGTTTCAGATATTTTCAGGTCCTATTCTTGAGGACTTTTTTAGAACCGAAGGACTCTTATGACCGCCCTCTCCTTCTGGGTATGAGACGCCGTCGACCTTCCTTCCCCGGACCCTGACCAGAGTATCTATGTGCGGGAACACTGGGTATGATGATGATGATGATGATGAAAGTTATAAGAGACATACACAACAAAATGAAAACGCACAGGTAACTAAAACGGTAAAGAGAGGTGGTAAAGAGCGATAGCGAAAAGGCAAAGACCAACAACAAACAAGACTAAAAATCTAGGACGCGAATAAGGCGCCACCAATCAACGCTTTCCCTAGTTATGTCCTTAAAAAGGTGAAGTTCGTGCAGGACATATTTAAAACTTAAAATGTATTATTTTATGGTAAATAAAAGTTTTTACAAGCTTCATTTCTCCCACACTAGCAAAGTGACAAGCTTGATTTCTATTGACTTATTCACAATTCAAAGAATAATATTGGAATAGCCAAGAATAGTTCAACACTTCAACTACTAAAAAATCCAATTTAATGATAGTCATTTAATGTTAGAATTCAAGCATCTGAGTACAGGCATCCCTCTACACCAATAGATTTTGCGTGCAATATGGGTCATTACTCGTTTAAACCATTCCTTCAATTATATTCATGAATGAAAGAAATTGGACCATAACATTGAACTACTTTGATAATCAGAGGCGGTTCTGGGGCGGTTCAGGGTGTTCCACCGAACCGGGCCCCCAGAACAATGGGGCCCCAAATATTATCAACAACGTCTAAAATCATAATATTAAATTGGAGTAGTTGGCTGGGGATTCATAATGCTACCTAAGATGTCCAAGGATCAAGACTGAGTATCTTATTTTTTGGAGAAACATTAATTTTGTTCTCTTTATTCACGCCTCACACGCCCATTCAATTTCTTCTTTCCCAACAGTATCATATAATGAATGCTTACTAACATTACCATAATCAATTTTATTATATTTAAATTGACCGGTTATTTTCTTTAATAACTTGGGTTTTGTGCAAGTATAGTAATAGTCACTCTGGATTCTTCTAAATTGCATTTTCATTGCTAGTTCAATATACTAATAGCTTACATTAGTTAAATAGGAGTATCCTGTTATGTATAATAATATTTTTTTTATTATGTAAGTTAAAGGCACTTAATGAAAATAAAATTATGTACTCCATAAATTTTGAATTTTGTCATTTCACATAAAATATAAGGTTGATTGTGGCAACTGGCATGAGGAATTCTTATACTATTTGGATCATGACGGAGAAGACGATTTGAGAGGTATATGATTTATTGTGATTATGGCAAGAGAAAATTGTCATGCTATATGGATTATGGATTGAGAAAACGATTTGAGAGGTATATTATTTATTACGATGCTTTCAAGTTTTGATAATATTTGAAAACTTAATTAAGGGCCCCCATTTTTTAGCATAACAGGGCCTCAATAATTCTTGCTCCGCCCCTGTTGATAATACCTTTATATTATCTTCGTTTTCATATGTTCTTCTTACATATAATTTACGAATTTTAATGTCGAATTTTGACTATGATTTATCATCGATCTATATGAAAATAATATTTATGTAGGATCGTAATAGATTCGTCTTAATATATACACCCTCCTATTCATAGTGAATGAGACATTTTCTTATCATGTCAATTCACTAAAAATGTCCCCATTCTATTTTAGTCATTCTTTTTTACCATTTTACCCTTACTACAACAACATAACATATAAATATCAATACCCTTTATGGAAAATGAGAGTTTTCCACTCATTATTAAGTGGTCCCCCAGAGTTAGGATCCTCTCCATTACTTAAAATGTAATGGAGGGTCCATTACTCAATCTAATGGCTATAATTACTTGATGGAGTTTTCATAAGGGGGATTTTGACATTTTATTTTTTCTTATAAAATATGTGTCCAAAGCCTAGCATGGGTAATACTTAAAAGTAATGGAGAGGATCCTAATACGGTCCGCCACCCCTCTTTGGATTTAGTGCAAAACTCAAATGTCCTAATCTTTATGAATAGGATGAAGTACATTCTTATTAGGCCGTGACAATTCGTCACATAATCTCACCATGGCATACAAACCCACGGGTCAAGAGCGTTGACTTGCACATACACTCGGTGAGGTTCATTGTTTCCCAAAACCATATGGCAATAAGAGGATTAGCTCACCAAGTATATATGCAAGTCCACAGCCCACTTTTTTATCAATGTGGGATCTTGTCTCACATGTGAAGTATTTCCAACAATTCTAAATATAACCATTTTGTATATTTTAAAACTCACAGTTAAAATTATTTGACTTTTGAATTTATATTGAGATCCGCAAGAAAAGGTTAATAGGAAGAACGAATGAAAACATATAGAGTATTAGGTATAATCATTAGTTGAAGTCGGATCGGAATTCGGATATTGCACTCCGCAATTTTGTTCTAAATCAAGTTAGATTTTTTTCAACTCCGACTTCAACTCAAACTTAGATTTTACGTCTTCTATATATCTCTCTTCCTACTTGAACTCTCACATCTTTAGTTGATGAGTTGATTGTAATATTATAAATTTTTGAACAAGTAAAAATTTGCTCAAATTCTACATAACAAAAAAAAAGATATATTTCGACCAATTATCAATTAAAATAACAACTGAAATATACTACGATCCTTCAAATTATACAAAGTGCAAATTCACAACAATGACATATATTGTCACATCAAAGTTTAAATAATTTCGGTGGTTTAGAGGAAATCCTTTTAAGATGACGTCTAATAACTCTAATGATGAACGTAGAAAAAACAATTAAAATAGACACATACTTTTATGAAAAAATTTGTTTAAATAACTTTTCTACTATAGAATTGTTTTACTTTTAACTAACCAATAAAATAAGATTCGAGGAGTAATAGTTTTTGGGCTTGTTACTAACAAGTACTCCTTTCGTTTATATATGTATTTCCCACATAGAATTTACGAATTTTAAAGTCAAACTCAGATCATGAATTTTCATTGATTTAAATAAAAAACATGTTCATATGGAATTTTAATAGACTCTTCTCAATTTATATATTTCAAATAGCAACCTTTTAAAATTTTGAAAAACTCACAATTAAAATTATTTGACTTTTTAGAAACCGAAAAAAACTAAATAGGAAGAATAAATAAAAGAACACAAATTCTTACTTGAGACCGTCTATACAATAGACGTCTCAAATTTTGGGGCTGACCCGATTTATAAATTTAAAGAAAAAACTAATTGGTGGTTATGTAAGTTAAAAGGGAGATATGGACTGGGCTCTTGAGAGACATTTATACTATAAATGGTTTCTCAAAAGACAGACTGATAAAAGAGTGTAAAAAGGACCACAAGAATAAATGAGTTGATTAGAGAGTTGGTGATTGAGTTATGGGAGTAGCCGGTGAATATGAGACAGTTGCCACTTGAGGAAACAAGGAGTATCATTTTTGTACACCGCTAATTTAATGGACGCGTTTTAATGTTTCATTTGGTCGTCATTTATCAACTATAGCTTTTAAGTTTACTCAATTTGAAATAAACAACTACGAATTTAGTTTATTACCAACTACAGCCTCCAATTCAACAAACATAACAACAAGACAGCCAAAACACCCCATTTTAACCCCATTTCTTTTTACCCTTTTTTGGTTGTTTTGGCTGTCTCGATCATGTTTGGTAAGTTGGAGGCTGTAGTTGGTGATAAACAAAGTTCGCGGCTGTTTATTTGAAATTGAGTAAACTTAGAAGCTGTAATTGGTAAATGATCCTTATAAGCATACTCTCAACTTTCCTACGATGCTAAAGTCCTCTCAATAAATGTGTGTTAGTGGTGAATGTTTTTATAAGTGATGAATTCTGTTTATAGACTAGAAATCCATCCTCTTAGAATTCCCTCATAAATCATAAATCTTATAAATCTAAATGGTTGATTTATTAAAAAATAATTCAAAGATGAAATTATTTACCGTGGATGAGTGAAATGTTGGATTATCAATGTATAATTGTCCTCAGCTTTATATTATTTTTTAATAATTCAATATTTGCCCTTAGTTTGCTAGCAGCATATCCTATTAATATACTAATAGCAAACTAAGTACAAATATTGGTTTATTGAAAGATAATCCAAAATTAAAATTATTCATAGTGGATAAGTGAAAGATTGAATTATTAATGTAATTTTTTTCTAATAATAATTCTAACTTAATTTACTCCCTCCTATTTCTTTACTTGTCTTATTTGGTTTTGGTACATTTGCCAATGCACATTTTCAATCTTAAATATCTCTAATTGTGCTTGAGTAAAAATTATACATCGTCGTTAATATTTATAAAATTTACAATAAGACGTATTAAACAAGATCTTACATGACTATATTGTAACTTATAGATTATAAATATATTACTAGTACATAATAAGAGTTGATTGATGATTACTGTTGAAAAACTAAATAAGACAAGTAAAGCGAATAGGAGGGAGTATTTGACAACAATGCATATCTTAAGAACTTTATCCCCCATCATATAAAAACATTTTATTTAAGGAATAAACGAATAGATAAGAAAGCACAAAATTATATTCTAATTTTTATATGTCTATAAAAAATCATGCATATATATTTTTTTCTCCTCTTTTATTATTCTAGGAAATATTGTAAACGTAACAATAAAAAAGGAGTTTAGACACTAGCTCTCACTAGAATGGACCACAAGAATAAATAAGTTGATGAGAGATTTGGTGATGGAGTTATGCATCTTAAATATCACTATTTGGAGTACAAATTTATTAAAGACGACAGCAAAATCTCATCCACGCGTTTTACAGCAAGTCTTCTAAGAGATCGTCTTTCAAATTAAATTGGGAATGGTCACTTAAAAAACCATTTCTCATAAGAATTTGTGCACGTTTAATGTTTTCATTGTGTCGTAGTATGGAGTTTTAACTCATAACAAATTCTCTATGCCATATTAGGCCTCCAATAGCCCGTTATGTGTAAAATTAATGATGCCTAACGTAAGTAAAAGCAGCAACAACATCATCTTACCCAGTGTGAGGAAATTATGATTGAGATTTAGACAGAGACGAAAGACGGCAACTCATATATACTCATAACGTAAGATGAGCTAAATTGTCAAGAAAGTTTGAACATAAAGCTTGGAGCCTTGTAATTGTACTAATAAAACAAGACCATTTGGAAAGCAACAATATGATATCAAGCATACAAACTAATACAATCAATAACCACTACAACGAATTTATCTTTTTGCGACGTTGTATTTAGCGGCATTAAAAAAACATCACTGATTCATTTTTTTAGTGTAATAATTATTAGTTAAGGGGAAAGCATACAAACTCTAATGGTATAGAGGCTAGAAGAAAGGACAAAGAGTGCAATCTAGTGGTTATTGATTGTATTAGCATACAAACTCGAACATAAAGAGTATATACATATCATATTGTAGTGGTTATTGATTGTATTAGCAGTTTCGGCAGGACAAGGTGATGGGCAATCAAAAAAGGAGAGAATTGAGGGTCGTAAAGAGTGCATCTAGTGGGGAAAGCATCCCACGCTATTTGCCAAAGAAAAATAGAAATCTTTGGGGGGGGATTGTGTTTTCCTTCCGGCTAAAGGGTGTGGATGAGGGGGTTTGATTGGTAAAGGAGGGAGTAAAAGTCATGGGAGTTGAAAAACTTCCCTTGAGAAAGGTTACAAACATTAGGTTAGAGCCTGATTTTTAAATAGGAATAGCAGAGAAATGATTAATAAGCCAAGGTGGGAAGGGGTAGGAAATGCAAGACAAGTTCCATTGGTTATTGACCAAAAGGTCTCTAAGAGTTAGAGTGAAATCACGAGGGTGCAAGCGGCCGAAAAGGATGGATCTTAGGGATCCAACCTGAGGCGAATTATCTAACCAAAGGAGAGTTTAGAGGATGAACTTGCACTCTAGGTTGCCGTTTGTTGGAAGAGACCCCCCAAATTTTTTTTCTAAAATGTGCTAGATATGTGAACTCCAATTAAAGGGTCAGAAGGAAGAATCAAATAACCATGATCACATATTTTACCAAATTCCATGGATATTAGAACTTGCTTAAACATGTAACATATTATACATCTCTATCATCATAAAAATAATAACCATATGAAATTAGGAAAAATTACCTAGAATAATCCAAACTATTCACGATTTTCCTACAATAATCCCAACTATTGATTAACCATGAATAATCCCAACTTTGAGGGGCATTTTCCTAGAGTAAACCCGGTGACCGGATGACTTGCTATAGTAAGTTTTATTTTTTTAAAAAAAAAAAGATAAATTTTAAAAAATGTCAAAAAAAATGTTCATAAAAAATTTATGATTTTTTTATTATTTAGAATTTTTTATGTAAATTTTCAAAAATGTTTTCTAATTTTAAATTAATATTTAATTTATTTTTTTGGTGAATTACCTATTATAGCAGGTCATCGGGTTACCAAAGTTTACTCTAGGAAAATACCCCTCAAAGTTCGGATTATTCATGGTTAATCAATAGTTGGGATTATTGTAGGAAAATCATGAATAGTTTGGATTATTCTAGGTAATTCATCCATGAAATTAACATAGAGAACTTACATACTTGAGAAATATCATCTCTACAATGTAATAATGTCCATCTCTCTTACATATCTTGATCAAGATAGAAACAACGCAACTCTTCATGAAACAACGCATCTTTTCATGAACCAACGTGTCACTTTATCGAACTAACATCTTCTTTGATGAACCAACGTGTCTCTTTAACAAATCAACACATTCTTTGATCGAACCAATGCACCATTTCAAGAATCTCTACGATAATCTCGTCACCCGATCATGGTGTAATTTTCATATAAGCAAACTTAAAAACTTTCCCAACAAATTTGTCAAATATGACAAAGTTTGTGGTAAACATTGAAACTTGTCATACTAATTTAAGAAGATGATGTTTTAGATTGTTAGAAATGTGACTTTAATTTTATAAATCAAACATATAAAATAAAGTTACAAGTTTGTAGTAGAAAACCAAACTACATATGACAAGTTCAAACCTTTGCTTAACATACACCAAATGTAGTTTACATCATCGGGAATGACCATATATCGAACAAAGTAACAAGAAGATTTTGTTGGATCTTGATATAAATTCTAGGCGAGATGCTCTTTCCTAAAACATCATTTCCTCCCTACTACGGTGCTTGGGAATCAACCGGAAATATGTTTTGAGATACAAAGAATTACACCAATTTCCTAGCACAAGGATATTGGAATGACATAAAAGTAACTTAAATGGTAAGAAATATGGAAATACACAATCAAGGATTACATGTTCTTGATTGAAATGCTTAAGAGAAGAAAATCAGAAAAATGGATGTTCTAGATCTCTCAAACAACACACAAGCATTCTATATTTATAGAATAGCTCACACCACTTCATGAAACAAAGTGTTGAACCATGAAGCACTAGGTTGATTCATGAAACACGAGATCGATTCACGAATCGATATCGCTTTTCACTCAACCTATACAACCCAAGGAACACGGCTTAAAATAACCATATAAACCGTAGGAAGTTATATTATAACCACCATAACGAAACAGAGCAAAGCACGAAACAAACCCGCGAAACAGCAGGCACTCGCGAGCCGCGAGTTAGGTCGCGTGCCGCGACCTGGCTGTGCAAAATTTCCAGAAACTTTTTCCCCATTTTCGCGAGCCGCGAACCAAATCACGAGCCGTGACTTTTATGTTTTTACTAAAACATATATTTTACAACCTTGAGATTATATACTTTAATTTAATTAAATTATTTATTTAATTTAATTAATTAAATCATTTCCGATGTCCACTATACACTCTAAATTCCAACACTTAACCCGTAGGTTTGTGGGCCCGAGACCACGGGTTTCCCGTGTCCACACGAGTGGGTCACGGTGAGATTATGTGATGAATTGTCACGGCCTAATATGGTATCAAGAGCCGAAGGTGGTTCCTGGTATAATGTGGCTCACATGTGAGGGGGAGTGTTGGAATTACTTCACATGTGAGACAAGATCCCACATCGATAAAAAAGTGGGTTGTGGACTTGCATATATACTTGGTGAGCTAATCCTCCTATAGCCATATGGTTTTGGGAAACAATGAACCTCATCGAGTGTATGTGCAAGTCAACGCTCTTAACCCGTAGGTTTGTGGGCCCGAGCCCACGGGTTTCCCGTGTCCACACGAGTGGGTCACGGTGAGATTATGTGATGAATTGTCACGGCCTAATAGTAACAATTTGGTAAAATAGAAGGACAAGCAAATTCCCATTAGTTTAATCTTTACATACAAAAATGGTCAAACCACTACAAATCAATCATCCTACGAAGTGGTTCATAATAGTTATCATCCTAGGCAACCAAAACATATTTTCCCATTTGTAGTAACATCGTACTCCCATTTTTAATACTTGTTAAAGTAAGAATTTGGGATCATTCATCATTCAATATTTAATTGTGAGAAAGAATATAATTAATTAAATTTTTAAATATATCGTTAAATTCTATATTTTCATGATACTAAACTTTTATAATTCTTAGTCAAGTATAAATCAGAATATATATGATCAATATATACATTGTGTTGAACATTTAGTGTATAATAATATAATAATCCTGAATATTTAATCACTAAGTACTACTAAGGTAGTGGGACGGTTTATAAGTCCGTAATATATCAATTAAAGCTATTCTAAATAGTGGGACAATATACGTATTAATTTACGGGGTCCAAATAGGAATTTTAAGTTAACACAAGAAAACAAGGGGCACCAAGTCAGTGAGCTAAAGCCGACTCGGTGGTCCCCTTGGTATAGCTAAAGCCGAGTCGGCTTTAGCCTCTGGAAAATGAGGTTTTGGGCAGAGGGTTGGCGCCGAGTCGGCGGTCCCTTTTTTGGACTCGTCGCCGACTCGGCGATAGGTCACTGGAATGTGACCGTTGCCTTTTCTTCCCGTTTTCTTGTGTTTAATGCCTAGGATTCCTTCTTAATTCTCATAATCTCTGAGATTATGGAGGTGAGTAATGCTAATTCATTAGCAATATTGATTTAGGTGATTATGATTGCATTGAATCATAATCAATTGGGTGATTAAGGCTAAAGGCTCCTCTATTAGTATAAATAGAGGACCTTGGGTGTTTGTGTTTCTTGCACCCAATTTCTGAATTTCTCTAATCTCTTCTCTCATTTGTTCTTAGCTTGATGAAGAGAGTAATTAACTCTTGTTTAAGCAATACTTTGCTCATAGTTTCTCAAAACACATTGCTATTACATAACACTTCCTAAGTACTAAGGTTGTGTTGGAGTTGTTTGTATCTCGTTGTGAATTTCCACTTCTAAACCCAAGTACCTTTGTGGGGGAAATATCACAAAAGGAAAGTGAGCACACGCCTACAACTTGTATCAAGTTTCCGGGTAACATATTGCGTTACAAACTTATCTTCACTTTCTTTTGCGTTGTAATCTTGATTGTAATTTCTTTTTTGTCATCTTAAAAGGGGTTTGAAACAAATTCCCGATTGTAATTTGTTTACATTATATACTCTTTGTAATACATTGCGTAAAAATTCGTTATTTACTTTTTTAAATAATGCAATGCGTTCGTCGAATTGTTTATATTAAGAAATATTAGACTAGACAAATAAATAGTATCTCCACGTGACTATATTTTCTTCTTGTACAATTACCGAAACATATAAAATATATAGAATATTAAATAATACTCCTATAAAATTCAGAATCAAAAAACCAAAAAAATATACTAAAACGAATGAAGTATGATAATAATAATTATTCAATAAAAGTAACCAACATGTAATTATACAATATCATTTCATTTCAATATTTACAACATAAAATTAAAATAAAGCAAACTTAAAACTTAATTAATAATTTGTCATAATCATAATACATCATAATAATATTACTATATTAGTAATTATAATGAGCATGAAAATTTCAACCAAGCTCATCATAAATATTCAAACATGCTTCTTCACTTTAGCTTTTTTCCTTCTTCAACCCAAAAAAGAAGTGGACTATACAAAATAAGCTAAAATCTTCTTGCTCTTTTTTTCCTTTGCAAATCTAGCACCTTCCATATTGTCCCACGTACAACTTATTATTCCTAAAAAGTGGGTCCCTCTTGATTTCTTAGTACTACTACTTATTTGGGATACTTCATACTTTATTTACACTACTATTTCTATTACACAAATTGACATCGTATCTTGTAAACACGACTCTTAAAAGCCCAGTTTAATTCTAAATATATACTTAGATTTGTGCTGAACTTTTAAGTGTCATCTTTACAAAAGACGGTCTCTTAAGAGAACACTTGTTTCTGTTAAAAAAAATACATATAGGCCTTATAAAAAAAGTGCATATTAAATTAGATTTAAGATTTAAAGCGCTTGAGATATATAGAATATAAAAAAATCCACAATAATAATGTGAATTAAATTCATTGTATTAACATTTTTCTCGGTTAGCCCAATTTTAGGATGAAAGATTTTTAACCCAATAAAAAGGAATATGCTTCTAATAATTTTCAAATTTTTTAATTGGGATTTTTAAGAAAATAATTTGAAAAATAGAAATAATTTTTGAAAAAAACAATCCTAAGTCCTAACCAATTAATTACTTCATGAAGAGATAATATATCCAATGTGTCAATTTTTAATTGGTCAGACCGTGAGGGGGTACAATTGCAATTACTCAATAAGATCAGAAACCCATCCAAAATCTGGACCCGGCCCGGGGACTGAAACTGAAAGTGGGCTACCCGACCCATCAAGTGGGTTTTCTTTGCTCAACTTCTCAAACATACGAGCCCTTAACACTCTACCTGACTCTACCCTTTCCATAATAGGCTCATCCTCTTCATCACCAAACTCTTTTTTATCCCAGAACCCGACTCTAGGCCCGGTCGGAGTTGTTGGCAGGCTAAAAAACCCAGCCCGATTCATCGCTGTTGGACCTCCAACACCTCGAGGAGACCCGAAAACAGGGGATCCGTTTACCCATGAGCTAGGCATGGACTTAACCTTATTTAGTTGGAGATTCCTAAGAGACGCTACAAGCTCTTCAACAGTAGGAGAGCCTGAGCCCGAGCCTGAGCCCATTGTTGTCTCCTCAGAGCCCGAGAAATACCCACCAGTGGTGGCTCTCGGGCTGCCAAGTCCAGGCATAGGCCTGAGTTGATCAGGTGTGTGGGCAAAGAAACAGACCCGGCGTTTACACCCGGGTCCATCCTTACACGCTTGGGTTCTAAACCGGGCCGGGTGAAGCCAACACTCAAAAACACCATGTGCAAACTCGCAACCATCACCCTTTTTACAACCACCCTTCCGAAACTCCGAACACGCAGTACCAGAATAGTTAAACTTACGTGGATCTCTCCGACGGGCCTTCTCACCCGGATGAGCAAAAGGACACTCAGTCCAATCATGAGCCCGAGCCCGATTACATTTCCTAACTTTAAAATCATACATAAAAAAATCATCATCATAATCCCCAGCTACAAAATCAAAATCACCTGGAAACTCTTCTTTTGTCGGAGATTCATTCTCTCCGGCATCAGAAACAAGATAACGACGTAACGATGTTAAAACGGCGTCGTAATAAGTCGTCGAGTTAGGGGAAAACCCATCTCCGTTAGAGTATAACGGCGACGAAAAAGTAGGAGAATTAATTTGGGTATTTTGATTGAAAGATTCTTCCCATGGCGGAACATGAATCTGGTGATTACGATGAGTTTCTCCGATCATCATTTTCTGTTACGAATCGAGAAGAAGAAATGGTGGGAGTGTATTTTTGGTGCGTGTCCGAGGATATGATAGCAAAAGACGGCTATATGAAGTAGGTATATAAAGGGTGAGGTTAACCATGGTTGAGTTAATTATATATATGGTTAAGTTAAGATATGGATATTTGGTTTGAGGGTTAAAAATGTGAGTAAATGGAAAATACCAGAAGGCAGAAGCTTAGAGGGGAAGAATCTAGAGTCACGTGCTGTGATTTGGGAGAGAAGAAAGGTAATTAATGATTGGTTGGTAAGTGGTGACGTGGAAATTAAAGGACACGTGGACTGCTATAATTAGTAAGGATGAGAATAATTGGTGACTTAGGGAGTATTGAATTGAATTGTGAAGGCGGTGGAGCGTCAAATACGTTTGGTCTTTTTTTTTTTTTTTTTTTTTTTTTTTTTTTTGTCTCAATTGTCGATTGGTATTGTAAATTCATTAGTAATTGTAATTGTTCATTTTTGCTCTCCATAGACTTTGGGTTATCTTGGGTTGAATACGTTTTTTCTACTTGTCCCATTTACTTTTTGGTTATTACTTTTTCTGTCCGGATGAATGAATTGTCTGAATGAAATTAAAAGAGAGTTAAAATGTATGGATCAGATTAAAAGAAAATGGTGGGCCATAGTCCATAAATAGAAATGCTGCAGTTTAAGTGGGACGGACGAAAATAGAAAATGCTGCAAATTATGAGGGACGGAGGGAGTATTCAGTAATCACTTTTAATTTGTATTTTGTTTTTAACCTATAAGTTTTTTTGAAAATTTAAATCTATAAGTTAAAATATAGTCATGTTTGATCTTATATTATTCGTCGCAATGCAAAGATTATTAATATCAAATTTTTATAATTTTTAATCATACACAATTAAAGATATTAAAACTTAAAATATTGCCTCGGCATGTGTGTACAAGGTAAATGGGACAAGGAGAGTGAATAGAAATGAGTACTACTCCGTCCTGATGAGTTAGTAGCAAAGAAAAAATGAATGAATATTAAGAAAATGGTAATAAATAAGGAGAGAGAATGAATTGTGTTGATGAAATTAAAAGAGAGTTAAAATGTAGGGATAAGATTAAAAGAAAGTGGTGGGTCATAGTCCAAAAATAAAAATGCTACAATTTAAGTGGGACGGACGAAAATGGAAAATGCTGCAAATTATAAGGGACGGAGGGAGTAATTGTTTTTTGAAGTTGTTTGTTAATATTTTAATATTATTGTTTCCAAAAAAAATATTTTAATATTATTATTATTATTATTATTGTTGGCGACTTGATGTATGCATGTTGTCTAGGCATGTGTGTACGAGGTAAACGGGACAAGGACAGTGAATTCAAAATTAATGTACACAAACTAATTAATTTGTTTATTTGTCAATATTCGTCTTGAGTATTTCGGTCTGATGTTATTCGATTTGGTCAGGTTTCAAATCGGTTACTTTTAGGTTGTATACCACGATAGATCATACTTGACTTAGATCAATTATTTAACATAGGAAATATGCACTGTAGGGTTCATATTGGTTTGCTACCAATGAACTTTGAATTGAGTGTCAATTGGGTTCGGGTTGTCATCATGTTAGATATTTAGAGTATTGTAATATGAAAATAGGTGGACACAAAAGTGTTAAACTTAAGTCCAAGGTAAAAGCAAAACAAGTAAATACATAATGCATAAACTAAACAAAAAGTCGACTTGACTTTTTCCCCGAAAGCTTATTTTGCAGACTGAACAAAAATTCGACTCATCATCACCCAGAAAATTCGACTCATCGCTAGGGGAAATAGTCGACTCAACCTTTTGTTCAAGAAAGCAATATTCGTTCTTTCGGGAAATTCCACATGGTAGTATCCAGTTTTACTGAAAAGCCAGTAGTAACACTTTTTCAAGAAAATTCCACATGGTAACATCCAGTTTATGCACTATCTAATTGTCGTAGCATGCATTTTCCATTAAGTTCTTGTAAATTCTGTATAATTCATCATTTTATAAGATTTTTTCTAATATGGTAGCATCCAGTTTTTGTTTGATTCACCATTTTAACGTTTAATTCACCATTTTAATGTTTAGTTCACCATTTAATTCATGAACGCTTATTCGAAAAATGTGTACAAGAATAAAATCTGAATTTGGCATGAATTTTAACATTACGAACAAAAAATTGCTTACATTGAGTATTTTGTTTTTCCTTTTACATTTTATTAGATGATGTGTAATATGATCAATAAACATATCTTTATGCTTGGATTAGTAAGGACGACTTGAACCATGGTCCAAGGCCTGCATGCACTTTAGTCCATGGGTGCTTCGATCCTTATAAGGAGCGGTTCCAAGGGGGTTCGAGGCGCACATCCGCACAGGGCCCCAAACTTTAAAAAGCCCCATATAAAAAAGTCATATTAAAATAACATAATAACAAGGTAGAGTAATTGGTGGGAGCTTTACTAATTATAATAATGGTCATAGAATCAAATCTTATTTGTTACATTTTTTCTCTTTTTAATTTTCTTCATTCTATTTCCAAAGCATTCCTTTTTTAACCCCTAACATCTTCTCTTACATCATTTATTTTTCACTCATTCATTAAACATCAATAATTACTAAAAATAAATAATATTTAATTTCTCAATTTTGCATTCTTTTAAACTTCACACTTTTTTAATATTTTTGATTGACCCATTACTTTTTTCTTTCTTCTTAATATTTGAGATGAATATTTAATTTTTAACAAAATAATTTAAGTTATTTTTATAAAATTAATATTAACATTGTTAGAAATATATTGAATTTTTATTTTTTAAGAAAACCTATTTTCAATTATAAAGGGCCCCAAGATTAAAAGTTTATACAAAATAAATCGGACCTCAAAATACTTTGCTCCGCCCCTGAGACCTTATTTTGTGGTATCAGTTAGTCACCCCCGCTTATGAACTATTATTAATATAATTGGCGACTTGAATGCACAAAATAAATTATATATATGAATTTAGTGTGGTGGCATATAGGAAGAATCATATGGGCAATTAAGTGTAAGTCTTAATGTGTATGTTGAATGTGGAGTTTAAGTGGGTGTTGAATGTGTAGGAAAATAGATGTGTATAGCGTAATTTCACAAAATTATTTTTTAACATCTAAACAGAATCACATGCATACCATAATAGGAATTATTAGATATAGAAGAATATCATACCCTTGATGCGTCGTTATATAATCGAATATGAAATATACCAAAAAGGGATAATAGAACGTCAAATGTCGTTCCTCTAATGTTGGTCCACAAGCATCGTAAGGATTATCACGCATGCTAGTGCGGAATAAGAAAACCCCTTTTCTCATTTCCTTTTTAGGTGAAGAATATGAGTATGTAGAAAATACTAGAAATGATAATGCTTATTGATAAGATGAACAAAGTGCATCTATTTATACACAATGTACACTACAACAAATTTAGCTTTTTGCGACATTGAATTTAGCACTGATTCATATTTTTAGTGTAATAATTATTGGTTTTTATTTTAAGTTTCACCATAAAGTGATTTAGCGACACTTAGTTTGGTCTTTAGTGGTAAATGTAATTGTCACTATAGTCTATAGTGCATTTGTGAGAAATGTCACTAGATCCTATGTCGCTAAAAGCTTTAGTGTGACTTTTTAATTTGCCGCTAAAGACTCTAATAAATGTAATTAAATCCTCTATATACACTATATAAAATTTGAAATAGCGACATTTAAATAAATAAAGGTAAAGAGGTAAAGGATCTTCCCGGTATCCCGCACAAGGCAGGGTCCGAGTGGGGGTTTTCTTTTTCTTGAAGGATGCGGACAAATCATACCTATACCCCCAAGGAGGGGGGGTAAAGAGAGATGCGCGCAGTCAAGAAACCCCACAATTGATACCTGCGCCCAGTAGGGGTCGAACCCCAAACCTTCTGCTCTACATGCAGATGCTCTATCCATTGATCCACAAGCGCTTTTGGTATCACCTCCTCATATACTCATAACATGTATAACCTTTACATGTATTGATGATGATGAAATAAGTATGTTTTAATTCCCAATTAAATTAAATACACAATTAAACCACTAGTATCTCTTCACATTTCAACTAACACTTATGATGATTAACTACATGCATTTTTAGTTCACAATTAAACATATATATTCAATATGTGTATAACTCCTCATACTTTAAGTATCCAATGAGCATCTTATGTTCTTGATGTAAATAATATTCGATCTATTACTTATATGTGTGACCTTATAGGACCCGATTATAATAGTAGTAAACTAATCTTTTTAGATACAAATTATAGTTGGTTTCTCGTAAAACACGACCGCCTAATATAATCGAATGTATAATATCTCCATAATTCGTCCATTTATATATAGTAATTACACTTGATCAAAGGACACTAATTTCCTTCAGAATGCATGAAGTTATGAGGCATTTAACAAGAGATTTAAACATGGGTGTAATGAAGATAAATTATGGCTGGATGAATGATAATTAAGGAGAAGACTAAAGGGTGAAGATTCTTGTACGAGACATCCAAGTAACGAAGCAATGCCTTGATCGAGCATTGGATTCGGTTTTTTGAGTCTTGGTGTTCTTTGGATCTATTTGTCACCCCTATATATAGGCTATGTGTTTAGGCTAGGGGTATTCTTGTACGAGACATCCAAGTTAATCCCTTGACTTAAGTACGCAATACTCATTAATCCAATCACCCCTATATATAGAGAGCTCATATGCTCGTCAAATACATCCTCCACAAAATACCCCTAGCCTAAACACATAGCCTATATCTCTTCTCTATTGTAACTCTCCATTTGAGAGTTCTTTGAACTCCTTTGATAATATAATTGAGATACTAGACATCGGATAACGTAGTCTAACTTGGGTAAACCTCGTTAAATTTTTGTGTCATTTTTATTACATATTTCCTCCTACAAACATTGTTTTCATTAAAAGCGTGATTTGTTCATCACAAGACTTCATACACTCGATCTTGGTGATATTAGAGTATGAAACACATTATTTGAACTCTTGTTCAAATTAAATCACCATCTAAATCACTTCTAGAACATACCACTTTAAGATATCGAAGATCACGTGCAAATTGTGTCCTTTTATGATTGGTTTTGGGTCGAGTAAAACTCGTGTTCAAATTGATTTTTACACATTATAAATCCATTTTAAATGTTGGTATGGTTAAAGTCAAACTCATTCATATAACATCAAGTAAGTTGCAGGTTTTCGGTTTTCTTGCATCTAAACGAGCATTTAAAAGTTTGAACACTTCCATCTAAATGAGCATTTTTTATTTAGATATTCCGATCCTTGGCTAACATGGGTGTAAGATATAAGATGCAGGTTTTCGGTTTTCTTGCAAATTCCTCTCTAGAAGACCCTTCTTGAGCCGGGGGACTCTTTCGACCGCCCTCTCCTTATGGTTATGAGATGTCGTCTATCTTCTCTTCCCAGACCCTAAACATAGATTTATCTATGTTCGGGATACACTGGGTCTGATGATGATGATGCCAGTAGTTACGTTTGTACCCAATAATTGACCAAACTTGCTATATAAATAATAATTTTTAATTAATAACCATGATTTGTAAATCATTAAAAAAAGAAAATAATAATAATAATAAAATAAATAAAATAAAAAAGGTAAATTATAATCACAAAATTTCACCATATTAAATTCTAACGGTAAGAATGATTTGTTAAATTTACAAATAACCGTTACTTACTGCAACTTCGCCATAAATGTGATCGCAAAGTCAAATGAATAACAACACACGTGGGCGATTTTCAGAGAGGGATTTTTATGAACCCATGTGCAAAGCTTCGCAGCCTTGCAAATCAGGCTATTAATTGTTTTTTTTTTTCTTTCCATTTTTGTTAATGCTGCAATGTTAGATTGCAAGTTAAAGCAACATATTTAAGGCATTTTGGATCATCATTCTTATCCATTTATTAAAAAATATGAATTCGATTTCATAAATTGAACAAATTATTTAATTTTAAATCTGAATAATTTAGATAGAATATCCGATTTTTAAATTAGATATTAAATTAGTGTTGTTTTTTATTAAATATCCAATTTCTCATTATTTTTAGATTTTTTTATGATTTACAGCTTTTAAGTTAAGAGTTTTTGCGAATTACAACTTTAATTCTTTTTTTTTTTTGCGAATAACACCCTCGAAAGTACCAAAGTAACCATCATTCAAGCTAAGTGACTGTTGACCAACCCAAATGACCTTTGACCATTACATGACCGTTGACCATCGCTAATCCCCTTTGACTTTTGTTGACCAACCCTAATGACCTTTGACTATCCTGATTACTATTGTACCCTTGTGTTTTTGCACTTTAACGGTGTTTTTACCCAATATAAATTCTTCATTGGGTTAAGGGAAAACTTGTAAATAATACTCTCAACTATTGTACATGACTTAAAATGCCCTCAACTATTACTTTACCGTAACTCCAAGTAATATAGGAATACTTAATTAGTCTTGTACACCCCTAACTATTGTTCATTAGCTCAAAAGAACCGTAATACAGCCAATTGAAAATGAGGTGCATCGTTTTCAAGGTTAAGTATCCAGAACTTGGAAGCATACATAATTAATTATAGTTGAAGTATTTTGAGTCAATGAGCAATAATTAAGAGTATTATTTATAGATTTTCTTATATTAAAATACTATGAATGTTTTTCTTTAAGTTGACTAAAAAATCCAAAATGAAGTAATATTAAGTAAATACTCCCTCATATTTATTTTAAGTGTCTCATTCACTATGTCGTTCCTAATCAACTATTTTTGGGCCCTAGGCGAAACTTTAAAAAAGGGCCCTCATATAGGTTTTGTTTCGTTTCCTTTTTTCTCCAACTATACATCATATAATTTCTCTTTTTTTAACACTTTAATGTCAAATAAATGTACAAATTTAAGATCATATAATAATAAGGTACTTATGCTCAAACTAATTTTTATTAATAAGGGTTAACTCGATGTGGGCCCCTTTATAAGCCTGTCCCTTAGGCGGTTGTACCTCAAAATTACCCTCAAGAACGGCCCTGCATTCACTGTAATTTATGACTCTATTCAATGCACTTATTCGAATTCTTTGTATATTTAATTATGTATAAATAACATTTTTAATAAGTTCATCATGATCACCATACACCAGTGTATATTCCGCTCATAGAAAACTACAATCATGGTCTGGGGAGCGAAGAACGACGGCAACTCATACTCATAAAGGAGAGAGTGATCAAAGAGTCCCCCGGCTCGAGCAGGATCTTCAAAAAGAAAGAAAACTGCAACTTATAGATAGGATAAATAAAAATTACAATAAGTTGATATTAATAAACTTTACTTTAAAAAGAATCAAATAAAATCTCACAAGATTATGATTATGTTTCAACTTATAAATTAATAATAAAATATAATTTAAGAGTGATAAATAAATATATAATATTTTAAGAGTAAATAGAGAAGAAACGGAGGAAGTAATAAACTATAAGTTGTCCCATCCCCACATATATTGGCAAAAAATATTGAAAATGAAATATTGAATATTCTTTAGGATAATTCTTTCGAAATACTCTTGTGAGAGACTGTCTTTTAAAGAAAAGACTTCAAAACAAGAAGCTCACTTTTTTATTTACACTTTAATTTATGTTAATTATGCTATTTAACCAATATATCTAATGCGTCTCTCGGAGAGACCGTCTCTCACAACAATTTGTGATTTTTTTTTGAAAACGAAAAATTGAATATTCAGATTTTCGCATCTAAATAAATTGAATATTAAATATAAATACCTTTAATATTCATTAATATAATTATTTAAAAATTCATAGATAATAATCTCAATTATTACTATTAACTCAAAATACCAATATATAAATGTCCGGTGTACTAAAAAGACCTAATAGCTAGAGGTGTTTATTCGGGTCATCGGGTTGATTTCGGATTATGTGTTTCGGGTCGGTTCGAAATCGGGTTTTGTGTTCACATTGGTCTTTAACATAATAGTAAATCTATTTTTAAATCGGATCAAATCGAATTCGTTAATAAAATCAGGTGTCCATCGAACAGAGTACATTTATACTTCATATCAAGTGGTTTCCAACTCTCACCATATTCGATTCCCGTAGTTATAAACATGATTAGACGAGGATATCGAGAGAACATGGTATGCACTTATAACCTAACCTAATTATTATTACAATAATACCATCAGTGCTACTCAAACCATGCACGTAGCCAACCATAATATTATTCTAATACTTCACACAGATCATGCTAATTAATTATTCCATGGTCAATACACAAATTTTTTAAATCATAAACCATTGTGTATGTTGTAATAATTTATTTATTTATTATGGCAAATTAAAGGACTTATTAGAATAATTTTGCAAATTACAACTATACATTTTAGATCTTTTACCAATTCTTAATTTTTTTTCGAATTACAATCATCGTAAATTGTCAAGAAACCAACTCAACCAAAAGCTTAAGCTAATGGTTGAGGTCTCAAGATATGTTATATACTCTTAACATAAATCAATGTCTATTCTTGAGCTGAGAAACTCTTTGACCGTACTCTCCTCTGTGAGTATAAGCTGCTATCTTTCTTCCCTCTCCAGACCCTGATCATAGTTTTCATTGAGCGGGATACACTAAATTTGATAATAATGATTTAGAATCAATGTTTATGTGCTACAGCGTTAGGTCAAATCACAAAAGTTCAAAAAATGAATGGAATTTTTAGATAGATATATATATATATATAGATATATATATATAGAATATATAGATATATATATAGATATATATATATATATATATATATATATATATAGATATATATATATATATATATAATATATAGATATATATATATTAGATATATATGTATATATATATATATGGTATATATATATATATGTATATATAGATATATATTATATATATATAATATATATATAGATATATGTATATATATATATATATATATATATATATATAATATATATATATATAGATATATATATAGATATATATTATATAATATAGATATATATATATATATATATATATATATATATATATATATATATATATATATATATATATATATATATATATATATATATATATATATATATATATATATATATATATATATATATATAATTAGTTATTAGTAGCCCGGCCCATTTAATGGCCCCTTATTCAACCTGATTCTTATTTAGTTAAGCCCGACCCAGCCCAAGCTTATTCGACTTATTGAACACCTCTATACGTGAGACCGACTAAAGAATTTGTGATTTATAGTTGACACATCACACACCAAATAAAAATAAGATAGGGGCAAAAATTAATATGACCAAGGTTGGAGCCCCTGAATTCAAGTAGCCCATAAATAATCTGCTTCCGTTACCAATCTAAAACTAACTCCACAAGTAAGAATTTGTGCTAAAGTAAATACTCCTACTTTATTTTCTCCATTAATTTGAGTAATACTCCACTCCACTTAATGTATAAATAGTTAAGCAAACGATTTATTAATTAGTATTCGCGCTTTCCCTTGTTAATATGATTTTGATTAGTATTGTATCACAATTGAACTTACGGCCCGTTTGGTTAGTGGTACTAAATAGTGATAATGGAAATGATTTATAGTGTAAAATTTCATTAAAAGATCCACATCATTCCCATGGTAATGAAACTTTGATCACAAAAAAGTTTTTTGTATACAAATTTCTATTACCAAACCTAATACCACCTCTCCCATTGGTAATGCATTGGAATGAATTTTATGAAGAAAATGAGATGATTGGAGTTGGACAAGCATGACCATCAAGGTAGACAAGAGATTTTTCAACTAAAATTCCACTAATTTTTCATTCCCATTACCATCATTTATGACCACCTACCAAACGGGCCGTTAATGTTTTGAAACTATGATTTTATTTAAAAATTTGACATTTATTCTAATTTCGTGTTTGAAAAAAGAGATTTATATTAGCTTCATCATTATTTTAAAAGTAGGTTCAAAATTTGATAATGATTTTCCAAATCTAGTTATATTTAATCTTTTTACCTTTATAATATTATATATAATCTTCAATTTAAAATAATATACTTTTTCCCAAATACAACTTAATATTAATTATTATTATGAAATTGATCATCTTTATGGGTAAAACATAATTTGGGAATAAAGTTATTAATTATTTTTTTACTTTTAAATTTAATATTTCTTTAAAAATTCAATGGATTCAAAATCAGCTTGTCAAATCAACTATTATTGTAATTAACTATCAATTAGTAGCTTCCAGTCGTTTGACGAACAATCCAATAAAGTATTCACAAATTCTTGTGAAAAACGTCACTTTGAGTGACCATTTCTAGTTGAATCAGCCCATCATACATTTTGTAAAAGATTGTAAATAGGCATTAAGAAATGGTCACTCAAAATGACTGTTTTTCACTAAAATATTGAAAATAGGCATTAAGGATAAGAAAAGTAAGCATTAAGGATAATGTAAGTAGACACTAAAAATACGCTAATTAAGTAATCATTAATCTTTAATAAATTGGGTTCGAGATACGTCTCACAAAAAAACGTTCTCTCGAGAGACTAGCTATAAAGTATTTTAGTATTGTATGGAGCTAGAAGTATTCAAAACAGACCCGATGACTCAATAGACACCAGACTATATAACCGAACCCGATTTGCCCGACTTAAAAATGGATCTACAATTATGTAAAAACCAATGTAAACACAAAACTCAATTTTAAACCAACCCAAAACACTTGACCTGAAATCAACCTGATAACCCGAATGAACACCTCTATATGGTGGGGGAGAATGCATGTATATATCATAACTAATTTATGCGAATCCCATGAGCCATGTGCAATACTGTTGAGCTGTACTAGTATGCATTATGATTTATGGGCCATAATAATATGTGTCACTCAATTTTATACGATGAATATATAGGTTTACGAGGAAACAGAATAAAACTTGAGACACATCAATAAAGTCTACCCACTGCAGGCTAGTGGTTAGGATGACATCAAACATTTCCACACTTGTAAAATACGGATACAAACTTCAACGTATAAAATACTTCAATAATAATGTATAATATACTCTTTGGATAAGATCAATACAACATCTATACGTATAATTCATTTTTGTAACTTTAGCAATCACAAACATAGCGGCAGTCTTACAATTTATAAGATAAATTATACAAAATAATATTCTCTCCTATTCACTTAAGTTGTTCCATTTAGTTTTTCACACTTGCCGAGATAATATTTTAACCTTTAATATCTCAAATTATTGTTAATTAAAATTATAAAAAGCTAATATTAATAATATTTGTATTGAGACGAATCAAACAAGATTTCACATGACTATGTTTTAACTTATAGATTAAGAGTAAAATACAAATTAAGAGTAATAAGTGAATAGTGCCCAAAAACAAATGGGACAACTTGAGTGGATTGAAGGGAGTATAATTAGTGAATGTGTACACAAGACACACACTAGAAGAGTTGATTACATATAAATTTGATGTATTTTATTCTGAAATAAAAATTGGTAATTAAAATAGTTCATCAATTTTAAGTGTTAATTATACTCTACCATATTTTTCGATGTGAGATTATGTATTAACTATTTTCCTACAATAACAATACTACTCATTTCCATATCCTAACTTTTGATCAATCATAAATAATACAAACTATAAATTAGGGGAGTTTGCTAAGAATGCACCGAGGTAATCTTTCACCTATAAAACAAGTCATTTTACATAAAAAAGTAAAATAAATATAAAATTAAATTGTAAAAAAATTTAAAATTTTAAAAATTAAAAAGAGATATTAAGTAAGTTTATATTAATTTTTGATAGTTTTTGATTTTATTTGACAATTTTAACTTACTTTGATACAAATAGAGGGTCTGATCATTAGTGGAAAAAAAGCTATTGGCTGCTACTTATTGGCTGCGGTTTTTAGGCACCCGCAGCCAATATGAGTAAAAAAAATGTGTTAAAAAAAAAATTAACAAGGGCTGCGGTTTTGTCTACTGTCCGCAGCCCCAAACTATAGTAAAAAAAAAAGGTAAAGGGCTGCGGTTTTGTCTACTGTCCGCAGCCCCAAAGTGTTTTCAATATTTTCGAAAATTAATAAAATTAACCCAAAAAAAAAAAATAGTAAAGGGCTGCGGTTTTAACATCTGTCCGCAGCCCCTAGTGTTTTTAATTAAAAAAAAACGAAAATTGCTTAAATGAGGCGCCCCTTAAAAATCAGAAACCCTAATAACTTCTCATCTCCCTCATCTCCCTCAAATGAGGCGCCCCCTTCTCCCTTCTCTCTAAAAAAACGAAAATCAGCCTTCATTCTCTACGGTGCTCAAATTCCTTTCATTCTCTCTATTTTCATCAGCCTTTCATTCTATATTTTCATTCTCTCTTGAAAATGTTCGAAGATCTATTTGTTAATCACTTAATCAGCCTTCGAAATACCGTTTGCCCAGATCTTGAAAAATCTACGGTGCTCAAATTTTCATCAGCCTTCGAAATTCTGGCCGGGTTCATTGTTGATTGTAATTTTCGTTTGTTTGCCCAGATCTACGGTTCATTGTTGATTGTAATTTTCGAAATTCTGGGTTCAAATTGATCTACGGTGCTCAAATTGATCTCGAAATTCTGGGTTCAAATTCTGGGTTCGAAATTCTGGGTTCAAGTTGATTGTAGTTTTTTTTATTTTATTTTTTTGTTGATTGTAATTTTCGTTTTTTTAGATTCATTGTAATTTTTTGGGTTTGTTTATTCATGTTCTGGATTTCGTATAAAACCTGTATGATTAATTTTTTTGAATTTATGATTTATATATTGGATTTCCTACTGTGCTGAAATTCTGGGTTCATATTGGATTTCCTACTGTGTATAAAACCTGTATGATCTACGGTGCTCAAATATATGTTTATTTAAGTTGTATGATTTATATAGAATTTATGTTATTTGCTACTATAAAGATTGGATTTCCCAGTATAAAACGATTTAAAAAAAAAAAAAATTTGAAAATGGGTTAAGGGCTGCGGGCATTATGTCCGCAGCCAATAAGTTTATGTTATTTGCTGCTACTCCAAGGGCTGCGAGACAAAACCGCAGCCCATACCCATAAAATGCCCGCAGCCCATAGAGATTTTTCCACTAGTGGATGGTCAAACAATATAATGCTAATGTTAGATATATTAGCTGGTTGTTATCTAGTTGAAACATGTTATTGCTATGAATAAGCTTTCGAATTTCAAAATCAGCTGATTAAACCAATTAATAAAATCAGCTAGTTAAATCAGTCACTATAATCAATTATCAACTACAAGCTAAATACCCCAATTGAAAGTAGGATTAAAAAAGTAATGTATGTTTGGTTAGTGATACTAAATCATGGTAATCAAAATGATTTATAGTGTAACATTTCATTAAAAGTTTCATGTCATTCACATGGTGATGAAACTTCGATCACCAAAAAAAAACTTTTTGTTTATAAATTTTCGTTACCACCTAATACCAGTTTGTTCAATGGTGAATCGGTAACGTTGGAAAGAATTTAAAGAAGAACATGAGATGATTGAAATTGGACAATCACAATACAAAAAAAAAAGTTGGACAATCAAAGTAATCAAGAGATTTTTCAACTAAAAAATACTCTAATTAATTTTCATTCTAGTTATCACCGTTCATAACCACCTATTAAACGGGTCGTAACGGTAAGCCAAGGGGATATAAATATACTTCCTCCGTTCCATATTAGTTGCACCCTTTGTTTTTTCACACTCCCAATGAACGAATTGCATCATTAATATATCTCTAATTATACATATCGAAAAATTATAAAAATTCAAAATTAATAAATTTTGAATCGAGACGATTCAAACAAGATCTCATATGACTATTTTTAACTTTTAGATTATCGACAATATAAAAGTCAATTTGCTTAATGAACAATACCGAAGTCAAGTCAACAATGTGGCAAGTAAAAAAGAATGGAGAAAGTATAATATCAAAAGGAAGAGAGAGAGTGGCGCGTGGGAAGAAGGCAGAATGGCAGATTCAGTAAATTGATTCCGATGTGGTACACGTGGTGGTATTATGTTATCTGATGTATTTGTTCCCTACGACTATGATCTATGACTATCTCTCTTTCCATTTTAAGCAGATCTTTTCAGAACCAACCTCGTGATTCGAGCTATCAAAATCCTTTCCTCCATCTGTCTCCCACTTACCTCTCTGCCACCAAAATTTTTTAAATACTTTTTCGTTCATCAATTAAAAGTTTAAGTTGACGGTTGAGGCCTCAAAATATGTTATATGCTCTAACACGCCCCCTCACACGAGAGCCCCTTGGGTTAGAAGTATAAATCCAACACAGACTCTCCTCATATCTGGTGCTACATATTACACTTAAATGAGGGTGGTTGAGATTCGAACCCGTGACCTCTTGTCACGTTGGCTTCTGATACCATGTTAAAGAACCAACTCAACCAAAAGCTTAGGTTGATGGTTGAGGCCCCAGAATATGTTATAGACTCTAACACTTGCTACATTTCACTTTTAAAGCATTTCAATATGTTATTTTATTTATTATTTATATTTTGAAATATATAAATTTAAAAATTATAAAAAGTTTATATATATTATGTAAGTATGCGATTAGACGATTCAAACAAGATCCCACTTGACTATATTATAACTTACACATTAGTCACAATGTATAAAATAAGCTTGAACGATGAATAGTGCACATAATCGAAATGCGGCGAGTGTTTCAGAACGGAGGAAGTAGTAAATACTTGCTACATATACAATTTTTTTACGTAATCCAATGTATTATTTTATTCATTTAAATGTCGAATTAAACACATTTAAAATTTATAAAAATTTATATTATGAAAGTATGCGATTATACGATTCAAATAAGATCCCACTTGACTATATTATTACTTACATATTAGACGCAATATATAAAATAAGCTTAAACGATGAATAATGCTCAAAAAACTAAATGTATAGCACGTATTATGGAACAGAAGAAGTATATTACTCCCTCCTATTCACTTATTCAATGCTTAATATCTCTTATTACACATAACGAAATACTATAAAAACTGAATATTAATAATCTTTGCATTGAGATTAATCAAACAAGATCTCACTTCACTAAGTTCTAATTTATAGATTCAAATAAAATAGAAACTAAGAATAATAAGTGAATAGTGTCAAAAAACAAATGTCTCATTCTCTATGAATAGGAGGGAGTATTTTTTTGAGATCTAGTAGTAAATATAGTATTTTATTTAATAATCAATTTGATAAAAGAATAATTAAAGATCATAAATATTGAAAATTATCAAAATAAAATTAGTAAATTAAAAATTGAAACTACAACTAATAGAAGTATGTTCTATATAGCTAGTGGAAAAATATAGAGACTATAAATAATATAAATACAAAAAAGTTCAAATGAAATTAGTAAAGGTATATGAGGATCATAAGCATTATTAAAATATTAAAATGAGAATGAACAAGGTTAATTTTATCAAAAAATTGTGATATAAATAAAAAAATAATTTATGTGAACACACTACAACATAATTTGCTTTTAGTTGAATATATTTAGTGACATTTAATTCAAATGTCGTAATTGTAAATTGCTAATAGTGTATGTAGAGAATTTAGTGACATTTATTTAGACCCATTATCAGCATATTAAAAAACCACACTAAAGCTTTTTGCGACATAAGATCTAGTGACATTTTTCACAAATGCCATTATAGCCTATAATAACAATTACATATGCAACTAAAGACCAAATAAAGTGTCGCTAAATTGCTTTATGGTCGAAATTTAAATAAAAATCAATAGTTATTACATTAAAAATATGAAACAGTGACATGTTTTAATGTCATTAAACTAATGTCGCAAAAAGTTAAATTTGTTATAATGACAACAAATAAACAACCTAAAATAACAAATAGAACAACTTATAACTTTTATTTGAGCGGAGAACTTATAATTATACAATATCGATAAAAGGAATAAAATTCTGATATCGTAATTTGTATTTGCATGAGTACTTCTTAGTATGGATATCTCTCATTTACTCGTTTTATGACCTAATTTTTAAATTGTGATAAAGTTTAAGCTTGTGCTGTTAGATGCGAGCATGCCGAAAAAACCCAGCAAATGCGGTCAAAAGTCTTGCAACAAACTTAAATCCTAATCCAAGAAATATACATAATGTCAACCATTGAAGAAATAAATACTAAATATAAGGAAGTTTGAACAAATACTCTCACATCCCACATCAGAAGATGAAAGAAATCAAATCCACCCCTCTCTTATTAATTATCACAACTATGAAAATTGACTTCACAAATTCTTGTGAGAGACGGTCTCTTTGAGAGATCATTTCTAATTGAGTTAGTTCATTAGGGAAAATGTAGAATAAATATAGGCAATAAATTTTAATGGATTGGGCCTGAGAGACATCTCTCAGAAAGACGGTATCTCAAGAGACTGGTTGAATTGACATAGAGTTTAGTTAGGTTGCTTCTATAGTAAGCTTGGCCATGTGGACATAGGACAATATGGTTTTTGGGTAGGGCTTAAGGGTCATAAGATGTGGGTCATTAGGACCTACATAGGCTAAGGGCTTATAGGGCCCATAGGGTAGGAATAAGTAGGCCTTTTAGGGTGGTGAAAATGGGCCAATATGGTTCCTAAAGTAGGTTTTAGGTAGTGGTAAGGCAGTAGGCTTGTAGGCTAGACAAAGTAGTGTGGTAAGGGGGAGAAGAGGTATAAAGCCTATAGGGTAGGAGTTCATAGGGTGGGGATAGGTCTTTGAACCCATTGGTTAGGATAGAGTAGTTTGGGCTGGGATATGGGCTTTGAAGCCCATTGGATAGGATGGAATAGTTTGGGCTGGGATATGGGCTTTAAAACTCAATTTTAGTTTGAATGAATATAAAAAAGAGAATCAAATTGTATTGACAATTAAAGAAATTTATTTTGAATAAGTATTTATTTATGAATTTAAACATTAATTTGAATGGAAAGATGTTCGTGAAAAGAGATAATTGGGTTTAAAAAATTAAATTTTTTTGCTCTCAATGCCAATAATGTAAAGAGGAAAAGAAAATGGTTGAATTTTTTTCGTGGGATTAATGGTTAAAAAAATCCTGGGATTGATCCGATGTATAGTGGAGTTTACTACAAAAGGGTGAATATAATGAGGCTCGAACTTACCATGTTCCTGATTAACGGTTAAATGTTTGTCTAATACACGTTGGGAGAGCAGGATCAAAAGTGTGAAAGCTATTCGATTCCAAGCCTCTCAAATAAGGCTTGCATTATTGAAGATACATGGTTCTAAAGAAGAATTAGGGATAAAGAGTCCAACCGGACTTTTGGCGAAATCAATAAATAAATTAGGATGTTTGCTTGACATAGTTATTTGGTATGATATTTTATTTTATGTTGACATGGTGAGCAAGAAGCTGCAATTTAAGTCCACCAGCATCGATTGAGTGTTTTTTACACTAATTACTTATAAACTGATAAATATTTATTAATTAATTATTATATTTATTAAACTAAAATAAATTTAATTTATACATATAATTATCAAAATTGAGTGTTTATACTGCATAAGATCAATATCTTTATTTTTTAATATCATGTTTATTATGTATGTCAATGTTAAAAAATTGTGCATTACACGAATTTTTACACTAATTACTTATAAACTGATAAATATTTTCATGACAACCTTTTGTCAATTATGCATTGTAATTTTAACTTACTTTGAAATTCTAAATTACTTGTAATTTTATTTTGTACCACTTATGTTTTCATATTTTGTTAGGCTTTCATAGATATGACAATTGCTATTTTCCAAAGATTTAGGTTATATAATGTATTAATTAATTTTTAAAAAGTGGAAGATTCAATGTAATATTTATATTAAAAAAATCTTTCAAAGTAAATTTATTTATTAAATGAATGATCCAATGATCAATACACAAGTAATGTTACAATGCAATTGACCAATACTTGGAGAATACACATAGAAAAAAGCTACATATACTTAATACGTACATGATACATAATACATGATACCTAATACATGAAACATTAAAAATAAAACATAATTTGTCTCACTAAACTTATTAATTTGGTTTTGTAAAACCAATTAAAATGCCTTAACTCTAATTACAGTGTGAAATTTGTAGATAATCCCTTCCAAAATTTCTACCATCTTAGCTTTGATGGGAAATACTGTAACAAAACAATAATAATATTCTATAAGTAACATAATTAATTAAATAAAAAATGTTATTTAAAAATCAGCCGGTCTTGGCCGAGACCGTCTCACGGTGAGACGGCCCAGCCCAAGACAGCAACAGGCGGGAAAAGGGGGGAGGATATGAATGCAATATATAAACTTCCTCTTTTAAAACATAAACTTCCAAATTTCAGAAAACTTCCTCCACAAGTGGTTTTCCAAAATTAAGAAAACTTCCCTAATTAAACTTCCCTAATTTCTCTCAATTTCATCACAATCTCTGCAAATTTCTTCATTTTCGTTTCAACAATGGCTACAATGGATGATCTAATGAATGAATTTGAAATTGAAATGAGATTACAAGAATCAAGAACACAAATTGAATGTGATTTCTTGATTCGTTTTCAATATGAATGATCTATATGTGAAAGCCATATTCTTAACAATTTTCAAGAATTTCTTCATGATGAAGATGTTAATGGTGATTTTGACGATGGAGATGTATGATCAATTGATGAAGACGACGCAGACAACAAAGTTTTTTGCTAAACACACTCAGTTTTTTGCTTAACACACTCAGTTGTTTGATTAACACACTCAGTTATCAAACGCATAGAGTTTTAAATTAAACTGAATGGATCAACTGTCTTAACACACTCAGTTTTTTGCTTAACACACTCAGTTGTTTGATTAACACACTCAGTTCTTAATTAAACTGAATGGATCAATTGTTTTAACACACTCAGTTTATCAAAAATACATTGAAGTTTTTTGCTTAACACACTCAGTTGTTTGATTAACACACTCAGTTATCAAACGCATAAAGTTCTTAATTAAATTGAATTGATCAATTGTTTTAACACACTCAGTTTATCAAAAATACATTGAAGTTTTTTGCTTAACACACTCAGTTGTTTGATTAACACACTCAGTTATCAAACGCATAAAGTTCTTAATTAAATTGAATTGATCAATTGTTTTAACACACTCAGTTTCATTGATAAGTTCTTAATTAAATTACTATCTTAAGACATTCAATTACATAGTTAAAATGTTAAGTTCTCCATTACAATCAGTTTTAAGACTAAAGTTTTTTGCTTAACACACTCAGTTTCATTGATAATAGCCTCAATTTCATTCTTAACAGCCTCAGTTTCAATCAATGGCAGAAAAAACACAAAAACGATGATTAAAATATAAAAAAAAAAAACATTACCAGTAATGGAGGATGAATGGCAAATGAGGACGAACGAAAAAAGAGGAAGAAGAAGCAAGAACGATGAAGAAGAATCAAGAATCAAGAACGAAATTGAAGGTTGAAGAAACGAAAATGAAGGTTGAAGAATGATTGAGAAAACTGATATCTTTTGAATTTGGGAAGTTAATAAGTTGCCAAAAATAAAACAAAAAAAAAAGGGAAGTTGGAGGGAACGGGCGCGTGACTTACACGCGCGTGAATATGGGCCGCGAATTCTGGGCCGTCTCACGCTGAGACGGTCTCGGCCAAGTTTTTGTGTTTAAAAATAGACGACTAACATACTCGCTTGTCAATTACAAATATTTGCTTCTATTATTTTATAATTGGTGGTCAATTTTGAACTATAGATCCAACGGACCAGAATCATTGATCAAATAAAGAAAAAGGACAGAGTCGGAGTCGAGGTTTAAACCAATAATCTCTAGTTTAAAAATTCTACTCACGTATTTTTACTATAATAATAATAATACATTTGACTGCTTTTTATATAATATCCAAAAAATTTTAAGGGGTCCAAGCTTCATCGCGCCTTAACTAGGGTACATCAATGACTTAAATTTTTTTTTTTTTTTTTTTAATCCCTATGCTTGGCTAACGTGGGTGTAAGATGCAGGTTTTCGGATTTTTGCAGGTCCTATCCTTGAAGACTCCTCTAGAGCCGAAGGACTCTTATGACCGCCCTCTCCTTATGGGTATGAGACGCCGTCGACCTTCCTTCCCCAGACCCTGGCCATAGAGTATCTATGTGCGGGAACACTGGGTATGATGATGATGATGATGATCAATGACTTAAATTTTTGTTTTTAAAAAGCCCGAAAATGAAAAATTCAATGCTTATAATACTTTTTATTTACTATTTTAAATTTATAGAAAAAAAGAAAGAAATAATAATATTTAAATATGAGTACATGTTTATTCCCAAAATTAAATAGAAGGAAAAAAGCAATTAGAAATTTACCTTGTTGATGAGGGAGAGGTAGTATGGCTTTACTTTCTCCACATCAATTCGAACTTTACTCTTGCTGTATAAATCATATTTGCTGCGATAATTGTAAATCACATATTTAATTACTTAATCAATTACTCATGTTTTGTTTAGTATTATTGTGGATTTTTTTATTGCATTAATATGTTTTATAATAAATAAAAAATTATAATTAAACTTATTAAGTATGTAATGATTTAAATTAATAATTAAAAAGTGAAAATCACTATTCTAGTTAATTTCTTATATATAATTTTGATTTTCAGTAAAATTAAGAATCGGAACAAAAAATAAGTTGGTTATGTAATTAAAAGTTTGTTAATTACTTACTTGAAAATATGGAGCCATTTCATGTTCTCCTTATCCTCATCATTCAACAAATGCATGTATGCTCCAGATTTATGCAGAGCTGCAGGTCCAACAAAAAAGCCCAACTTATTAATCTCTACTTAAATAAAATAATAATAATTTACGAATTACAGTTTTAACGTTTAGTCCTTATACAAATTACATTTTTAATTTTTTTTTGCGAACAAATATATCAATGTCTACGGCGTTCAAGCCAAATCACAGAATTCCGACCACTTAATTTAAATTTTCACCCACTAAAATGATCTGAATTCTGTTATTTGGCCTGAATTTTGTAGACATTAATAATAATTTGGTAGTTATATAATTCGAAAAAAAAAAACATTAAAACTATAATTCGGAAAAAACCTAAACTTTAAAATTATAACCCATAAATAATTCTAAAAATAAAAATAATAATGGTTAAGATTTCAAATCCAAATCTTACCATAGAAAGAGTGAAATCTAACAATGAAAAGACCAGCTGGAGGGAGAGTTGTACCATTTTCCTTGGCGACCTGTAAATAATGTTCAACATTATAATAATTAATGTCACATATATACATTTAGTATTCTCGATATTATTATGAGAATCCGATGTACGTAATCTTACTAGCTATACGATATAATTAAAATTAAAAAAAAGTGAAATTACCAGGTACATGTAATCATCATGACCCCAAGAAATCATGATATTCTCTAGACCACATCCTTCAGTGTAAATACCATTCTTGGTGTTATAAGCAGGATTATTATAATCTGGATTTTCCTTGAAATACTGTTCCAAAATCCAAATCAAGTCAATTAATTAAAAACAAATATTTGTTAATTTTTTATGCACATTAATTACTTTGTATAAGAATATATTAATTAATTTAATTTGACGGAACATGTTAGAGTATAAAAGATATCCTGGGGCCTCAACCATCAGCTTAAGCTTTTGGTTGAATTGGTTCCTTGACAGAACATATAATACTCACCTTATGATGAACAATAGATTCATCAAATGCACATCCAACAGGGAAAGTGTCGCCCACAACAGCCCATTGAGGAAGCTCTCCAAAGCTTGGGTGAACTAGAACCTTTCCTAGGTCTGCAAATTTAAATTACATTTCATATACATAATCTACTTAAATCAATAAATTATTCTAAAGCTAATTAATTAATTAATATATAACTCTTAACAATTTAGTGAAATATCTAATTATATTATTATTTTTATATAGTTGCTGATGATACTAGCAATTAAGGGTCAGATCACTAACAAACAAGTTTGGTAATCCTATGTACTTCAAATTATATATTGCTAGATAGTAGACACTTTGTAAAATTGGAACAAAACGGCACATTTTTATTTTGGGCCAATTCACACAAAAAGTCCCATTTCTATTTTTACTCTCACCTTTACAATTAATTTAATCAATTAAAATATCCAACTACCCCACTTTTACTACTCCCAATACCCAATTACTACCTTTACAATTAATTTAATCAATTAAAATACCCCATAATTCCACTCTTAAAAAGCGTATCCAACCCAAATGTGCCCTTTTGTGTGTTGAAGTGCCCCTTGTTACCCACATGTGAGTTGTCCCACATCGGAGAAAGAGAAGAGTATGCATCACTTTATATACTCAAGGAGTAACTCCTACTATTACCAATTGGTTTTAGTAGTGAACCTTCTTTGGGTTTATGAGTGGTCTACTTCTTCTCCTCCTTGTTTGGGTTGCCTAGGCCCATTTTCTAAATTCTATCATTGTGTGAATAGGAGGAAGTATTTCAAAGCCTCATCAAATAGGTCGAGGAGGACTGTACGTTTTATAGTAGCTAGCTACAATTAACACCTTAAAGTGTACACGAACACAAACCAATAAAATAATTTTTTGATTTTGCGATAATTTTAATTTTAGACTAATTTCATCGCAAACTCGTTATTTATCTCATATTTAGAGGTATATTTTCTCTTCTACTTATTTTTTATCCTATTATTTTAAAACAAGTAAAATTTTTTATACGCTAAATAAAATCAAAGAGACAGAGCGAGTAAAGTTATATACCATGAATAAGGGCAGTCAAGTGGAGCCAATCTTCATTAGGATAATCCTTCCTAATAGCTTCAGCAGTTTGGAGCAAATGCTCAATTTGAGGTTCATCCAAATCAGGATCACTCTCATCCACAACTGTGTTAAGGAGTTCACAACATTCCCAAATACTCATTTCCACCTTATCCAATTTCTTGTATTCTTCCCTCATCTTTTTCACCTGCACACCATTTTTTAAATCAGCCAATCTCCTGAGAGACCGTCTCTTTGAGAGACGCCTTTTAAGCCCAGTCCATTAGAGCTTAATTCCTACTCTTATTTTATATTATCTTTTGTAGGCTAACCCAATTAAAGATGGTCTATCAAAAGGACTATTTATTTATTTAATTACTTCCTTTATTTTACAAGATTTTTTTTTCCTTTTGTTTTTCACATGATAAAGGTTTATTTTATTTAAATGCAAAACATTTATTCTCGTCAATAAAGACCAAAATTCAAATACAAATTTATAAAGTTCAACCGTCTTATTTGAGTTATGAATTAGCATATTTTGTTTATTTTTACTGAACAATATTAGATGAAGAATATAAAATCGACAAGACTGTAACACAAAAAAACAATTAAAAAAGTAATTAGATAAATCAAATCATTACAAAATTTATAATTTAATACATCTATGAGTCAAGCTATTATTAAACTAATCCTCATTAAAAAACAGATTTAGAACGTAAAAAGTTTAGCTATATTTATTCATCAAGTAATCTATATACTTCCTCCTATTCAAAATAAATGTCCACTTTCCTTATTTGGTAAAGTCTCTTTACTTGTCCACTTTCTATTTTTGGCAAAATTTTTTACCTAAATACCCCCAACTATCCCAATTTATATTATTTAATAATACCCCACCTACCACCTTTTCAATTATTATAATCACTTAAAATACCCCACTACCACCTTTTCAATTATTATATTCACTTAAAATACCCCACTACCACCTTTTCAATTATTATAATCACTTAAAATACCTCACTACCACCCCACTACCATTTTTTCTTAAAATCCAATCCAAACCCAAAGTGGACACTTTAATTGAATAGGAGGGAGTATATATCTACTACATTGGAATCTAATTTGCTAATACTATTTATTTGTCTATACCCAATTACCCATAGGTAAACTAAGTTTTTTTTTTTTTTTCATATGCACAAAAGGAAATAAATAATAACTTTATAAAAAAAATAAGGAAATAAAAAACTTACAAAGTCAACGGTTTGATGGATATGATTTTGCTTGTAAAATTCTTCAACACTTTTTTGCCTTTCAGTTTGCGCGTCATAATCTCTGTAGATAAGCAACGTTGAACGTGTTACGTGTATATACGTGTTATTTATGTCTCCCAATTTGACCAACCATCATATTACTAAATCAAGCCCCTTATTCATAATCTATTTCATTTCACAAATTCTTGCTATAAATCATCTATAGTATAAACGGGTAAATTTGGACCAACTCATTTTGCAAAATAAGTAATTGATTAATCATCAGCCTTATTTTTAAATTTAAAATTATCAGATTGGACTGTTGAGAGAGCCGTCTTTGCCATAGACGATCTCTCAATTTAAATCTCATCATTTTCAATTTTAGTTTCTAGAGTTATCATATTATGATAATCAATTTATACTTGGGTTGAAAGGCTCTTTTAAATCGCAATGAGGATATTGGTCTGCCTTCTTTTCTACCTTAACTCTGAGAGGAGCTTATTGGAATGATGATGAATAATTATGACTAAAAAAACAGCTAAAAATTAAAATTATGAAAAATTATTTACATATTAATATTGACACGTAATTTAATGATGAATTTTCAATTTACTACTAAAAATAAGTAATGTTATATAGATGGCATGTATTGTGCATATATATTTGACTCCATACCAATAACATTTTCTTACAAAAATAACTAATTTTATTGTACGTATCTACACGGTATTTTTTTTGGGAGAGAGAGAGTATCTACACGGTTTTAATATACATTACATATATTTTACATTATCTAATTTTGACTTTATCAATGAAAGTGTAGATATTTATTGATGAAAAGTAAGGCTTGAAAATAACTCTTACCATTTTAGACTCTCAGTTACTTTCTTTTTCTTTTTTTTTTTCATTTTTCAGGCACAATTTAAATTTTAATATCATCATTATCTTACCCAGTGTATCCCGCTCATAGAAAACTATGGATATGGTCTGAAAATTTTAATATCTATAAATATATTTTATAAAAAGTTGTATATTAAAATTCTACATAAAGAGGTGATTTAATTATTAACATAGTATATTTTACCTTGCTATTATCCATGAAAAATAATATTAAAAAATTCTACTTAACCAACAATATGAAATAAAAATCACAAATTCTTGTAAGACACGGTCTCTTTGAAAGACTATCTTTAAATGAACTAGCCCATAAAGGAAAATGCACAGCAAAAGTAGATATTAAGCTTTAATGGGTAGGGCTTAAAAAACGTCTTTCAGAAAGACGGTCTCTCAGGAGACTAGCTAAAAAAAATAAATAAATGTATAATTAATGGTTATAGATGAAAAGTAGAACCTGAAAGTGTTGCCAAAGGCATTAATATCAGGAGTTGAAAATCCATTGTTTGAGACTAAGTCCTTGGAATCATCAGGGATCTTAAATCCAGCATCCAGCACTAATTCATTTGCATCCAACCGTAACTTTTTTACCTCCTCTTGGGTTTCTACAAATTAATTAGTTTCAATATTTATGGTTAATTAAAATTAATTGATAATATTATAAATTAATAAAATATTATATTAATCATGGTAATAATTTTTCCAAAAATTATATGACGAGGGGATGTTTTGGCCTCTAGGAGCTTTGGCTGAGGTGTCGCATCTAAGTCTTTTGAATCTAGAATGTAAAGTTTCGGTTTTTTTTTGGCATTTTATAAAATTTACTTTGCCTAAAATTTTTCCCAAATTAAAGCATCTATTAAGATATCTTTTTAGTTTTGGAAGATATTGGGATTTGAACATGATTAAAGGATTGGATGATATAAAAAAACATAGTACTCCCTCCTATTCAGCTTAAATGTCCCATTTAGTTTTTCACACTTGCCGAGGCAACATTTTAACTCTTAATATCTCAAATTACTCTTAATTAAAAATTATAAAAATTTGATATTAATAATCCTTGTATTGAGACGAATCAAACAAGATCCCTCATGACTATATTTTAACTTATAGATTAAGAGTAAAATACAAATTAAGAGTGATAAGTGAATAGTGCCGAAAAACAAATGGGACATTTAAGCTGAATAGGAGGTAGTATTAAATGGAGTATTTATTAATTAATGGATAATAAAAACAAAAGCCAAATCTTACTTTTCTTTTTGTTTTCTTTAAGCTAAAGTTTGATTGATCAATAATTATTTAATAGTAAATTTATTTGTATTATTAAGGTATGCATAATGCACGCAATTGCGCCGCTAGGTAAATATATCCAATTTCAGAAGCACACACTTTTATGTTATCTAGTAATGATATATAAGTGACTAAATTCAACCAATGATTGAACTAATAAATGTTTTTTATTTAAAAAACAATAGTAGAAAAAAAATATCTACCAAAAAGTGAAAAAAATCTTTACAAATTAATTCAAATGATGCAAATTAAATAAAAAAATGGCGACACGAAATTAAAATTGAACAAAAAAAAATGCATTATGAAGTACATACCAAAGACGACAGGCTCCTCGACGATAACAGTCATGTTAAAAAAAAGAATAAATGATAGAAATGAAGAAAAATAATTAAAATGACAACGAAAGTGGAAAGAAAAAAAAATTAGGAGTTGTATGACTGAAAAATGAATGGTTATGATATGTGAGAAAAGAATTAGATTAGGCTATTTATAGTCAGATAAGAGTCCTTACAAACAAAATCTAACATGAAGAAGTCCTTGCTTGAAAATTGGTTAAATTTGGGTGTTAGATACAAAACAAAAGTGTACATGTATAAGTATACGCCATATGGAATACTTTCTTAAGAGAGATTCTAGATTCAATTATCATATAGTCCTCTTTACCAGATCTGTACCGGGTGGTTTATCTAAGGACTCACATTGATGAATTAAATATGATGTATATAAGCATATTTTATAGGTCATTGGAACCCTTCTTCTATTGGCATATTTCATCGGTTTCATTATATTTGCTACATTTAACTTTTTTACGCAGTCCAATGCGTTATTTTGATCATTTATATATTGAGTTATACATGTCTAAAAATTTAAAAAAATTAATATTATGAAAGTATGCGATTAGACGATTCAAACAAGATCCCACTTGACTATATTTTTTGTTACACATTAGTTGCATATATAAAATAAGCTTGAATGATGAATAGTGTCGATAACGAAAATGTAGCGAGTATTTCAGAACGAAGGAAAAGTTAATTTATATGAAGTATGTATACATTGTATTTTCTCGATTATATGCTGATATCGACAATATGTTGAACTCAAATTTAACAATTTGTAATTCAAAAGAATAATAAGTCCTTGATTTAAATAAATGGTGAATAAGGATGTCCTTAAGAATAAATAGTTGACTATATTTTCCAGGCGAAATAAGGGGATAGATATTGTAATGAAACTGATGGACTAAACTTCAAACAACTTGTCATCACCAACGCAGCATGCACTGGCTCCATCTACATCCCACTTTTTAGTTTTGCGCCTATCAACATAAAATATGGAGTATTATTTAAAAAGTTTTTTAAATTGTTATAATGTATAATACTCCGTCCTTTTTGAATTGCATTAAAGAGAAATTGACGTATTTTTGAAAAGTGGTAATAAATGAAGAGAGAAATTAAATTGTGTGGATGAAATTAAAAGAGAGTTAAAATATGTGGATTAGATTAAAAGAATGTGGCGGGTCATTGTCCAAAAATAAAAACAATGCAAATTAAGTGGGACGTACCAAAATGAAAAGTGATGTAAATTTAATGAGAAAGAGGAAGTACATCTTATCTCCTTTTGGATAGCTAAATCACTAAATGTAATTGTCGTGAAAATTAAGAAAAGTGGTTAAAGGTTGTAAAATGTGTTAGAAGTATATTTTAAGATAAAGTGAGAGAATTGTAAGGATGAAAAATAATAGATAAAATAGAAATATAGAAAAAAAATTACGAAATGGATGTAAATTATAGAAAAAAATAAAAATAAAGCAAATTTAATAACTAGTAATAATGGCTAAGTCTATTTTGTTTAAAAATTTTAGCATAACTCATTTTTGATAAGGATAGTATTTCTCTAATTCTCTCTTTCATTTTGCACCTTTTTTTGGTAATGGTTTTAATCTTATTAATTCTTTTAATATCATTCACAAATTTATAATCATTCTCCATCTTAATCACTTATTTAAATCTTTCACTTATTGATAGTCTCATTCTTGAACTTAATTTTCCATTCTACTAAATTTCACTCATTTTTGCACCAGTTGCAAAATGAGAGATGGAAGGAGTATAATCAAAGCTAGTTGTTTAAATAGTTAAATAAGTCAATTGTGTATTATCTTTCATTACTCTATTCGTTTAATTCATTAAGTATTTTTGTTATTTTGGTACGTTCTACTCATTTTACATAAATTTAATTTTTGAGCAATAATTCGCCACTTTCTTTTTATTTCATCTATGTTAGAGTATATAACATATTCTAGAGCCTCAACAATCAGCTTAAACTTTTGGTTGAGTTGGTTCCTTGACAATCTACATATTTTAAATTTATTTTAATTATATGCTTAAAGTTTATTGTTCTCTTTATTTATTTATTACAATCAAAAATCTACTTTTCTAAATTCTAAATAGAAAAACACTATATTTAATGCTACTTGAAAGGGAGTAGTAGCTATAGGAAAATTTATTATACATGTGAGTTGTGACTACCTATCAAAAAATGAGTTAAACACGAGTTGATAAAAGGATGCAAAAAAATGTGGCAAACTAGACTAATTATTTACATAAAGCTTGAATAGTTGAATTCACCATTGATCTAATGTCGTTATTTAGATGTTTTGCTTGTTTCCATTTAGGGATTGTTTGGTAGGGGGAAAAGATTTTCTCAATTTGTTTTTCCTATTATTTTTTATGATTTGTAAATTTCTTTTAAATTAATTGTAAATTACAGTCTTAATATTTTTTTTATGCAAATTATAGCCTCAAAAGCACCAAAGTGTAAGTGACAGTTGATTAATCCTCATGATCTTTGACAAACTTAAATGACCGTTGACCATTACTAATCTTCTTTGACTTTTGTTGACCACCCCTAATCGCCAATGACTTTTCTAGTTACCAATTATATCCTTATTATTAGCACTTTAACGTTGTTTTTCCCAATCATAACAATATTTTTTCGAAAAATAGACGTCACGATTATCCTTATGAGATGAGTCTTTTAAAAATCCGGTTGAAATAATTCCCGGTACGTAAACCAAAAAGGATATCTAACGTGATTTTTACCCGTCATAAAGATATCTTTATGGGGTAACTCGTTCGAAAATCTGACCGAAGCAAGTAATTATACGCCTATTTTTTGGCACGTAGACAAAAAAAAGATATAATTAATGTATGACATTACATTAATAAAATTAATTACTAAAAAAACCTTGAATGGTTGACAGAGAATTATTAAAAATAAAGAATATAAAAAAGGTTCCTAAAATTCAATACGTCCGACTCAGCATTACGTAGATACATACGATAAAACAGACAAATTTAAAAGATTCAACCTAGTTGAGAAGAATGGGGTTGGCATTGAGTCATTACCTACCGTCCATTTATTTGGAGTTGGGCTACCTTTCATTTTGTTTTTTTTCTTTTGGCTAAAATTAGTGAAAGTCAGTATTAAATAAGGGTTATTTATAAAATTAACAAATCATCCTTATATGATAGGATTTTATAGGATGAGAATTTTATTATTTTAATGTATCCTTTCTTTTATTTTATTTATTTTATTATATATTATTTTTTTTGTCTTTTATGATAATTTATAAATCACGATTATTAATTAGCAACTTTTGCTAAACCATGCATAAATTAAGCAAATGTCCAAATCATGAAATATCTTTGAGTTAATTAGGTCCCTTTTATGATCCCCTTCAAAAAAAAGATCCCTTTTATTCGGGCATTTGGGAATTTGGATCACTAATTAGCTCCCGCATCTCCTTGATAATGTGTCCTATTATTATTAATATTGTTACATTTATATTTTGAGTTATAATTTTATTATTTTCTTCTATTATCATTTTTTACATATATCTTTTTTCATATTCTTTTATATTTAATATTATTTATACAATTTAATTGTTTCTATAGTTTTTTAAAAAGAAAAATTGTCCTGAATAATCCGATCTATTGTCAATTTGCTGTGAATGATCCCTACTATTGATTACTTTTTAAATAATCCTACCTTTCAATTTTTTTTGTTCACAGCACCCCTTTTCACATTTTAACCGACTACTATAGTTACCTACCACCAAAGAGGAGTTGGGGTAGACCAATAAAGAAGCATAAGGAGGAAGAAAAACTAAGCGTAATGGCTAGTATGTACCTACAATAGTCGATTTAAATGTGGCAAGGGGTGTTGTCAGCAAAAAATATACTAAGATTGGATTATTAAAAATAAATACTAATTGGGATTATTCATAGCAGATGGACAATTGATCGAATTATTCAGGACAATTGGTCGAATTATTCAGAACAATTTTTTTAAAAAAGATACATGTAATATCATTCTGTCACAATTCCTTAACTTAAAATAATCACTATTCAATTTTTTAAAAATTTGTCTTTTCTTAATCACCTAGTGTTTCTATTTGAAAAGACATTGGTTAATTGATCCATATATAACTCTAACCAAAAAAAAATTTAAATATTAAATATTATAAGTGTGTATGGCCCGGGTGCATGAATGTTGGTTGTTGGCTGTTTCAGTTCGCTTTTTTAACCAATTGAAAATGTTAGCTTTTAAGTGGGTAAGCCGTTGTTTATGGAGTGTTTGGTAATATTACATTATATATTGGTTGTTAGCTGTTTATCAGATAAAAAGTAAGCCAATAAACCAAAGTCAATGAAAAAAGTTTACCAGATTAGTTTTTCATTTTAACTTAAAAGTTATGTCATTTATCAAACATTTTTTTTTTCTTTTTGACTATAAACTAGTCAATTAATAAGTCATTTATCAAACACCTCACGAATTCAATGTATATTAACATGTAAACTAAATTAATATTTAAAAATTAATTTTAGTTTTTAAAATAAAATAAATTGAGAGAAGAAAAAGGTTGTGAAAAGGTGGCATCGAGAATCAAACTCAATACCATATTTGAAACAAACGTATATGATCCAACTAATATAAGATTCAATTCTCAAATTTATCAAGTTTTACAAAAACAAATCATTTAAAATTAAATCTAATTAAATTTTAGCGTCAAATAAAAACTTAATCAATCTTATTTTAAAGAAAGTCTTGCATAGACTTATTCTAGTGAGGTGGAGAGTAGATACCAATCCTTTTGTGTCTCTCAAAATTTTTTACTGATTTTACGAGTTATTTATTTTGGCAATAGTCTCGCTCTTTCATTTTGGCAATAATAGTTTCCTTTTTTTTTTTAATTTCGTCCACAAATGAAACATATACTTCCTTTAAAGACTTATTTTATCTTTTACTTATTTTACAACATGTACAAAATGATACAAGCATTTAAGTTTGTACATGAACAATAATAGTGAGTGAGTGTTAAATTTGATAGTTTAGAGTATACAATTATTAGACTTGTCCTAATTTTGGTAGCATTCAATTCCTTAACTTAAGAACAAAAAGTTGTTCATGTGCTATTGTGGTTGATTTATAGCCACCTAATGATTATAACAACCTCATAGATAACATATCTCATTTTACCATATATTTTAAGAAATAAAAATGTTCTCAAATTATTATCCTTTTAATAGGTTATTTATTCTTCAATAGTCTAACTTGAAATTTAAGGTAATTAATTTTAAAAAGTATATAAACTGTGTGTTAAAAAGAACGGTTATTAATAGAGGTTAATTTTTGACAAAATACTAGTAATTGATCGAGAGTTTTTAAGGGTGTTTGACAAGTTAAATTGTCAAAAGCAGTTATAATTATAATAACATATAATATTTAAACTCGGTATAAGGTAGTATGTATACTGGGGTATTGAAGGATATTATATTTTTTTAAGAAGAAAATTAATTAACGGAAAAAGAAAAAGACAAAAAAATATTAAAGCTAATGGGAATTGGATAAATTTGTATAAAATTATAACCTTGTTGCTATTATATGGAAAATTTTTTAAAAAGTTTAATTATTTGTATTTTGCCAAATCATAATGCTACCATATAGAATTTCCATATCAATATTAAAATACCAACAAAATTTAAGTTATTACTCGATCAAATAATTAAAAGACACATATATTAAAAGTAGCAACTTAAGGTATTGTTGTATCAAATAAAGATCATATAACATTTGCAAGCCAACCCTAAATACTTTTGAAGACACGAAAATAAAGAAATTTAAAATCCTACATTGTTATAAAATTCGATTAGAAAAGTAAGTGTTAACAGATATCAATTATGTCCTCAACTGGAACAATTAAAATGAATTAATCTGCTTCATTCGATAAAACAACTACCAACTGGTAAATATTTGTCGTAAGTAAATGAATATACATCAATTAAAAAACGGACTATCAACTTAACCTCATTGATCCGATTAACAGTAGTTTGTATCCGATAACTTCTAAAATAAGCCTGAACCAATTTGTGCCAAAATTTTACCATTTTTTTTAGAGAAAAGGGTTTATTATTTTTAGAGTATTTAATTTAAAAAAAAAAACTAAGTTGAAATAGTTAAATTTTCGACCAAGTTAGATTCGGACCAAGTAGATATTAAATTTGAGAGGTTTAAATATCAGTAGTATTCAATTTATTATTAACTCAATAAGAGAACATTGTTTTTCATGTTTGTATTTTTGTGGTTGATTTTTTATCCACCTTGTGATGATTCTCACAACCTCATAGAAAAAGTTTTAATTTTTCCATTTTTTTTAAAACAAAGGTTCTCAATCTTACCTTTTTTAGATTTTTTTTCTTCTTCATTTAACGTTTATATTTGATTTGGAAAAAATAAATATCCCATGTTATATTTTAATAGAAATAATTAGTTTAGGACACTCTCAGGACCCGTAAAATTGAGAATTACAGATTAGTTGAATGGTTAAAGAGTCTCTCTTTTATCCTTATAAAAAGGTTCGATTCTTATTCACCACTTACAATTTAACCGTAAAAACTCACTAAATTAATCTAAGATTTTTAAGGGCGTTTGGCAAAGGCGAGGTGAAAGAGAAGTTAAAAAAAAAGAGAAGCCTTTTAAAAGTGATCCAAAACTAAAAATACAAGTTTAGTGTAAGAAAAAAAAAAAAAAACCTTCTCGGTATCCCGTACAAGGCTGGGTCCGAGTAGGGGTTTTCTTTTTTCTTGAAAGATGCAGACAAATCATACCCGTACCTCTAAGAAGAGAGTAAAGAGAGATGCGCGCGGTCAAGAAAACCTCAATTGGTACCTGCGCCTAGTAGGGATCGATCCCCAAACCTTCTACTCCACATGTAAATGCTCTATCCATTAAGCCACAAGCGCTTATGGTGTGTCCTTTCCTTTTCCACTCTTTTTGCTAATTTGTATTTTTCATTGTTTCCACTTTATAATAATTTGATACGTCTCGTTCTCATTTAATTGTTCTTTTTGTACGATGTTTTAAATTATAATCATACAATATACTAATTCAAAAACACTTTGTGCCATGTGTCACTACCACAATGCATTTTATAAGCATGTTGATGTTGTGCCAAGTGTCACACTTAAAATGCAATTTTATGTGTTTGTAATTGTTGATGATATAAACTCCACAAATTCATTAAAATTAATATATGAATATTAATTGTTAGAAATGTGACTTTAATTTTATAAATCAAACATATAAAATAAAGTTACAAGTTTGTAGTAGAAAACCAAATACATATGACAAGTTCAAACCTTTGCTTAACATACACCAAATGTAGTTTACATCATCGGGAATCACCATATATCGAACATAGTAACAAGAAGATTTTGTTGGATCTTGATATAAATTCTAGGCGAGATGCTCTTTCCTAAAACATCATTTCCTCCCTACTACGGTGCTTGGGAATCAACCGGAAATATGTTTTGAGATACAAAGAATTACACCAATTTCCTAGCACAAGGATATTGGAATGACATAAAAGTAACTTAAATGGTAAGAAATATGGAAATACACAATCAAGGATTACATGTTCTTGATTGAAATGCTTAAGAAGAGAAGAAAATCAGAAAAATGGATGTTCTAGATGTGTCTAAACAACACACAAGCATTATATATTTATAGAATAGCTCACACCATTTCATGAAGTAATGTATTACTCCATGAAACACTAGGTTGATCCGTGAAACAAGAGATCGATTCACGAACTCATGTCGCCTTTCACTCAACCCTTACATCCCAAATAACATGGCTAAAAGTAATCATAATAACTGTAGGAAGTTATTATATAACCACCAAAACAAAGCAAAACGTCGCAAGGAAAAAATCAAGAAATTTCAGATTTTCGCGGGTCGCGAAAATTGTCACTGGTCGCGAATTTCAATTTTCACAAAACAGAAACATTCTGTCTGCATTTCGCGATCCGCGAATTTGTTCGCGACTAGTGACTTTTAATTTCTCTAAAATCACTTGTTCCTTGTAACCTTGGGATATACTTAATTAATTTAATCAAATTATTTATTTTATTTAATTAATTAAATCATTTCCGAAGTTCACTATACACTCTAAATTCCAACAATCCTCCCCCATTTAGAGTGTATAATCCTTTTCTTCTTTTCCGATCCATAATCTCCAACCCATTTCATGCATCAATGCCAATGTTCGTACGAATTGAATTGACACCTAGTACCACGCTTCTTTACAATTGATAATATCCCCCAATGTCCGTACGAATTGAATTAAGCAGATATATCCAACCAATTGAAGGAGTAGTACACACGAAATAATTCATTAATCTTACATCCTTGACACGTTAAAGGCCATGTGTCCATATCTATTCATAAGTTCATTGAAATCATAAGTATATATGCCCCTTGATTTCTTTAAGACGGCCAAATCTTGAACTTATATAGGTAGCTTCTCCCTAATTACCATGCTTTCGTGAATAAAGCACTCAATCTAGAGATCTTCATAACTCTAGAAATGGAGACTTCGAGGAACGACTCTACTACCGCGTTTGTCAACATCACGAGTAAAGCAACTTAGGATCACTTAAGTGTTGCTTTCCAACATCTGATGAGCGATCAATCCACATTGAATTCGAGACTAGATGTTTCTTCTAGCGTCGAATTGGGTTTCGCTCATGGTGTTGAAGAATGGGCACGTACCAATTTCATTAAACCATGAAATTCCTAGACTTTGTAAGAATACTTTGTCTAGCTTTGAACTTTGTTCACATAATCAAGAAATGTGATCCCTTCTTTGATAAGCCCTAATTTTCGGCTTCGCCTAAATTAGACGTCATAGCTTTATCAAAGTTACACTCGACTATCAATACTTTATACAAGCCACTTGTCAATCAAACTAGATTGTTTTTGTGCACAACTTTGGCTTAAGACATCACAAAGATGAGTATTTTAAACTATACCGTTTACATATTTGTCTCAATCTTGACAAATAACATTAATATCATAGTAGAATAAGTAAAAACTTTGTTTGTTCTTGGGTGATCAAAACTTGGTACCTCCCCCACAAACACATATTTCAATCAACATAGAGAATGGCCAATTCACTAAAGATCAAACTCATACTTGAGTACCTCTTCAAACTTGAAGAACTTCTACTATAAGATTAATTAAATCCATGGTACAACATAAACATGTGGACTATTCAAATAATTTCCTAATAAAGGAACTTTAAGTTGTAAGTAAAACTTTACTTGACAACTATAAACAATTTGAACCTTGTATAAGTTAAAGTTACATCCAATTTTATAATCTTTCCAAATATCTAGGAAATAATTACAATTGGAAGACATGAGAGTAAACTTGGACTTTACTTTAAGTATAATAAAATACTTATATTTCTTAGTCCTTTAAACTTTTATGTTAAAATTAATTTAACATTTACCTCCCCCATTTCCTTCATAGAAGGAATATGACATATTACTTTGTCATCTTAACTTATACAATTATTTTCCAAAACAAATATATCATAATTTATGATATAACATACCATATGAAAATACAAACAATTATTTAACCATTGTATTTTCGGTAAACTTATTGAAATAAATTCAATAATAAATAATCATATTAAGTATAATACCACTTAATAAATCTTGAACATTAATACATGCTCATCAATCTTCATATATAATATGAAAATCTATCTATAACATATTGTTATACTTGCATGAAGATTAAGTTACTAAACTCAAACATTATTCCCATGATGAACACATCATTACTTACTTTCTTTAAGAAAGCTTAAACTTATATGATACTTAAGTATCAAAACATAATCATGGGTAAACCTTCATATTAGAAATAAGAATACAAGATATTAAAAACATTTTACTTTGAAAACTTTAACAAAACCAATCTTCGTTAAAAACTTTCCTTAGTAAAACAAACTTATATTTTCCTTTTTTAGAAATACATGCTTTATCATAACATTAGCAAGTCAATCTATTAAAGATCAAAATATCATAATCACTTATTTGTACAAATTAAACTTGTAGGTATTCAAACCTATCTATCAATTGAAAATTAAATTTCCCAATAAATATTGCATCACTTTGTATTATAATCAAATATCATTGATATATAATATCTCTTGTTCTAATAAATAAAACTCATAGTAGATGTTATAAATAACGTAATCTATATAGATGCATCCTTATTTTGAACTTTGAGATAATTCAAAATAAATATCCTTTGTACCAAAATGATTAAGATTTTTCTATAAAACAAATACTTTAAACCAAAGAAAACATTTAATATCAATTTTAACTTAAATAGTTAAATTCTTCTTTATTGTCACACCAAATATATTTAGGCGTTATCCGACAACATAAGATACCTTAACATACCCATTAACCGGAATAAAACTTATTTAGTAATTTTCTCCAAAATAAATATTAGTATATAAAACTTTACATATACTCATGCAAATAATGCATATCTTGAAAATCAAAATAATAACATATTATGGAATTTTAATTACCATAATAAAACTTAAAGCGTTGACACATACTCTAGATTAAGAGTAACATATGAATTTCAATTAATACATTAAACAATATAATAATAAATAAATTCATATCTTGCTTTACTTAGCAAATCAACATTTATTCCATATAAGATTAAATCATCATATATATCTAAATGAACTAGACGAACTTGTCTTTATCATTTATTTGATATATAAAATCACTTATAAAACCATTAAACTCCTTTTATTTATTTAACATTATGGAATTTATTAACCTCCATAACAAACAACTTTAATAAATAAAATTCCGAGTTTAAATAATGTTGACAACTTTCAACCTTTATTTAATAACATTATTAGATTTTCAAATTCTTTGTTTAATCATCACTTTTACATTAAAATTACTTTTAATGAATCTTTGATGATAAACCTTTAAATTTATTCATGTCATAAACTTTGTACCCATTTCAAATATTAATAAATTAATATAACCTTGGGTAAAAGTACACATATGACAACCCCATATAAAAATTATATATCCAAATTTAAACAACATTGGTAATCATGCACCAATCAAAGAATATATCATAAAGACTAACTTGAATCATGCACAAACACATAGAAATAATTCACATGCATGAAACAAAAACAACATGCACTTTTGTAAAGAACAACATTGCAATAATATACTATATACTTTAATTAACTTTATTGTTAATCAAACATGGATCATGCAACCTTTTAAAAACAATTCACTCAAAAAGGTGAAACATACATCAATAACAAAGACATTATTGAACTTGGTCAAAAGATAACCACACATAATAAATATATATGTATAACTTGCATGACAAAATCTATTTTGTCTTACCAAACATGCAAAGATCCAAAACTTAACATGTTACTATAAAAGAACTATAAAATCAATTTTATCCAACTTGATAATAACACTTATCATCTTTTATGATAAAACAAGACATGATATATATAAAATAAGATAAACATGTCAAAAAATATGTCAAAACATGACCATGAAATTTATCATCTTATCATGCATAAAATAAAACTTGTGAACACAAAAGATAGCAAACATTATCCATCTTTGATGATAATATTAATCATCATAAAAATCATGGTAAGTTACTTATACTTCCAACCATCAAATTTCTTTGAGAAATAAAATGGAGTATCATCATTTACACCAAATGATAACCATGATCAAATAACTATGATCACATACTTTACCAAATTTCATGGATATAAGAACTTGCTTAAACATGCAACATATTGTACATCTCTATCATCATAAAAATAATGAACTTATGAAATTAACATAGAGAACTTACATACTTAAGAAATATCATCTCTACCATGTAATTATGTTCATCTCTCTTACATAACTTGATCAAGATAGAAACAACGCATCTTTTCACGAAACAACGCATCTTTTCATGAAACAACGCATCTTTTCATGAACCAACGTGTCACTTTATTGAACTAACATATTCTTTGATGAACCAACGTATCTCTCTAACAAACCAACACATTCTTTGATCGAACCAATGCACCATTTCAAGAATCTCTACGATAATCTCTTCACCCGATCATGGTGTAATTTTCATATAAGCAAACTTAAAAAACTTTCCCAACAAATTTGTCAAATATGACAAAGTTTGTGGTAAACATTGAAACTTGTCATACTAATTTAAGAAGATGATGTTTTAGATTGTTAGAAATGTGACTTTAATTTTATAAATCAAACATATAAAATAAAGTTACAAGTTTGTAGTAGAAAACCAAATACATATGACAAGTTCAAACCTTTGCTTAACATACACCAAATGTAGTTTACATCATCGGGAATCACCATATATCGAACATAGTAACAAGAAGATTTTGTTGGATCTTGATATAAATTCTAGGCGAGATGCTCTTTCCTAAAACATCATTTCCTCCCTACTACGGTGCTTGGGAATCAACCGGAAATATGTTTTGAGATACAAAGAATTACACCAATTTCCTAGCACAAGGATATTGGAATGACATAAAAGTAACTTAAATGGTAAGAAATATGGAAATACACAATCAAGGATTACATGTTCTTGATTGAAATGCTTAAGAAGAGAAGAAAATCAGAAAAATGGATGTTCTAGATGTGTCTAAACAACACACAAGCATTCTATATTTATAGAATAGCTCACACCATTTCATGAAGTAATGTATTACTCCATGAAACACTAGGTTGATCCGTGAAACAAGAGATCGATTCACGAACTCATGTCGCCTTTCACTCAACCCTTACATCCCAAATAACATGGCTAAAAGTAATCATAATAACTGTAGGAAGTTATTATATAACCACCAAAACAAAGCAAAACGTCGCAAGGAAAAAATCAAGAAATTTCAGATTTTCGCGGGTCGCGAAAATTGTCACTGGTCGCGAATTTCAATTTTCACAAAACAGAAACATTCTGTCTGCATTTCGCGATCCGCGAATTTGTTCGCGACTAGTGACTTTTAATTTCTCTAAAATCACTTGTTCCTTGTAACCTTGGGATATACTTAATTAATTTAATCAAATTATTTATTTTATTTAATTAATTAAATCATTTCCGAAGTTCACTATACACTCTAAATTCCAACATTAATCTAACCCATAAATTTATGTAAGACTAAATGATCTAAGGTATTATTTTTTACCCATCCCATATATATTCCTAATGCAATGTGAGTTTTCTAGAGAAAGTGAAAAGTTTGAAAAATGAAGTTAAAATAATACATTAGGAGTAACTTATGCAATCTTATCTTATAAATTTACAACAATTGAGTCATCAAAGATATCTATAGTATCTAATATACAAACAAAACACACATGTAACAACATCATATGGTACAATTGAAGATTTTTCAATTACTACTTCAATTATTATCAAGAACATACGAGTTCACCAATTTCATTATACCCTTTTGAGATTTAATTCTATTATCTAATTTAAGAGGGAATATATAATCTTAATATCTTTTCAAGTGCATCACTTGTGATAACATCATAAGCACTTTATGTATTATGATAACATTTAGTATAAATTTGCTAATGCTCAAGAACTGGTAAAAGGTTCTATAGGAGGATTTTGTTAAAATTTTTCAAAGTTCCTACACGTTATGATTCCAAACAATCTATAAAAAATGAAAGTGAAGTACCCTAACCGTGCATGGCACGGGTATAATCCTAGTTATGTTTTAAATTACATTAAGTTTTGACGTTGTTGGTATTGATTTGGTTCACTGATATTTATCGGTGGATTTTGTTATCCACGTAAAATTCAATTTTATTATTAATTTGTTTTTTTTAAGTATTTGGTTAAAAGAGCTTTTCTATCCTTAATTAATACAGATATATAGAAGACTAAAGTTAAAAAAAAAAAAAAAAAAAAATTGGGACCGCTTGATAATAAAAAAGAATAATAAACCTTAAATCATAAAATTAAAATAAAGATGATGATCTTGACTGAATGAATATTTTTCATGTGTATGTTTTTGTGGTTGATTTTTGTTCTCATTTTATTATCTCTTTACAAAGGAAAGTTTTTATTGTACGTTTCGTAGGATTTTTTTAGCTATTCTTATGAGAGAGTGTTCTTCGGTAAGTAGACTTCAAAGTAAGTAGCTCATATGCTAATAATTATATTTAATTGGGTTATTCAATCTATGTATGGAGGAAACATTGAAACAAATAAGCAATTTTAGAAAAATTGAACTTCAGGTAAATTTAATTCCAAAAATAAGTGTCTCCATGTCCGAGCCTAAGATCAGGTATGTTCGCAGTTAATAATTGCGAACAAAAGGGAAACGATGTCATACCAGACAAAAAAATGGAAATCTTGTTTGTTCACAGTTACTAACTTCGAATAAACAATTTTTTTTGTTGTTATGTCCCTTCTAACTTTATTGCATTATCTCCCTTTTGTTCGTAGTTATTAACTATCAACAAGATCCATCTTTTTTTCATGGGAGTCCATATGCTAAGAACTCTATAGTTAAGCGTACTTGGTGGGGAGCAATCTTAGGATGAGTGACCTCCTGGGAAGTTTTCTCGGGTTTCATGAGCGAGTCCAAAGTGCGCCGAAAAGACTTGTGTTGGTCTATGGGGCCAGTCTACAATCTCCATATGAGTAGTCACCTACGGTCCGAGGGGCCGGGTGCTACCCAAACAATTTGGACTTTTTTACTAATTTTTTTATTCGCTCTTAATAACTGCGAATGTATCTAATCTTAGGCTCGGACATGAAAACACTTATTTTTGAAATTAAGTCAATCTGTAGCTCATTTTTTTTTATCAAATTCTTATGAAAATCAAATTCTTATGATAATTCATAAGAGTGAACACAAATCACGAAATGTTATGGTTCTTATCATTTCACTTAAATTATAAAGACAAAAAGTACAATTGGTTGAATCCAAGTTACATTTTTCATATGAACTCCTTTTATAAATAAACTAAAAAATCACTGTTTCATTTCGCTTCATTGGTACTTAATAAATACTCTCTACGAACCAATTTAGTTGTCACATTTTATTATTTGACAAATTCATATTATTTGTTACATTTTCTTTTTTGTCAATCTTTTTTTACCTAAAAACCTCATGTTCACATAAGTAAAAACCAAAATACCTTCACTTTTACTAACAGTACTCCAACTACCACCTTTACAATTAATTTAATCAATTAAAATACCTCAACTACCACATTTTTAATAAACCCACATCACTCTTAATAATCAAACCCAAACAAACGTGACAACTAAATTGGTTCAGAGAAAGTATGAAATAAGAAAAAATTTCAATTACTAAGATGTTAGAAGTTAGAAGCAGTATTGGGAGTAAATGTAGAGATAAGTCAAGTCATAGTCAATAATTCCGTATCTGGCACAAGTCAGAGTCCAAGAGAAAAGGATAGCAAACATATCATACCCGAGCCCACTCCAAAACAAAGGGGACGAAGAAATGCTCGAACTTAAATGTAATGACAAAATTTAAGCAAAATATTGTTACAATAATATGCCCAAAACAGCTTACCAATAATTTCCAATTCAGTAGTCAGAAATTTCAAAAAAAAAAAAAAAAAAAAAAAAGCATTGAAATCACATACTTGGCATGATTTTCTCAAGCTTTTAGCATTTATGATGTTATATACAACATATTAACAAGAAAGAATAAAACTTTGCTCAAAATGAGACCTCCCAAATGAAGGTGAGATTTTTATAGGAGAAATGACCAAATACACATTCCTCAATCCTCACTACTCTAAGACTATATGAGTTTATATCGGGTCAGGTTATACGATATGGCGTTTGACGACAGTAAAGATCGGAAATCGTAAAGATCTCAGTTCCGATTATGTTGACAGTACGAAAAAAATTATGACTGCCAGAACTGGTCAGGGTCCTTGCTGTATACTGTTAGATCCTGAATCTCCTGGTTAGCAATATGGTAATCGATAAGTCGGGCTTGAAGAAGCTTACACAGAACTAAACCTGTCGGCAGAACCCACCATTCGCTTTCTTCCCTGTAACAACAGTATCGTCAGGACTCAGGAATGATACACGAAAGCAAAACACGAAGATATAAGGATGCTAAGATGAAAGATACGGTAACCCTTGCCTGCTTAGATTCCATGAATGGACTTCCGCGGCTTTCTTGCTTGGTTGATTCTTATAATGAACAAGTCCACATATTAAAGCAGTTATCTGTCACCACCAACATAATTTGATAGAACATGTAGATCAATACATGTACAAACAGAAAATATAACTATAAGCATGGATCATAGCATCGGATTGCATCGGCCGCGTTGTAAAGGTTTTCAAAATAAATGCGCCGATATTTCCCGCATTGTAAAGGTGTAAAAGAACGCGTTTTGGGTTGTATCAAGAGATATCTTATGGTTTCGTTACATATTTAGGCGCTATGATAGCCACATCAACGTTCCGTTACTGCGATCGCGACCATTGCCTTGGCTCATGGTATCCTTTCAATTTCTGTTTTCGGCAATGAGATTAATAGGTCCCATCAACGCAGGATTTAGGGGTTAGAAGTACGCAATCTTACCCTTATTAAAAGAAAGAGGTTGTTTCTGATTCACATAGCAGATTAAAAAAACGAGCCATTTTAATATAAAATGTAGATGGACACATCAGATGAAATAGTAGCGACCTTTTCATAAAATTGGTGGCACTCACCTTAAAACGCTAATATTGCCGTCGAGAGAGGGCGGAAAGTCATAAAAAACTTCTTTTGGCTTTGAAATCAGTATGTATTATAAGTCTAAAAATATGATTTAGGAACCAAGTATTATCAAATATTGTTCAATAAGAAGATAATAGTACATGCTTATATATAATAATCAAACCATTCAATTTAGCATATGACAATAGAAAACCATTCCCGCTTTCCTCGGGTGATGCACTTGAGCTCAGCACAAAATAGAATTGAACACCTCCATAACGACCAATTATTATCAGATATAGAAAAAATAGATACTTACCACATTGATGAACGAAGTGATGTTCCAAAGAGCGTGTATGCGTGCCAGACCAGCAGATTTTTTGGGTCCTCTGCTGAACAAAGCATTTATTCCAGCAGGAAACGGAAGTAATATTCCAAGAGGAAGAACAAAAAGAACTAGAATGAAGTCCAGAAGTGAAGTCGAATATAGCTGTATCAGCATCAAAACAACTAAGCTAAAATCTCCAAGTAGTAGTGTGGACAGGGCGAGACCAATTAGATCCTGCAATTACACCATAAAAAGGATAGTTATGTAACTTGACCTATAGAATCGATTATATTACGGATCAGGATAACTTACCTGATGCCCAGCCGGCTTGGTATTACATGCTATAAGGCTGAGAGGATACGAAAGGTTCCAGCTGTCTTTAAGCATGTGCAAGGTCTTGTCTTGGAGAATACATCCGGATATTTTCTTATTCACTATCTGCAGTTCATTGTCTTTTGTGTGGTCCGGCTGATCACCTCTATAAGCTCTGCAAACGTGAAAGAGATTAAATTAACTGTTACATTCACCCATAAAATAATCAGTTGAAATAACATAATCTAATGGCCAAAAACAACAAAAATTCATGGAAGGATTTATCTAACTATCCTAAGAAGATTTTGTAGGTCTGCAATTCTTCATTTAGCATTCATGGAACAGAATATTCGTAGTCATTCTTTTCCAGTTATAATCATAAAAAACCTCAAAGCATTAATCAAAATACCATCCCCACGGCCAAATTCGTATCACATATGTCCGTCTTCGATTGAGCACCAAATTAGTTTATCTTCAGTTTCAGATTATAACGGATCAAGTAAAATGGTTCACTAAATCAAGTGCACTTCTTAGTCGCAAATAATTTATGAATCTAAGGTTCAATCGAGAACAATCAATCTCTTACTTATCATAAGGGTAAGGCTGCATATATTCAACTCTACGTAGCACTGGCTGAGCTATTGAGCCAAGAGAAGCCAATCTCAAGGGATGTATTGTTAGCCCATGTCAAAAACTAGATAAGTGTTCAGAAAAAAAAAACTCGTTATTTGAAAGGTATTGATGTTATCGTGGCCAATATGTAGGTAGTGATAGCCTACTTCGACATTCTTTTGTTATTTCTGATTACCTCACTGCCATGGCTATCCTAAGTAATAAATTAATTCTCTTAGCACCCGGAGTCAAATGGAAAAGAGAATGACTTCGCATACGTGGCTATATGCATACGTAACAATACGGGATTTAAAAGAATGTGGAAGACCAACATGCATCACATACATTTTAATAATAGCAGATAAATATCTGGCACAGCTTAGATCACTATTTAATGTATTACCTTGATGGTGATTTCGGAGGAGAGTGGTGATTGATACTGCTCCCAGCTGGCTGCACAGTTCTCGCCTTGCGAACCACAAGCCCAAACTGAAAGTAACCAAAAGTGGTTGGCTGAAACCACGCCAGATCAACTCGCAGGCCATGGACGCTAAGAATAGGGTTTCCAAAGGTTTCAAGCCAGTTGACAACAGGTTCAAAAGTCAACTTTAGTTGTCCACGACGAACCAAACGTAATTGAGCATTGAGACCAGCTACAAGTCGATACCAAACAGTTGGTGGCATAGACTGCAATTCAACAACATGATCAAAATAGCATTCTTTCAAAACTTTACAGCCTCATAAGTGGTAACATTCAGAGACAAAAGAATTTGTGCATGTGAACGTCTTATGGTAAGATTGGGTGATTTATATAGTTATATGGTTTATGTGTGTGTGATATATAGTGCAACTTTCTTAGAATAATGGGCCCGAGTGGATAAGAACATCCATACAAGAGTTTAGCTACAGATGAAGTTTCTAAAAGAATTTATGTAAACAGAATATCTACCTGACTCAATAGGCTAGTTAATACATTGTCATTGTGAAGTGAAAATGGAGCCATATAACTTCCATCACCTCCAAATATGATGGTCAAAGGTAAGCGCTGGTGAAGTCGAGGAGGAAGGTCAGACCGCTTTTCATCTCCACCCAGGTAAAAGTCCAGGAATGCAAGCATCAAGTCTGAAGTAGCAGATAACTGGAACAATGAACAATTCAACTCAGGTCATTCACAGATGATTTAACTCGATAAACGAATAGTCAGTCTTGTCAGACAGCTCTAAAGGACACGTTAGCCCAAAATGAGAAGAATTTAATTGGCACTGTGAGCGACCACCTATACCTCATCCAAATGCATATAACTCATACTCACTAAAATATTTTGTGGGATTCGGGGAAAAAAAAGTTCGTAAGGAAGTCCTTTCATTTTGTCAATCTCAAATTTAAATTCAATAAAGCAGATGTGGACTCATGGAAAGAATATCAAAGCAGAAAAGAACGAGAAAAGAACCTTAAGCCCTTCATAAAGAGCACGAGAGCGACAGGAGCGTAAGCATGAGTGATCATATTCTGAACGGACAAACTCACGCAACCGCTGAAGCTTATTTTTTCGACACCATTGCAGCCATGACCACGCCAGTGGATATGCCAACACAGAAAGAATGCTGTACACAGACCCTTCCCACCATTGGTATGAAGCTATTCCATTTATCTCATCCACAAAGAGAATAAATGCATCCTCATGCCTGAAATATGATTTTTAATTCACATTAAAACAGAGACAGTAACAAAAGCAATTTGCCGATACACGGAACGAGAGGAGGATTAGTTTTGACAGGGTAAATATCATTTTGTTTCCAAAACACACAAGAAAATATACAGTATACCACTCTTTCATCCAACATTTAGAAAACAGGCATTGGGGGTCAACCTAAAAGATGAAAATGACGAGCACCTACATATATGGAAGGAAAACAGTAACATTTTAAAATCTTGAAAGCCAAATTTTGAGCCACCATCTCATCCATTGCCATTTATGGTAAGCACTAATGGCAATCTTCTATGGAAGTCTTTTAGTTTTCACCTATACCTGACTTTCATAGAGTAATCTCTTCAAAGAAATCTTGGATGTCCATCCTTAGTGAAAGTGGTGTTTTTAATATTTTTAGCATTGATGGTGCTATAAAGTTCCAAGTAAATTTCTTCAGTGCATGTAAAAATTTCTAAACAAAGAAAACAGAAATGGATCCTGAAAAGCTTTTTTAAAAAATAAATTTTGATGGTAACTAGATGCACTGGACGGAAAAAGTGTTTCTTTCCGGGTAAAGGAAATTCAGAGCCAAAAAACTTAAGAACATGATTAAGAAGTGCACAAATTCTCACATGAAACGCTGTAACGGTGAAACCATCTCTAAGTGATCACTTACAATCTTAAAGTGATCAATTAGAGAAATAGGTTAATTATATGGGTCCATCTCATCTCTCATGGTGAAACGGTCTCATAGAAGACTTGCTGAAAATAGTGTTACTTTTTACACAAAAGGTGTTCAGTGTTACTTTTGAGACAAAACAAACTTTTTCCAAAAAAAAATCCAGAAAAGAAAAAAAAAATTAACAAACAGTGCTGCTTTTAAATAAAAATGTGCTACTTTTTACCAAAACAAAGTTGATTTTAAAAGTTTAAGGTTCTCATGATTCTCATATAAGTTTGGTTATCACTTTAATTTGACCCTCCTCTCCCTCTCTCTATATATATATGCTAGGATGAGATGCAGTGACCTACACTATCTCTTTAACTTGTTCTGGAGGCGAGTGAGGTAGATGCCATGGTTCACTAAATGTATTTGGGCCGAGGAAATACATTCTATGTACATGGCTCTGTGCTTCCTCGTTTCTATTAGTCTCCATCACCTGTAACACCAAAAAATCATTACACTTGGTTACAAAAGAGGAAAATACTGAACAAATTGGTGTTTCAAAAACATTATAAAATTTAGACGCTTTGCTTAGACTTTTAAGAACCCAAGAAACAAAAGCTAACCTCATTCAAGGATTCAAGGAAAGGAAAGGAATGATCTAGTTGTGTACGTCGTCGATGGGGTAACAGACCTGGAGGATCATCCCCAGAAGCAAATTTCATCCGTGCAACACTAAGAACTAAAGCTAGCAGAATGAGGATACTAAGAAGGAAAAAGCCAAACAGCCACGGCCCACCAAATGTGTATACTAATTCTTCCAATGTTGTACGGCAGTGAGGCATGTGATATCTTTCGGATATGCACTTGTAAGGGCAAGGAGTTTTAGTAACACCACCTGTTAAAAGAGAACAGAGCCAGAGAGTAGGACTTGAGACACTAGAAACCAATCATAACAATCACTAGCTAACATCTCAAGAAAATATGAGTACAGAAAATACAAAAAAGATGGATTTGCGCAGGTGTCAAGAACACAGCAACATTTTTGAAACAGAAATGACGAGATCATCAAAGATACCTCGGACAGCAATATACATGCCCCGTTCAGGAAGCTCATAAGCAGGGCAACTATGACAGAGAGCAACATCAGATCCAGTGACATTTTTGAATGTGCCAATCGGACATTCCTGCCATAAAATAAATATAGTGTCTTCAGATGAAATGAGACACACCTGAAATAATTTCAACCAGCTAACTAACGACTGCATGCGAGCAAAATATAGTTGACAAAAGTGTTGCAATCAGCAACCTATAAACCTATATCAATTTCAACTAGTTGAAACTTACGCCAATCTTAGTGAAGAATTCAATTTTAAAGAGAGAGATTGCAAGACCACAGCTCTTCAATGAGAATGAGTTTCACTTCAGTCTAACTAAACGCGTTCTCAATGATACAGCTTCTACAAGGCGTATAAAGATATGTTTTTTAAATCAACAATCAGACAACAAAAGCTACCTCACAAAAGATCCCATGGAGCCCTATCGGACAGGCCTTTCCAGTAACAGTTCCATCTTCCCCTGAATGCCCTTGACTTTTTGCCAAGCCACCTCTGCAATAAGATAAAATTAGTTTCTTGAACAGAAACACCAAATGACAACCAGAACAATAGATTTGACTGGGTGATTAATAGTATAAACCAAATTAAACCAACATTTACTCAAGGCATGATCCCACACAATCATTGGGGTCATCCAACTCCATCTACTTCATTGCTATTTTTTCTCTCTCCTATCAAATCATTACACTTTCAACCTTTAATTTGCTGAGATATGGGGTTTTCCATGTATTTTAGCACCAATATCAAGCGTGGTGGTATATACTCTTTCTTTTCTTCTCAAAAATATTTTTTTTCCAAAAAAGTTAAGTTCTTTTAATTTCCTCTCAAAGACCAAAAATATCCATTTGAAACTTTCCGGGCTTGATAATATGACATCAATTGGGAAGAAATATTACGGTTTTTAGAGAACAGTGCTAACCGACTAACCGTGGTCAAGCATTTGATCATATGAACATTTGATTATGATAGTGATGGTAATGTTGACAGGAATTTTTAGATTTTTCGAGAAGAGAAATTTTGGGGCTTTTTTAGAGTGGCTAAGGTTGAAATTTCAGGGTTTAATGGTTTTTTGGTGGTCATCAAGGTGGGGTAGGTGTTTTGGTAACGACGTTGATAATAGTGGTGGTTTCAGTTGACTTGATGGTGCGATTTTTAGATCAAAGCTAGGGTACCTAGAGTCGGTATGAGTATCAGATACGGTGTGGATCCTAGTATTTGGTACGACATATTTATTTAAGATATGGGGAAGACTATCCTAATATTAGATACAGATAAAGAGATTCGGGAAAATAAAAAAAATTGATTTCTTAAAAGAAAAAATTCTTAAATAAATTTAAGATATTTTTTCTAGTTCAAAAATTTTTAGACCTCCCTCACAATTATTAAATATTATTATAACAACTAATATAATATTGCCTATGATAAAACATCTTATAGCTATTACAATCTTATAGTTTTGAATTTACAGGAGAGTTTGGGGCTCTCATGAGAGTTTGGGCTCCATACTTGAGATAATTTACAGGAGTTACTTCATCAAATGCTAGCTTTAACACTGAGACAACTTCATCTCATATTTTTAGAGAAGTCTTTCAAGGTTTCATTTTATTGATTTAAGCTCAAAGCAAAACCTTAAGACTATTTTTTTCCTTTTTTTTATCGTTTTTGCTGTGATAATGAACAAAGATTCCATATCTCATTATCAAACTTTTTTATCGTCTTCTTTTCCCACTCTTTTCAAACATAATATTCAAAAATAATCAGATCTTTAAGTAAAAATGATGGAAGCATCCAAGAAGGGGTTACAATCATGAGAGCACCATTGGCATCGATAATTATTTTCAAAATATTTTTTTTAAAAAAAAAAAGAGGTAAACAATTTAAAAGCATGCAAATCAGATATTCAGATAATGATTCTTCAGATAGGAGGATACTAACCGGACAAGGATACTCCCACCCACTCTAGCTATGGGCTGGTACTCATCTGCAACAGGAATATCTGACCAATGAAAATGAACTCTTCCACCACCACCGCCGCCGCCGCCTTTTGGACTACCAGTTCCACCAACAGCAGAAATTCTTGAAGAATTTCTAAGAACCAATGTGTGAACAAATAAAAGAATGGTACCACCAGACCCACCACCAGGGCCAATGTTTTGCAGCATTGCACTTTCTTGCTTTATAATGCCTTCTTCATAACTCTGCCCATCAGCATTTATAGTACCATGGATTTCCATGCTTGGAAGAGAGTGCTCAACAGAACCCATCACTGTTATAATGATGAAAATTTGATCTTAATAAAAGGAAGGAAGAGTGTATTATAATGCTAAGAGGACGAAAATATTGCTACAGCACAGAAAAGAATCGAGTCCAAAAGGGAAAGGGTCAATAAAACTTTTACATATCCTTATCAAAAAAAAACTATTACAGATAATCAAGTTAAGTCAAACATAATGCAAAAACAAGGCTTCATCATCTTATTTTGGCCGAAAAAGGTTTTCAAATCTACTACCCGGATAATAAAGGTGTAAAAAAACCCGTGTCACAAACAGATTCAAGGTATATCTTACAGTTGTAGCCAATATCTAGCTGTACAATAACAACATCAATTCACATCACCGTGATTGTTATCCCTTCGCATACATGCCTAAGGATGGTTCTTGAATGTAAATGCCTAAATAGCAGTACAATCAAGAATAGTTTCTTTAAGCAACAAACTTTTATAGTCAAAGAAGGGCCACAAAAAATTACTGATCTAAGGGATCACTTGTTATCCGGCATATTCCGCATACAAAAGTATAGGTATAGCTAAAGACCAGGAAACCATACCAATTATACCACCACCAGCAGTAGATCCTGGTAAACTGTGGTTTCCACTGCCACTACCAAGTTCACAAGGCAATTCAGCATCACCATATGCACCACCACCATCAACAAATTTTCCATCAAAGTATCCATCTCCGCCTCTACCACCATGTCCACCACCCCCTCCAAGACCATTGCTAGAAAGGTTTCCTCGGCCGACACCTCCAATGCAGCCTACAAATACATAGCAAGAAGTCATCACAAGCTAACACACATGTCCCAACTTCAACAAGTCAAGACAACCACATTAAAACAAATATTTTAAACCTTAAGATGATTAAACAAAAAGTAGAAAGTAGCAAGATGCTTCAATTAGACTAAGAAATCTAATCTTGCATAATTTAACAGCATCAGATTTTCAAAATTGGGTTGGAAATTGAAGGATATGGAGCTAGTAATACAGAAACAACATCTATCGTTATCAGCATTCATTTTCCAATTAAGATCGTCATAGCAGATAACCTTAATTTCACAAAGCAAAGTTACAACTTCTCTGAGGTAAATGCAAATATTCTCAACAGGAAAGAACTAAAAGAAATACCCAATCCGGATGCACTAATCATTCCAGTAGGTGGAATTGCCACAAATCTGACCCAGTGGAAATGAACAACAGATCCTTCCACCACACCTTCAATGCTAACATCTTCAACACGACAAATCTGCATTAATAAATTATGTTAGGAACATCGAATTGTCATCATAAAACACTAACACTGGACAGATAAGATCAAATCCCCGTCCTTCCAAGAGGGAATAAGGCTGAGATAAGAGTACAAAACATGGGGACAATCTGTCAACAGAAAAAAACAATATACAGCAGCATATATACAGATTAACCCAATCTTTGAATCTCCACAGTGGCCCAGTTATGCAACTTTGGCAAATCCATGTTTTATATGATCTATACCTGTAAGGTAAAGGGAAGTGAGGAGTTGACATTACAATCTTCGGGTGGATGAAGTATTTCAGCAGGGCACTCTTGCTGTTCACAGTAAAGTTGGGGGGACCTGAAAATCAGAAGGCCCACAAAAACATAAATTATAACCTGAGAAACCTAATTAATCGTTTCCAAGGCTAAGAAATTAGCATACCCATTATCGGTGCTTGCATTTATCAAAGGACCACGCAAAAATGATTCTGGCCCAACCTTCACATACAACAGAAAGCATAGTAAAGAAACTTGTTTAACTTTAAAACAATATACTCAAAAATAGTGTTTAACTTGATGATATTTAATCTGGTGCATGACACCCTTTTGGTGCATCTACAGCAAATCAGTTTGTTTATAAACCAAGAAAACTACTTTACAGAAAGAGAAAAGGAGGAAAAGAAAGATAAGCTACTTTAAAAGTAATATATAAGCAGAAAGTCAGAAGGCCTAAGCATCTAAGCTCTTGAAAGTAAACCCCTTTTCCATAAACAATCAATATACAACTGAAAATTTTTCTAGATTTCTATTCCTGATTTTCTTAGTGTTAGCAAATTCACTACCTGGTTCGCTAAATCCCTAATTATCCTAAAATACCTGAACATTTGCTTATTTAGTTCGCAATCAATAGAGGGAATAGTGAATTAAGCAATGATGCTCCGCAATAAAGTACATTAGGCTACCACCTAACAGGTCCATCTCTTATCCAGTTGTGTTTGCAAACTTCACTTTCATGCGTTCAACAGAAAACGCTGCATCTTCATACCTAATCCACTCAATAAGCATAGGCAAGCAATGACCCTTTAAGCTACTAAGAATATGGTTTCCCAAGATAATAAAATGAACTGCATTTGCTACAGGTTCCTGTCAGACTATCAAACCACCATTACCATTTTCCTTGGGCTTCAAGACATATGCATGAACATAATCATGGGTTGACCTAGTTATTGAAGACATTTCCTTCCACTCTTGAGATAGGGGTTCATTTTTCACTACATACAAAAAGATCATTTCCTTCTCCACCTCCTCTTGCTTGTAGGGGGTTGTCCTCTCCTTGGAATAAAAACAAAACTACTCGTGCATGAAAAGTTTACAACTTTCTCCAGAAAAAATCATTAGGTCAAAGTGGAACGTGAGTTGAAGTGGTAGATTTTCATGACAGCAATTGATTCCCAAAACATGAAGCCATCTTTCTTACAATACATAGGTACGGTGAGAGAAGCCTAACTCTAATTTGTTCAAAGTAAATCAAAACAAAGTTTTGCTTGCTGAAAAACAAGTGAAAACAGCTAATGAAACAAAGGAACTCACATAGATACTGTAAAATAATGAAAGAACAAGACGTTGAGCCTCGATGACATTTCCAGGGCCTGTCAAATTCAAGTATCCTTGTCCATGAACTCCAAGATTCGCAGAAGAATGTATTACAGATGATTCCTGAAGACCAGAAAGATAACCAACAGTATTATATCTCAACTGAAAAGCAAACAACATTTAAAGAGATAAACGTTAATAAAGTACCTTGAGAACCAATAGATTGCTGACTTCAAGAAGAGAAGTAGCAACAATAGTATCACTACTGCCATTAATCAACATTTTTGAGTTCCACATTAGGTGCATCTTTACAGTCATACGTAAGGCGCCATATATCTGAATACATAGAATAAAAAAATACCATGATTGTAACGATAAAACCAAAAGAGGCATGCGAAGGAAGTAAATAGAAGCTACAAGAGGAAGAATATATAAGGGGATGTAACAGAAATTTTTGTGGAGGTTATTAGTGTAGCTGAACCGAATATTGTGTCAAAGTTGGTTACCACAAGTTCTTATGAAATAATTTTACATGCAGTGAATAGGAAAATGAGAAAAGGGAATCAGAAAATGTTGTAGTGAGTTTATAACTCTTAAGAGAGAACATGCCTCTCGAAAAGCTTGTAACTAAGTCATTAACATCATTTTTCCTACCATTTTTTACACAGCTAATTGTTTCTTTATTTTCTTATCTTCACCAAAAAATAGTGATCCCCATTCATCACAGTTATCTAGGGGGGTTCAGAGGGTCACATGAACAAGAGTTGCACAAGAATTAAAGAGTCAATTTAATATAGTCCATTATAATATAAACCAAAGAATAAATTATTGTCCCAGAGAAATAAGGAACATCATGATTGCAAACCAAAGCCAGTTAATACAACAGTACACTTCAAAAATAGTAAGCAGACAGTTTACAGTTACAGAGAATAACTGTACAGAGAATAATTGTGGGCAAATTTAAGCACATGTCAAATCACACAGCATAAATAACATAATACTCCCTCTAATTTTATCAAATCTATAGTCAAAACAAAATACTTTATAAGTTATAACCCATACAATAATGTCAAACATGACGGAACCTTAGTCCCATCCTGAGAGCTAGACTATGAGAAGTGTAAAAGTAGCAGCATTGGCGCAAATAAAAAGGATAATTTTAACCAGTGTCACATGATTTGCTAATTTCTCTGCTTATTGCGAATTGAAAAAAGCGAATTTTGGTCGGTTTTAGGCTATTTTTGGTCCATTTTGAGCGAATCTCGAATCGAGACATGCGAATTAACTAGCGAATCATGTTGTAACACCCCGGCCCAACGGACCACCAGTGACTACTCATGGAGACTGTAGACTAGCCCCACAAACCAACACAAGTCTTTCCAGCGCACTTTGGCCTCACTCGTGCGCACCCGGGAAAACTTCCCAGGAGGTCACCCATCCTAAGATTGCTCCCCACCAAGCACGCTTAACTGTGGAGTTCTTAGCAAATGGGCTCCCTAGAAAAGAAGATGCACCTTGTTGATATGAGTAGTCTATCAATCTCTTTTCAAGCTAAATCAGGGGTATCACACTCACCCCCACTTAAGAATACAACGTCCTCGTTGGACCGACATTTCAGGATCTTTTCCCCCGCTAGGTGCGCTGAACACACAATCAGCCACGGTCGCAGGGTTGCTCTGATACCATTTGTAACACCCCGGCCCAACGGACCACCAGTGACTACTCATGGAGACTGTAGACTAGCCCCACAAACCAACACAAGTCTTTCCAGCGCACTTTGGCCTCACTCGTGCGCACCCGGGAAAACTTCCCAGGAGGTCACCCATCCTAAGATTGCTCCCCACCAAGCACGCTTAACTGTGGAGTTCTTAGCAAATGGGCTCCCTAGAAAAGAAGATGCACCTTGTTGATATGAGTAGTCTATCAATCTCTTTTCAAGCTAAATTAGGGGTATCACACATGTGACACTGATTTTAACTTTCAAAAGTTACAATAGGAACAAAGGATGCAATAAGGGAGCAGAAGTTATGCACAAAGTATCATATAAAAGTTTAAATACAGATTTACATCTAAAACCATTGCAATAGGGAAGACAAAAACAGAGGTTACCTTAATCAACGAGTCACTCATCAAGAGTTCTTCGGCAATTAACTCAAATGCTGATGATGCATAATGAGCCAGACCAAAGGTCAAAGCTGCACCAGAAGTCAGACTAAGCTGCCCTTGGACCTGTTTGAAAAGAAAATATATGCAATCATATCAACATGACAGGTGAAGCAGCAAAATAACATCAAACAATGAATACTCATTTGTTTACTTCCCCTCAGATCAAACCCTAGTAAGTCACATGACCATGTTCAGGAAGGTACAGCCCATTCTACCTTTATACCTCCTTGTGATTGAACTTCGAATTGCAAGCTAATGCGCTCCTCAATTAACTTGCAAATAATCTCTCAGACTATCAAAATTACATTGTTAGAAAAAAATTAAAAAATAAAATTTCAACAAAAAAAACCTTCCTTTTTATTTCCACGATTTCCATCTACATGTACATATTAGAGAGCACCCTTGCCAAAATATTATAAACGCCAATCCAAAGGTAAAATAATGATAAAATAAATAATCTATGCTATAACGTTTATAAAAGCAATTTTTTTATGTCCTGGATATAACAAGTAGCTGGAATTGCTAAGATGCAATATCTGTAAACCAGTCAACCCATAGAAGCTAAAGACACAAGTCAATAGTAAAAGAATGTTCTTCTATTGCAAAACAAGAATGTTCTTCTATTGCAAAACTAAAAAACTGCACTAAAAGAAATTGCCACCCAATAAAAAGGTAACACAAGAGACTAAGTGCTGAAAAGAAATCAACAAACACAAGCTATATATAAAATCCACAAACATGACATTGACATAACTACAGAACATACCTGCACGCGACTCCAAAACAATGGAACAGTAGCCTTTGCCTGATTTCTTATGTAGACATTTGTCCATAGTGGTTGGTTAGGGAATTCCAGAAGAAGTGTGTTTGTGTCTGTTGACAAGTTATAATTGTTGATAATCAACCTCCGCGGAACATAGTCATAGAATGTCCCAGCAGCACCTGAATTTTTTGGGCAACCAAAACTTCTGCCACCTATTAAATTTCAAATTATTATTCAGTAACACCTTATCATCATGTGCATGAACAGAGAAACTAAGCACATATTGATCAGAGAAGGCTAGAACATAGTAGCAGATAGCAGTGGAACTCAAAGCGGGATATAAATTTTATACCAACAACAACAACAACAACAGCCCATTGTGCTAATCACAAGTAAAACACCCCCTCTCCCTCTCAAGAGAGGGAGAAAGAGAGAAAGAGCCAAAAGACATACAAGCAGCCCACCATCATAAAAAAAAACAGCAGCAAGCAGAATTCTTTCATGATCTCTCACCGATCCTTAAAATGTAGGAGATGCTTCAAATTAGGGGAACTTTTTCTTTGTATCTAGAAAATTTTTTAGTATATGAATAGCACACTTACAGAACAAAAACAAGTTTAGTCCTCTAAATAGCACACTCAGATTTGAAACTCTCCAATTCCTTTGAAATTTCCAATTGAGTAAGAAATAAAAGCACAGCTGCCTAGACCCACTAAAAAAAACTTTACGTATGTGATAGGATTAGCAATGGTAAAAACAAATAAGAGTGAAGGAAAAATAAATAAAAGGAATAGTAATTGCCATGGGACAAATTTTTCCATGCACAACAGCACAAATAAGAAATCCCAATCCCAACAATCTCTCTATTCAGATCCATTCCATCACCTTCCGTTTCCATGACCAATTTGGATTGTTTGAAAATTTAAGGATCCTCAAACCCTATGACCCTCAACAACCTCAATCCTAACAACAGCCGATACAAAAATGTCCCTAGCGATAATAATTTCACATTTGACATCATATACAAGTTCTTACAAATTCTTAACTAGTCCCTATAATGATAATTTCCCAAATAAAATAAAATGTAAGACGCAAGAGGCACAATGAAGCACGCAAAGGTTCCAACATGCTTCAAGCCATATCATGTGCGCTTCATACTGAAAAAACGACTAATTGCACTTCACCCCACGCATCACCACCCTCACTTTCTAGGAGACACACCCCAAGAGCGTGTTTTAAAACTAAGATATTAACATATTTTCCTTTCAGTCGTATAACAATGGCATGTGTAAGACATCAAAGGCTCTCTACTTTCTCCTAAAAATCCCACCTTTACATAGTAATTGATTAATTAATTTGGAATATTTCTTTTCACGGATCGAGGATAATAATAGTACTCGGTTACAATGCAGCAGAACTATACTCAAGACACTACTAAGTTAAAGGCCCTTCTGTTCGTCTTCATTTATGCATTTGTTTGGATTATTCTTGATAAAGTGGGAAATTTGTTGTGGGAGTATGAAAGAATGTGTTACATTCAGCTCAAAAACAGTTTTATAAATAATAAAATTAGGCACTTCTTCTGTCTATCAAGTAAATTATTCATATTGAACCGAAACATGAAAGATTTTCCTAGTGCATACAGTTAGATGTGTTTGTTGGAAATTTGGTGTCATGTTATCTACATAAACATTACAGTCAGCTCCATATATTGAATTTTGAATAACATACAAGATCAACAGCCCAGTGCCTCGTGCACAACTAGAAAACAAATGGTAAAGTTATCATGCAGTTCCTATGCAAAAAAAAAAAAGATAACAGACCAAGCAAAACGCCACACAAGATACATATTTGAGGATAACATGATGTAATAGTTACCGTGAACATAAAATTCTTGATTGTCGCGCCTGCTGAAGATATTGATACATACTCTTCCACCACCACCTCCCGCAAAGCCATCACCTCCAGATGCACTAATCCGACCATTTCCAGTCCTGTTATTTGCAGAAAACAATCGTTAGGGCAGATACAAATGACAGATGTCACAGATCATAACAGCAAGAATAAGTATTGGTGATCTATGTGATATGTTAGCAACGCTACACCAAAAGATCTAGCAAAAGAAACTATTAAAATGCATAGAAAGAGGGAGGCATCAAAGTGCCACAAACCCATCCTCAATATTGTTCAATGCTCAACTCACTGTCCATGGAGAGACCACAAGGACACCAAACAGCAGTAGGACATGATTTCACTAGCTATAAGCTAATTAACTATTTCCACAACGACATTACAAAATTTCTGGTGGAGGAAGCAACTATCCCTCTAGCACATTCTTCTACTATATGTTGGGCTCTCTTCCTTATCTTAAACGAATTAATCAAACAACTCCATTTATACTGCAGATGAGAAAAAGAGATTTATTGAACACTTAACAACCCATTTCTAAAAGGAAGATCATAGGGTTTTCTTCCTCAACAATCATTCCAAATACAAAATATAAGCAGGAAGATCAATTATCATCCTCTAAACAAAGTGTGAGAGGGAGAGGCTGGGTTATTCTAAATGAAACATGACCAGGCTGGGTTATTCTTTTCCTATAAGACTGAAAGAGGTTAAAATGTAATCATTATTATTAGAATAAAAAACTTGTTGCAAACAGTGAGACGCAATAAAAACATTTTCGATGATGAAAAGAAGCACAGTCAAAGACTCAAAAGCACCAATAAAAACATAACCTGTGTTTGCAGAGGATAAGTAAGAGCAGAAATATAGGAAAATTATATTCTACATTTCATGTAGAAGTTGCAGGCTTGCAGCCCGTAACCATCATACTGAAACTAAAAGAAAAATCTACTTGTTTCTATTACCTTAATCCTAGCAAGAATAATAGCATTACTACAAGGCCCCTTTAAATTTTTGAATCCAAAAACCAATGCGTCTATGAAAGGCTCCTACCTTGAGGATAGTGAGAGGTATCATTAAGTGACAACTAATCAAACAGACCCTTAATATTAAAAATTTTTAACATAAATCCTACAGCACCATTGTTACGATCCAAGCCTCATTTCATGTTTATGAATCTTCCACTAAATTAGGAGATAAGTTTCTAAAACAATTCAGTACAATCTCAAAAAACTAGAGTATCTGAGCATTAAGAACTGAAGCATCATGGAAACCTTGTGCTAAAGCAAATGATCTATAAAAATTACAATTTTGGACCATTAACAGCTATGTATGTGATATTCTCATCTAGAACCACAAATGAGAAAAATTTGCAATAGTAAGGACTAAGGGGAGCTAAGATTATGGAATTTGGCAAAGAGTATATCCTGAGAAGAAAATACAGACAAAGACAAAGAGCATTACGCCATTACCAGAAATGGAAAAGATGCACTCAGCTAAGCCCAAGACGTGCCTTAGTACAATACTACTGTTGTCTAATACTCTAATATTCCTCGCATGTTATGGCAATATGCTCTCAAATGATAAGGCATTGTACGATAATAACCAAACAAAGATGATGGCTTGTTGCAGAACACAACATAAGTTATATTCATACTTAACCTCTCTACTTAAGAATACCAATAATAACATTCACAAATCGGATCATCAGCCCATTCAATGACCTAAGAGGCTTATAAGAAATTTCAAGAAATAGAAGGACAAAGAAATCACATTTCCTATTGCGGATAAATCATAAATCCACAAAATTGAGACTGTCAAGATTCTATTTAGCTTAATCAACCTTGTATAGTCATGTCCGGTATTGACAAAACTATTAGGCACAATAAAAATCTCCAACTTTGTAGTAGTAAAACTATCTTCCTCCAACAAAAGGCATAATAAAGAAACATTTAACAACCAAAAACATAATTGCAAGTCTCAACCATCTAGTTGTCTTTCCACAAATTACTAAGCACATTATTCAAATAACACCCCCAAAACAATTCATAAGCCACGAAACTCAAAAGTAAGATTCAAACACAATTCATATAAATAAAGCAATTCCAACTAAAAAAGGAGAGCATAGAGCATACATTTTACGAGTCTTTATGTAGATGCTGCCACCGGATCCTCCTCCTCCTTTAATACCAGCATTGCCACCATCAGCCAAAAGACTCCCACCTAATTCAACCGATTCGGTTACATTCAACCTTATCCTCCCACCACCACCACCACCATAATCCTCTTCTTTACTAGTAGTTCCACCGCGACTACCAAAACTCCACGGTTCATCAACCTCGGACCAAGCATAAGCATCACCACCCCATACATCCTCAGGGAGCTTAGAATTATCAGCCAAACAATTAGCACCCCTCCCACCATGCCCCCCACCGGCTCCCTGCAATCCAACTGGTGTTCCACTAGTCTGAGCAGGAGGCGGTCCGCCTAATGCACTAACATTAACAATTGCACCTTCTAAAAAGGTAGCTGTATTCGCAACAACCCAAAATGATCCGGCAATCACAGAGGAATTTCGACCAAATTTGACATCTCCACTAATGTTGATAGTAATTGAACAGCCAAAAAAAGGGCAACTAATTTTCACACCAGAATCAATCTCTAAACTACCATCCCCAACTATATACAAATCATTTGATAATTCTAAGCTAGAATTAAGTTTGCATAAACTGTCAAGTGATCCAAAACCATTAAGATCGCCTTCACACGAAGCAGAAGGCGGAAATGGGGGAAGAACAGGAGGTGGAGGCGTAGGAGGAGAATAATCACCATGAAACAAGTATGAATCATCAGACCCAATAATTGAAAATTCATTATCAATAGAATCAAAAGCCGAATTAGGGTTTATTTCAAAAAGAAACAAAACTATCATTAATCCCCATAAGAGAACCAATCTTTCCCCATTTTTCAACATCATAGTTCATCAAATTTCTTGAATTAGGTTTTTAAATGATGAATTCAATAACCCAAGAAAAGAAAACTATTGTAAAGACAAAAAGAAACCCACTTAAATTGATGAATTATAAAAGCGAATGAGGGTAATAAAGCAGAGTGAAAAGAGATCTAGGAAGAAGAAATTGAGATTAAAAATGGCGGAAAAAGTGAAATCAAAGCAGAAAGAGAGAGAAATGGAAAATGAGATTGATGAAGAACGAAAAATGATGATGGTGAATGACAAGTGTGCATGAGAATGGAAAGACAGCAAACATATGACACCATCATCCAAATTCCAAGCCAAGCTGATGAGTGATGAGGTTTCCTGGTTTTGTTTGCTTTAATTTGTAGGATAATTTTGTTTTTCTTTCGCTTTCTTGATTTGCTTTCTTTAATTACACTTTGTATTCTCTCAATCAATCCTTCTCTTTCATTCTAGTGGCTTCTTGGCTTGGACTACTTGTTTTCATCAATTTATTTGACTAAATGAAATTATGATCACCAAAAATAGCTAAAATAAGATAAGATGATGATGATATGAAAAGGCTTAATCATTAAATATTAATGGTTGATGTTTAATTTGGTCATAAAAATGTATGTATAGTAATAGGTGGTAGTTTTAAGAGGTATCTTGAAAGGTTGTGGCAACAAATTAGTCGGTGATTAGACTGATATTTGAAAGTTTGAATAATGTTGTTCTTATTTCTGGTCATGGATGTCACATAGTTAAACTTAGTTATAAGGGGATAAAGTGTAAACTTTAAACTTATTGAGTGTCTAACAAGGAATATAACACTTATTTCCTCATTTAAGTGTTGAGGAACATGTCAAATACATGTTAACTTTCTTTGTAAGTTGTATTAGCTTCGCATGGTTACAGGGCCGGTCTTGAGATAATAGGGGCCCAGGGCGAAAAATAATTTATGGGCCCTAACTATATTATTCCTTCGTTCCATATTACTTGCAATTGATAATGTCATTTCTTCAAATAACATATCGCTATCATTTACAACTGAAATAGGGCAAAAGAAATATAAAACATATATAAAAGAAATTTTAAATCTATAATGTTGGAAAAGTATGCACCGGCCAATAAATAATATAAAATCAAACAAAGATATTTTTAAGAGCAATTTTCGATACAAAGTCACAAATAGCAGTGTCTAAATTAAGAGAAGTTTTCTTATATTACTAAGTATCACAAAGCAAAAGTTAAATAGATTTGTATTTGACAGAGACAAGACAAAAAAAACATAATTTGAAAAATGGGTTCACAAATTAAAATCCACTTATTTTCGCAAACAATCAAATATTTTAAAATATTACAATTCTATTTATCATCCAAATAGCGAATTGAAAATATTAAACATTCACTAATTTAGGTCAAAACCAATAAATATTTAACTAGTCAAATATACTTAAAAGTAATGTATTATAATAAGAGGAAATAAATAGAAAAAATCATAATGGAACTAATATTTCATATGCGTGAAAATTCCTTGTTGTTTGCTTACTACAATAATCATTAATGCATTAATTATTTTAAACAATGAAATATATCACTAACAGTTCATATGGCTTTGTGGAAGAGCGCTTGTATTCTGTACATGGGATCTTGAGTTCGATGCCTAGTAAAGGCAACTAGGTAAATTTTTTTGTGGGCCCTGGGCGTAGGCCCAGCTTGCCCTTGCCCAGGGCCGGCCCTGCATGGTTACCTATGTTCGGTTCCTGTGAGCGCTTTGGCAGGTTTTTTGCCTTGCTCTCTCCTGGGTAATCGCTTGATTTGCTTGAGACAGCTTGGTTAAGGATTGAGAACGTGGTGTTTGAGGCATTTTGTGGCTTGTGTCCCTTCCCTTTACTTGTATGTCTTTTTGTTATTATTATAATTTAACTTTCAAGACAAATAGATGTTAACTACGATGTTTACTCGGCATAGAACTAAATATAATATGTAATGCTTCACTTGAGGTTCCAATATATCCAAATAAGCATATAAAAATCTTTGCTTTAAGCAATAAGATTGAAATATATAATTATAATTTTTGAATGAGTAATGGTCTCTAATGCTTCTCTCTCTTGTTCAATCTCTTCTTTCCTCTCCTCCAAGGCAATTTCCAGGCGGAATATTTCCCACCCTTGGGTCTAGCTAGAGGTTGACCTAGAAAACAGGTGTAGAAGCAAAGTCTTGCTTGATCTTCTTCTTTGAGGAAGTCCTAGGCGTCTTCTAGCCATGGTTCATAGCACCCTCAACCACGACTTATCACTCTAGAAACCTATATGGTGTATTAAGTGCAATCAAATGGGTTGCCTAAGAGATGTTTGTCGATCTGAAATGGCACAACCTCAACCAGAACTCCCCTTGTTGATCAAGAAGATTTCCAACGTACAAGTTGTAACAGTCATCTCCGATCCTGATCACGTGCTTTCTAGAAACAATTTTGACGTCCTGGAAGATATTGCTGAGGAACACCTTGAGGAGACTCGTGTAATTTTGGAACAATAAATAGTGTTGGGGACTTGCCCCATCCGTCCAATCGATAATATCTTAGCTTGGAATGTTAGGGGACTAAACAAGCACACTAAATAATTGAAGATAGCTAGATTTTTAGCTACTCATAATATTAGCTAGTTGGACCATGAGAAAGATATGTCAAGGATACCATTTTCCAATGGGTAGCTCCGGACTCCTACACTAAAGGAAAAGTTTATAAAAAAAAAAAAAACTCTTGCAATCAACCTAGAGTTTGGTGGGATAAGATTGTACACTAGCGGAAAAAACCTCATGTGTTCTGAGTTTTAGGCCCTTATATGCTGCTGGTTTAGGCCCCAAGAACTTTAATAGCAGCAGATCAGTTTATTTGTCGCTTCGATTTTAAATCAAAGCATAAAAGGCATCATATGCTGCTGTTTTTTGAGAATTGCAACTAGTCTCCTTTTTTTTCAAAAAAGAGGACTCTATGTTGCGGTTCCCTTATTTTTTCGAGAATCGTAACTAATCTACTTTTTTTTAGAAAAAGGGAGACTATATGTTGAGGTTCAAGAGGAATCGCAACATATAGTCCCCTTTTTGTTTTTAAAATTTATATTATTTCACCAATAAATTGAAAATTTGCCAAGAATAATTCCAACTATCACCCATTTGCAAAAATAATCCCAACTATTGATTATTTTTCAATAATCCTAACTATTGATAAAGTTTGCTGAAAACAATCCCAACTACAACCGGTTAAGTATCGAATAGGACTGTTTTCAGCAAACTTCATCAATAGTTAGGATTATTAAAAAATAATCAATAGTTAGGATTATTTCTGGCCAACGGGTGATAATTGGGATTATTTTTGGCAAATTTTCCTAATTAATAATAACTATATACATGATAATTAATACACTAATAATCTTTTAATATTTCCTCAATCATCACCAAAAGTTCCACATACATCATCAAACTAATCATCAATACTTAATTTGAGTCTGGGTAAAGTCGGTGGACATGAAATTCGAGTCTGAGTCATTAATGGAGGTAAAAAAATCTGACTTTTATTTGGAGCAAAGTCATAGCACGCATAATTCGAATTGAGTCCAACCCATTGCCATCCCTAATAATGATTCTTTGTAGGCTTTTATATTTATTTTTAGTTTGTTTGTTCATTTTCATTTGAATTTATTATTTTGGGTTTTTACGTGAAATTTTGTAGTGTGTTGTATTTGACAAAAAGATCATTTAGATCCAAGTCTCTCTATAGTCAATGCCATATGTGAGGCTCTGCATTGTAAAATTTACCCACATCCTGTTGGGTTGGCTCAAGCTAAGCAAGTATTGACATTTTTTCTTAACACGAGAAAAACTTTCATGGATTATTTTGTTGTATCCAATAGGTAAAAGAAGTCCAAAATTCACCTTATGTGTCTACCATGCAAAGAGTTAGGAGGAGAATTAGTCTCTGGTTGTAACACCTCGCAATTATTTGACGTTAATAAGATAATTTAAATTATTTTTGAAAATGATTTTTAATATAGTAGTTATCAAATATTTGTATTAGTTATTATAATATAATTTAAATAATAAGTATATACATTTTATTTAAGTAGTCACTTATTATTATTATTAAAATAACGTTAAGTATGGGCTAGGGATGGTTTTTGTTGAGTCTTGTAGATAAAATATCGGAAAACATGGTTTGAGATTTTTAATTTTTCTCCGTCATTTATTTCCCTCACTAACAAAAATAAACTAAATACCCACATTTCCCCTCTCCCTAAACTATTTATGATCTCATTAACTCCCTCTTGCTCTCTTCTTCCTTAACCTTCCGGCCTTAAAAAACTGACCACCACAGCTAGCCAATAGTGACAACTGCCAGCCACCCCTACTAACGACTGCCAGCAGCCACCACTATCGGTCACGGTAGCCACTGTGGCCCCTCCACATGCCTCTTCCCCCCCCCCCCCCCCCCCCCCCCCCCCCCCCCAATTTTTGTGAAACTTTCATAAATCATTTTTAAAGCTCAATCCGGGGTATTACATTCTAAACATATGGGGCTATATATATATATGTGTATTGTCCTTCACCAGGTTTAGAAATATGAGAGGAAGGCTAATACATTAAAGAAAACTAGGGTTGGAATACTATAAGAGTTTTCTTCTTTATTGTATAAGTTTATAGGTGATATCCATTGTTAAATGGAATCACTATCTTGAGAGCTTGTTCTTAAGTGTGTGTGTATGTTATTAAAAGTAATCATATTTTGAGGGGGAAGTATTCTTAGATACCTCATAAACAATTGTTTATTGTGTCTCTTGTTCTTACTATGTTTTTTTTATTGTCTCTATACTCTCTTCTACCATTATTGGGGTCCAAGTTTTTCTCTTTTAATTGTTATTAGAGCTTGGTGTTTTTCCTTGGGGTATTGAGTGAGGGAAAGATTGGAGATAGGTAAAAGAGAGATGGTAGAAGTTGAGAAGTGTTTGAATGATTTGTTGAAATCATAAGGGTCTGTTGAAACCTTTGGGGAGAGAAAAACAATAAGTATGCAAGAGATGAAGAGCTTGTTAATGAAGTTCTCAAAAGAGAAGGAGATATTGTTAACATTGATTGTAGAGCAAAGGCTTGTGATAGATGATGAGAGTCTCGGGGCTGGTAAAACCAATGGGAAAAATCCCATCAAAAAGAGGCATTGAAGAGAAAATCGAAATCAAGAGGGTAAGAGTTGGATATGGGGATAAGGTGTGCTATCATTTCCACAAGAGAGGTCATATCCAATGTATTTGCAACAAGTTAAAGAAAGACCTAAAGAAGATCAAGAAGTCAACTATGGAGGTTGGTTATGGTGAAAAGCTCAAAGGGAAGAAGAGTGAAGTTCCATTTGAGAATGTGAGAAAGACAACAACTTTGAAGAAAGGGGTTGTAAATAATGGTGAGCTCCCAAACCTTAGTGAGGAAGCTTACGGATGTGAGATAGATTTCTAAGAAGATGAGGAATCTAATTTTATTGAGGAGGTTAGAGAAAATTGAGTACACCATGAAGACTCAAAGTGAGTCTTGAAGGTGGCAAAGCGATGCTTTTATTGCATTTGAAGGGAATGATGGAGAACAATGACCAAGCATTGCTAAGGAGTGGAGAGTGTAGACTATGTTGAGAGTAGTACAAGACTCAAGTCGCCAAGAAGAGCGACATTTGTTGATGGTGACTACCATGATGGGTGGTGCACAATGAAGGTTGTTGTTGGGTTTGTCCTTAAAGGGAAACTTAGAGTCAAATCATATGTTGATGTTAATGATTAGGACACCAAATAAGGTGTCATTTGATATTACTGATAGATTTGGGGGGATATTATTATAGCAAGTGCCAAATTTACTATAGGCGTGTTTGGTATCCATATTTTGAAGGTCTCTAACGAAAACGCATAACTCAATCCGTTACATACTGTTTGTATCGACTCTAAAGTAATCGTTTACGTTACTTTCAAGAAATGCAATTCTCTAATTTGTTATCGCTCGTAAATAGTGTTGTAACAAATTCCCTTACCTCATTCCCTTTGCTCTCTTCATACCAAACAAAGTAATAACAATAACACTTACCATTACCCTTACCTCTATCCATACATTCCCTTTCCATTACATTTTAACTTGTTATACCAAACACCCCCTAAGTGAGAATGTGATACCCCAGATTTAGCTTAAAAGGGGATTGATAGACTACTCATATCAACAAGGTGCATCTTCTTTTTATGGGAGCCCATTTGCTAAGAACTCCATAGTTAATCGTGCTTAGTGGGGAGTAATCTTAAGATGGGTGGCCCCCTGGGAAGATTTCCCGGGTGCGTGAGTGAGGCCAAAGTGCGCTGGAAAGACATGTGTTGATTTGCGAGGCCAGTCTACAGTCTCCATGAGTAGTCACTGACTCACCGGCGGTCCGAGGGGCCGGGGTACTGTTACAGTGAAAATGATATCTTAATCATTTAAGCCAATGCACAAGTTGTTATGAGCAATACAAAAGGATCTTTCGGTGTGTCATGGTGATGATGCAACAAAGAACATGAGTGTGGTGCATAAAAGGTGCATTAGGCAAGGCAAAGAAGGTCTTGATCAATGCAAAAGAGAGTGACCAAAAGTGCCTTGGAATGTCCCTTTGAGGGATGATCGAACGAAGCACAAAGCAACAGCAGCAAGATAGAGCCTTCTGAAGGTACCACTTGCGGTCGAGCGGGCTTCAGCAAGCCAGACGCGTGTTTCTATTGTTCTCACTCACGAGAGTGATGGGAACGAGATTCTCGGAGGCGATCCCAAGCCCGATCCAGGATCGGATCGCTCTTCGTATTTGAATCCATAAAGTCTGTTGCACACGAGTTAACCCCTACCCCGATATTTCTTTGTTTGTTGCATTCATAGTTATAGTTGTAGTCTAGTCTATCACCACTCTTTCATACATGTTCCCCCAACACCTAAAGAGGCCCTAAGTCTCGCAACTCGTCTCCCTGTGGATCGACCCCCTACTTGTCGCTACACTTGTGTAGTTTTAGTTGGGTGTTTATAAATTTTGTTTGATTAGAGGCTTTAGCAAACGACCAAAAAAGCCTTCTATCATCTATTTTGTGGGATGTTTGCTTGGGGACCAAGTCCTAGTTGTCTTAGGGTATTCTAAACATGTGGGGACTATATATATGACCCTAGATCAGGTTTAGAAGTGTGAGAGAAAGGCTAATACACTAGAGGAAGCTAGGGTTGGAATACCACAAGAGTTTTCTTCTTATTGTATTAGTTTATAGGTGATATCTATTATTGAAAGAAATCCCCATCTTGAGAGTTTGTTCTCAAGTGTATTTGGTTAGTCATAAATATATTGTTGAGTATGTTAATATGCAATAAAAGGACCTAGTATTTCATTTTCTATTCTACTTTAAAACGGTTTCCGGTATGGTATGGAGTGAAAAATAAAAAACTAGGATCAGAACGAAAATCATGATTGTCAAAAAATCATAATTAATCCATTTAAGGTTGTAAACTAGTATGTAGAAATTGTTTACTTTAATGCCAGAATTGATTACTTTTAAGTCAAAATTGAAATTTTTATTTGAATTGTTTGATCCATTTAGTGTTTACTTTAAGTCAAAATTGATCACTTGAATTTCAAAATTGATACCTTATGGTCAAAATCAATATTTATTAGAATTTTCGAGTTTGGGTCAACTCATTAATACTCGCCTGATAATGAGGTGATCTCTTATGAGTTTTTGCTTTGTATTATTTTATAAATCAGCTATCACAAACGTTTGCAAATAGATGTTTTTGTAAAATTTTATTAATAAATTACTTGATATAATACCGGTGAAACGAGTGAGTGGAAATGAGGCGGAGCGAGTGATATGGGGTAGATGCGGTGCGGCTTTTATTACCGACACCCACCAACCTCGTACCCATACATGCTATAATTGGAATGGACGTAATTAGAGGTGCTTAACAAGGCGGGTCGATCCAATGGGGCATTAGCGAATTGGGCCATTAACGGGTCTTAGTGTAATGAGTCGGGTCGAGATGGGTAGAATAATTGTATCAATATTCAAGTTTAAATAAGCTTTGACTTGTTGGAATTTAGAGTGTATAGTGGTTATCAGAAAGGTAAATTAAATAAATAATTTATATAATCCTAAAGTTGGAGAATATATGTTTTAGTCAAAACATATATGTCACGGCTCGTGACCTAGATCGCGGCTCGCAAAATAAGCAAGAAAAGTTTCTGAAAAAATGCACCAGGCTTGCCGCGGCTCGCGAGTCCCCTGTTTTTTCAGATTTGACTCGTGCTTTGTTCTGGTTCGTTTTGGTGGTTATATTATAACTTCCTACAATTTTATGGTTACTTTTAACCATGTTCCTTGGGTTATATGGGTTGAGTGGTTCGTGAATCGATCTCGTGTTTCACGGATCAACCTAGTGCTTCATGGAGCAACACCTTGCTTCATGAAGTGGTATGAGCTCTTCTATAAATATAGAGTGCTTGTGTCTTGTTTGAGACATCTATTTTTCTGATTTTCTTCTCTTCTTGAGCATTTCAATCAAGAACATGCAATCCTTGATTGTGTATTTCATATTTCCTTCCATTTAAGTTTCTGTTATATCATTCTAATTTCCGTGTGCTCGGAAGTTAGTGTAATTCTTTGTATCTCAAAACATATTTCCGGTTTATTCCCAAGCACCGTAGTAAGGAGAAAATGATGTTTTAGGAAAGAGCATCTCGCCTAGAATTTATATCAAGACCTAACAAAATCTTCTTGTTACTATGATCGATATATGGTGATTCCCGATGATCAAGATTGCATTTGGTGTATGTTAAGCAAATGTTTAAACTTGTCATATGTAATTTGGTTTTCTACTACAAACTTGTAACTTTATTGTATATGTTTAATTCATAAAATTAAAGTCACATTTCTAACATGACTCACCCCCCTAACCCGTTTAAATTTGACATGACTCATCTAACTCTGCACATTTAAATTTTAACTCGACTCACCTCCACCTGGCCCGTTTAACACCGACTCCCTCCGTCCCTTATAATTTGTAGCATTTTCTATTTTCGTCCGTCCCACTTAAATTGCAGCATTTCTATTTTTGGACTATGGCCCACTACTTTCTTTTAATCTCATCCATACATTTTAACTCTCTTTTAATTTCATCCACACAATTCATTCCCTCTCCTCATTTATTACCACTTTTTAATATTCACTTATTTTCTCTTTACTATTAACTCATCAGGACGGAGTAGTATACATATGCTATACCAAACCCACTTATAAATAATATAATCCCGGACTATGATCATCTCGTGTTATGATGGTGTATCATACTTCATGATGAAAGTAATGGGCAATGGCATAGAGTGGGACACCATCCAAAAAGATAACCTAAAATATCTTCTGAATAGTGACATAGTGACATCAGCAACCAGCTCAAAATCGCACGAAATCCACATTTTATTGAATTATTTGTATTTCCTGTACAGTATTCACCAGTTATAACTCTCCACGTTTCTGGGCTGAGGAATACCCATAAGTCTTGATGGGGATTCATCCTGCTAATTCAATTTCAGATACTCAAAGTCCACTTCTGGGAATTCATAAAAATGATACTCCTAGTCCAATTCCATTTCCCAAGCCTAAAAGGGACAAATTTGTCATTTTATTTGCTTTCCTCATTCTTACAGGTTAGTTTTTCATATTTCTTGTATTTCTATTTTTGTTTATTGGTTAAATTTTGATTTTTATATCCCGCTCGATAGCATGATTCGGGTAATTTTTGAATTAAATATTGAAAATTTTATCTGTTTGGAGTTCATTTGATTTTAACGTAGGATTTAGCTTTGACCTTTTTGATCTTTAAGGTTAAGGGTATACTCCTATATTCAACTTTTTATGACAATATTTGTTCTACTTTCTATTTATGTTAATGATAATGGATAAAAATAACTATGTCAATGTGTAACATGGATTGATATTTGACTAGGTGCATGGGACTAAGGCATAAATCCACTTCATTTTTCCTCTTAAATTAAACAGATTTAGGCAAGGAGGTTTTGAGCATGTTCAACATGTTCGACCGTATAAAATCCTGGAAAATTAAGGGCCTCAATTATATTAGGGGTTTTGAGCATAGGAGGTTTTGAGCATGTTCATTTTAGTCCTACTAAAGAAAATTACAATAAAATACTCAGCCTACCAATAATCCAAAAGAATAGGCACTAGAAGGATTATTTTATTGAAAGATTTCAGTAAAATAATACTCCCTCCTATTCACAAGTTTTGTCCACTTTACTTTTTGGTTACTATTCACTAATCACTCTTAATTTGTATTTTTCTCTTAATCTATAAAGTAATATATAGTCATGTGGGATCTTATTTTGTTCGTCTCAATGCAAAGATTATTAATATCAAATTTTTATAATTTTTAATTATACACAATTAAAGATATTAAAGATTAAAATGTTGCCTCGGCATGTGTGCAAAATGTAAAGTGGACAAAACTTGTGAATAGGAGGGAGTATAACGTTTTTGATATATTACTTTAATGTATATGACCCCACTTTTAATTAATTAAATTTATTATTCAGTAAAATAATATACCCACTGTTTAAAAATTTTCATTTTTAAAATTTTCGTAAAAATTTATTGTGGAAACTTTTTTAGGAACTAGTCCTTTTTGAGGTTGAGGCTCATAAAACTTGGTCTACTAGCTCATTAGCATTATCAAACTCTTTAAAATTTTATACTTCCTCCAATTCAATTAGTTGTCCTATTTAAATTGGGCATAAATATTAAGAAATTGAGGGGACTATTTAAAATAATAGACACTTGTATAATATTGAGTATTTTTAATATCTAAAATTAGAAGGGACCACCTAAAACAGTAGACTCATGTGCAATATTGGGTACTTTTATTATTAAGAACATGAGGGGACCATCTACAAATATGAAGTATATGTCTTAAAATGAAAATAGGACAATCGAGATGAACTGAAAATGAGACAACTAAAAAGAATCGGAGGGGATATAAGTTTCACAAGTAGGTGTGAAAATGTTTAATAAGTTGCAAACTTCAAATTGTTAAGCTTTAATATATAGAGTTTGTATACACACATAGAGTATCTTTCAACCACTTCCTTGTCCCTTTGGAATTTTGTTCTTGGAATCAACCCACATTTATTATTGAAAGGAACTCCTATGACCTTCCACTAATATTCCATCACCAACAAAAGATCTCTCTAACAACAATGAAAATGAAATCTTTAGCCAATTATACAAAATGGGATTTTCATGTATAAATACATTTATCTAGTGACTAGTAGTCTAGTACTCAACTTAAATCTATTTTCACCAAATAATGAAAGTTCCCATAATTGTAATCCTTCTTTTTTGGGAATGCCTAACCATAGGCCTTGCTTTTGGGAGCAGCAAGACTTCTTGGTTGTCAAACACACAGCAGGATTTCAATGGGGAAGCACACATTGGTGACCCTGAGATTGTGGAGTCAGCTAAAGGAGTTGTTGCAGCTGATGATGCCCGCTGCTCGAAGGTTGGAGCATCGATGCTGCGACGAGGAGGACACGCCATTGATGCTGCTGTTGCAACTGCATTGTGTGTAGGAGTTGTCAATCCAATGGCAAGTGGAATTGGTGGGGGTGCTTTCATGGTTGTTAGGTCTGCTTCAACTTCTGAAGCTTTGGCTTTTGATATGAGAGAAACTGCTCCTGCTGCTGCATATGAGGTTACTTCTTGTTCTTCTCTTATTGTCTTTGTGTTGTATTTTATGGTTTTGATGAACTTGGGAGATTTAAAACGAGGGCGAGGAACTTCAAACAGGATATGCAAATGTTAGATTAAGAGGTCGAGATAGCAGAAAATCGAAATGAATTTGGGAAGAGAATGCATGTGGATTAGTGTAATATAATTTGCCGGTTAATTTACTTTTTGAGTTCGCAATTCGCTCAAAATGACACGAGGTGCACACATTTTATAAGCCAATGAGATATATTCCATCCCAAAACCATATGGCAATGGGAATAGCACTCCAATAACTTATAAAGTGTGCACACCATCTTCAATTTGTCGATGTAGGATAAAACATCCCAACGCTTCTATGTTCTAGATCCTTGAAATCAAAGATATATATACCTTGTAACTTAGATAAGAATCAACAGAATTTTTGTACAATCACAATCTAAATCAAGATATCTATAAGGGTGTGCTTGTAGCTGTTTTGAAACTTACTAAAACTGATAGCCCAATAGTGATCTTGTGTCTTTTTTTAACAAATACAGAACATGTACAAGAATGATCCTAAGACAAAGGTTTCAGGCCCCTTGTCAATGGGTGTACCCGGAGAGCTAGCAGGTCTACACGAAGCATGGAAGAAGTATGGTCGATTGCCATGGAAAACTCTTTTACAACCTGCGATACAGTTAGCTAAAAAGGGCTTCAAAATTCATGGCTATCTCGGGAATGACATCATTAAACACCAGAATACTATTGAGGCAGATCCGGGCTTAAGGCAAGTGTTTGCACCAAATGGGAAACTCTTGCAGACCGGAGATATATGCTACAATCTAAAGCTTGCTGAAACCTTAGAGGCAGTAGCAGAACAAGGACCGAAAGCTTTCTACAATGGGACTGTTGGTGAAAGGTTGGTGAAAGATGTGAAAAAGGCTGGTGGGATTCTAACTATGGATGATCTCAGGAATTACAAAGTGAGAGTAACCAATGCTTTAACAGTTGATGTAATGGGTTATAGAATCCTCGGTATGCCACCTCCTTCAAGCGGAACATTAGGAATCGCCATGGTTAGTCCTCTTAGCTTTCTTTTGACATTTGTATGCATTAAGTTAGTGGGGTGTTTGACAAAATTGCTTATTGGCAATTTTAGCTTGTTTTGATACAAACAAAGCGTTAGGTGGTCCAAATGCTAATATTTGGTAAAATAGCTGAGTGAAACAACTTATTGTTATTAATAAGCTCTGTTTTTGAACAAGCTGCTCATAGCAGCGGCTGAGCAACTTGTTCAAAATCAGCTGGTCAAACCAGTTCATACAAATCAGTTGGTCAAATCAGCCAATATAATCAGCTATCAGCTATCAGCTAGCAACTATCAACCGTATGCCAAACACCCCCTTTATCTTTTGTAAAAGAAAATTCTTCCATTGAGTTTATGTCATGAATGACTTAAAATTTTGCGGTTAGTAAGAAATTCGTGTGACAAAACTCTTGATAGAGCGGTTCTAGACGCGTATTTTGTTGGAAACTTAAGAACTTCTCTTTTCTTTGCTGATGTAAAACAGATTTTAAACATACTTAGTAACTATGGAAGCGCCAATGCGATTGAAGGACCTTTAGGTTTACATAGACTGATTGAGGCAATGAAGCATATGCTTGCGATCAGAATGAACTTGGGTGACCCTGCTTTCGTTAATGTAACTAAGTATATGTCCGACATGACTTCACCATCTTTCGCAAAGGAAATTTGGCATAAGATATATGATAACACAACTTTCCCTCCTGAGTACTACCTTAGCAGGTAATCAAGGAAGGATCTTTCATTTGGCCCACAAATTGGTAAACAAAAACAGGTAAATCTAAGATAGGAAAGTGTGTCTTATGGTTTTATATGCTTGAATATTGTAGGTGGAATCAAGTACAAGATAATGGAACAAGCCATTTTTGTATTGTTGATGCAGAGAGGAATGCGGTATCAGTTACAACAACAGTGAACTATCCTTTTGGAGGCGGAGTACTGTCGCCTTCTACAGGGATCATATTGAATAATGAAATGGATGATTTTTCGACTCCTATGGAAAATAGTCCTGACACTCTCCCTCCCGCTCCAGCAAACTTTATACAACCAGGGAAAAGACCATTGTCTTCCATGACTCCCCTTGTTATTCTCAAGGTAAAAAATCTGATGACTTTATACATCAATATTTTCCTCCTTTCATACTTTCCGGATATTTTGATGTTGTTAAGCTTATGATTTAGGCTCTAGTATAAGTTATATACACGCGCCCTTTCACATGAGAGCCCTCTGAGCTAGAAGTGTGGATGTAGCACATGCTCTGCTTACCCCCGGCACTGATATTACACTTTTAATGAGAAGTGGTTGAAATTTGAATGCGTACCTATTGTCATGCTGGAGTCAATTAAAAGTTTAAGTTTATAGTTGAGGCGCCAAAATATGTTATATACTCTAACAGGTTTGTTTGATTGACAGGATGATCAATTGGCCGGAGTCATTGGTGGTAGTGGTGGGATGAACATAATTCCAGCAGTAATCCAGGTTTTCCTCAACCATTTTGTTCAGGGAATGGATCCTCTAACAGCTGTTCAAAGTCCAAGAGTATATCATAAGGTTTCAAATCTCCTTTTTCCCTCAAGTATTAGTAAATTAGGCTAGACTTATTGCGAATGTCAGCATATTATCAGGGAAACACGAGGTGTACACACTCCATAAGCCAAGAAAAAACAACCGAGAGAAAGAACTCTGATGACTTATAAAGTGTGTGCACCATCCAAGATCGTTTGCTGAACTTTCCAACTCTGTGTTGTGCAGCTTATTCCAAATGTAGTGTCATATGAAAATGTGACTGTCCTTGACGGGGAGCACATCGAACTCCCCGAACAAACAAGATTGTTCTTGGAAAAGAGGGGTCATGAAGTGAAGCCTATAGGAATTGTAGCAATCTGCCAGCTTATTGTACAAACATTTAAAAGTTCTGTTGATTTGGGCCTGAAAACGGGAAGCAAATTTATTGGTGATACATATTTAGGAACTCTTACTGCAGTAAGTGATCCCAGAAAAGATGGAAGACCTGCAGCCATCTGATATATCATCCTCATATTCAGTGTATCCCGTTCATAGGAAACTAAGATCTGAAGCTGTGATATATGAAATCTATATCAGTGTTGGTTTCCTTTGTGTATTTGTGAATTTTGCTTAGTTTAATACTTCATGTTTTGTCCTCTGATTCAATGTTCTTTGGTTCAATTATATCGATCATTGTAAAATGACCCATGTATTTCTTATAAATGTGAATTTGCAGGTAATTGTTTGTTATTGGATGTCAATTGAGCCATTTAAAAGGCAATTTGAATACTATATAGATTCGTAGTAATCGAAAATGATAAATTTATTTTGAGCTTGATAAGTTGATATCACAAGACTCGCACTATTAGGTATTTTTTTTATTAGGTACTTTTTTAAAAAGAAAATTTTTATTAGGTATTTTTTTGAAAAGAAAATTTTTATTAGGTATTTTTTTGAAAAGAAAATTTTTATTAGGTACTTTTTAAAAATGGCAAAAAATAATAACGGAAAAGTTAATCCAAGCCGTTAGTTAGTACTCTTTTAAAAAAAATAAATTTTTGTTAGGTATTTTTGAAATTTTTTTTTTATTAGGTACCTTTTTGGAAAAAAAATTATTAGGTACTTTTTGATACTTTTTCCTTAACTTTTACATAATTTTAAATATACTTTGCAATCGGTGTGAATTGAATCCAATTACAAGATTAGGTTTTATGGATGCAGTTATGTATGTATTTTTCTTAATTAAATATATGTTTTAGCCTGTGTTTTACTGTCTACACAAAACCAATATGTTCTTTGGTTCATTATTATGGACCATTCTCCATTGTGAAATGATTCAATACAACACAACGTGTAATTTCAAATAATGTTTGGTATGATGTGTTTTTTATTAAATGTCAATTGTAAATAGGGTTGTTCATAAGCTGATACCCGGTATTTTGGAAACCTAAAAGGCCGAGTACCTGGTTAGTCTTTTTTAATGGCACACCATCTGGCTAAATTAATTCAGATTTCCGGATAAGTCGAGTCAGCATACTAGGAACCCGATTTTATTTTTGATTTTTTGGGCAAATTTTATTTGTAATTTTGTCAGTTTTTGAGGTAGAATTTAGAGAGAATATAAGCAGAATTTTAACAATAAAATTTTAAAAATTATAGTATAATTTGGACAGAATTTAATTGCAAAATTACAATTCTACTAATATTCAAAACTCAAAAGCAACATATAATATCGATATTATCCAAAAGTCCCAAACTGCTAGATCATGTTTGATGGTTGAATGTATATAACATTTCCCATGCAATAACGAATAACTTATTGAATACAAATAACTACAAGATACAATCATGAAACTCAAATTTTTTTGGCATAGAAAGCATTTGCAGATACTTATTTCTGTTAGTTGAAAGCATTCCTTGCGATAATTTCGTGGCATCTCCTACACGACCGTAAACATTGAAGTACAATCTAAGGTATAAACCGAATTATTCAACTCCGCTGTAACTCAGAGCAGCAGACGTTTCCAAAATCTCGAAAACAAAATTGAAAAAGCCATTTTATGTCTATATAGATCCATTCACACCCGGATGTTGATCATCAACATGATTTTCATTCTCACTCGGCTTTTCATAAGAATTGGATGGCATTATAGTCTCGGTCGGCTTTCCACTGACAACGGCATCCTTGGGAGGATTCATAAAACTCGGTTGATTAGTTGAAGATAAAAGCCTAGCCCACATTCTGTCCGTGATCACAACCTTGTTCGGTCTCTCAATGATGCGCTGCATATCATATAGATTATAGTGACCATAAGTACGAGTGTTAACTACGATATTGCTTGATTTATGAAGAGATTCTGCTCTTTTAGCAAATTCAGAACAGCAAATCTCAATTTGCCAGTTTGGAATGTAAATTTCAAATAGAATTCAAATGAAAAATCTTACATAGAAAGGTATATAGCATTGCCTTCCATTAACTGGCCCAACAGTGTAACCTGTGTAGCCAGCCATGGCCCCATGAATGGCACTTTGAGCGAGAACTGTGCAGTATACATTGTCCGATGCATTTGCAGGAACAGCTCGGATCATATATGTAGGATCTGAAGATAAACCACAAAATCATGCTCAATCACTTTACAATCAAGCATATAGTACATATAACTAGTGATGTTTAACGGGACGGGTCGACCCAAATGATCAAGGGTCGGGTCACATTTTAACAGGTCATTAGCGTGTTGGATCAATATGGGTGGGGCCATTAACAAGCCTGGGTGTACAGGGTCAAGCCGGGTCAGATATTTATAGGAATTGGTTGCGAAAAAAAAAATTCTTACCACTTCTTTTTTTATATTTTTATATGATAATTATTATATACATAGGTGGGTCGATCCAACGGGCCATAAAGTAGAATAAAAAAACTATTAAATGAACTTTTAAAAAACGGGTCAAATTTGGTCAGGTTTAATGGGCTTTGAACTGCCCCGGCCCGTTTAAATTTGACGTGACACGGCCCGTTGAACACCTCTACATACAACATACAATCTGGAAGCAAAACGAAGGACTGACCTATGTATTTAAGTGTTATGTTCAGACTTGTTTGGGCAAAGTGTTCCTGTAATAGTAGATCAAAATCCAGTGAACATTGGTTAGTTTAAATCCACATTTCACTACTGACTATAGGCACCATACACTGGATCAGGCGTAAGCCACGGAATAAATACCTTAATCGTGTGAGACAACCAGAGACCGACATCTTTAAAAGCTTTATTTCCAGAAGCATCTCGTTCTTCTAGCTTCTCACCAGCGCCTTCAGCTACGACAATAACCATGTGACCGTTTTCTCTAAGTTTTCTTTCTATGAACTCATAGAGCCCACCAGGCCCTTCGAGATAGAAGGGTGATTCCGGGATCAAACAACAGTCAACATCTCGACTAGCAAGGGTTGCATACATTGCAATGAATCCTGTATCATGAATCTCCCGTTATTTCACAAGTTTTTCCTATGATACACTAGGGTGACTAGTAAGGATTTTTTATGTGAATGCAAAATTTTAAACTTGTAAGCTTACCGCTATCACGACCCATTAACTTGACAAGACCGATACCATTCTCAACACTTTCGGCTTCAGTGTGTGCTGCATTTATAGCACGTTGTGCCTCCTCCACAGCTGTATCAAACCCAAAAGATTTGTCGATGATCTAGAAAAAGAATATAAATTCATCAGGACAAGCAATTTCATTACAACAATTATACTACTAACGTTATGATATCACAAATGAGGGATGTCAAAGAAAAGTGGTATATACCGGGATGTCATTGTCAATAGTTTTGGGGATTCCTATGACCGAGACCTTAAGACCCCGTTTTCGTACTTCCTAATAAGCAAGAATGGAAGATATTAGTCATACTTTCCCTGTTACCATCTATAAGTTTAAGCACTAAACGACCTTTTCAAACTAAGTACCTGATATATAACTGATGCGCCCTTTTGAGTTCCATCTCCTCCAATGATGTACACCTAATCACATAAACAGAGAATGTCATATGCTTACTGATCTTGATTTTCTAGATTCTGAGCACAGTCGCCCTCACCCACATCAAAATCTCTACCTAGAAACCCGATATTACCTGATTAATGCGCCGGTCCTGAATGCTATCAACTATTTTGGAAAGCACATAGCCACCCCTTGATGAACCGAGGACAGTTCCACCCCGTTTATGGATACTGTCGACAGACTTAGGGGTCAACGTTATGGTGTTTCGAGCGTAGAACCCTTGGTATCCACCCTATTTCCAAATATAACCAAAATCCATCAGATTCAAGTACATAAGCTCACAAGAAAACAAGCAAATAAACCATGATTTTTGTCATTATAATTGAATTGTTTAAAACAAAAAAACTCACTTGAATTCCCAAGATGTTTTTGACTCCATACATGTAATCCAATCCACAAACTAACTCTCTGATTACAGTGTTAAGCCCTGGGCAAAGACCTCCACATGTAACAATACATGCTGTTACTTCATCTGGTGAATAAAACACCTAAATCATGATACGGAATCAGAACAAGAAGTTAGCAGACATAACTACACAGTTGCTTAAAATTTTCCTTCACATGCCGAAAGTTCAAGAATGATAATCAGTCACCTTCTGTCGAGGACCTTGACGTCGAAAATGTAAGCCTCTTGGACCATCTTTATGTTGAACAGCCTATAAAATCAGAAAACATAACCTTCTCAATTTCAACAACAATCCAATACCCCTAATGCCATTAAGTGGCCCCCACATACAGTTTGAGGGGGTCGAATGCACCAACCTTACCCTGTTTCCAATTCACCCTTAATATTAAATATTATCTGTGACTTTACATAAATAAACGGTGTATATGATTTAATAAAATCACAACTTATTCGTTATTATGTATAATCCTTTGATTTTGCCTATACTTTTATAGTTTTAGTACTAAATAAAACTTCTAAAATAAGACAAATAATAACAATTTGTAGAAAGGCATAAGCTGCAAAAAGGACTAACCTTTTGAACAACAGTATCATCATCATCCACAAAATATTGCCTGTTAAAAAGACATGAAATTCAAAAATTCAATAATTGCATTAAAGAAAAAGTGACAAGTCAACTAAATATCTTCTCCCTCCTTTTTTTCTCTACAAAAAACCTCAGCCTGTTGATTTTGGGACTTACTATCAACCTTATGTTTGATGCTAAACCCCAATCTATTTATTTTCATTTTTTCCTTTTTAGTTACAAATAAAATCCATTCTTTAAATAATAGAGTTATTCTATCCATTTATTGGATTCAATTTAACCTTTTTAAACTGTTTGGAGTCTTGTTATCAATTTGATGGTAAAAAGGTATACAACGTCATTACAAGTGCTACTTCTGCTAATAGAGCGAATATTATCAAACTTATCAATGTTTCAAAGTCACACCAGATCTAAGGAAACAACGATGTGATAGAGGGAAGACTTTAGTGTTAGATCTCGATTGCGACTTTTTCTATATAAATTTTGTTTGATTAATATTATTAGGTATTTGATCATTTTTTAAGGTTCCTTTCAAAAAAGTGGCAAGTCAACTAAAATAGACATGGCAATGAAAACAACCCATAAAAACTAAATTAAAGGAGAATAAGTAAGGACTTTGATCAATCAAGCAGAGATTATTATTGACTTACTTGGTTACAGAATATGAAGGATTGTTTTGTAGTGGATTTGGGTATGTCTGCAAAATTCAACATAATCATAAAAAAAAACATAAAAATCAAAGAAAATCATGATACAAACAAAATCAAGCAATTGAAGATCATGAGTTTTACAGTTCGATTCTTACACTATCAAACAAATTTTAAGCAATTACGATCAACTAAAAAATACCCAATTAAAAAATAAAAAAAATAAAGAGAAGAAAGATTACAGGGAGATTAGACAGATAATCAGACAAGTGAGGAACATCATCAAGAACATAACCACCATTTCCAGTAACAATTTTGGGTTCCATTGATTACCCTTTGTAGTGATTGAGAAGGGTTATCGAATAAATCCAAGAAATAATCGAAGCTATAATAATCCAAGAATATGTGATTAGATTTATGGAAGGGATGATAGATCTTAATCGTAAGATTTGGTGGGGTTTTCAACCCTTGGACAGTGAGAGTTGATGGTTTTGAATCGGCACAATGTTTTGATCCTTCAATGTTCAAACTTTTTCTTAGCTTTTCGGTTTCGGTTCAATATGATTAGAACTTTCTCAAAGGGTCTTAAAATATGACTATATGATTCCCAATATGATTTTTTTATAAATAAAATGAAACTAACTTTAAAATTTTCAATTATTCAACATTTAATTATAAAATTTTCATTATAAACGACCACTCTTGTATGAGATTGTCCCTTTGTCATACAAAGTATTATAATAATTATAATAACAGAAGGTCTCCTAAGAGACCGTCTATAGCAAAGACGGCTCTCTAAAACAGCCCAACTCAATGTTTAAATGCAGTTTTTATATGGGTAAAAAACCCCATAATCTACCAAGAATCAACCCAGAAAACCCATAATCAATCCAAAATCAACCCAAAAAAATCCATAAAAACCTTTAAATGAAGATCGACGTCAAAGTTGGAACCTTTCCTGGAATAATGAAAGTTCGAACCTTTCCCAGCAAATGAGGCAAAGTTCGAACCTTTAAAATCAATTTTTCCTTATAATTATAATATAAAGTGACCTTTGACCGCTTAATTTGGTCTAAGCATTAAAAGAATGGGTCCCAATTGTATTTGTTACGACCTCTTTTTGATCTAATATGTAAATCTTTTATTTACTCCAATTAATTCATTGTATTTATCCCTTACTAGTGTAGAAACCCGTGCAATGCACGATTCTATTAGCATCGATAACTAAATACATGTGATATTAAAAAAGTCAAGGATATTACTTACCATACGTGATTAGCCTATGATTATTTTTTTTAAAAAAAAATTAAAATGCAATAAAGTTGTCTCTTTTGAGAAAGATGAATTTAAAATTATACTTACTATACGTGAAAATTAAAATTGTCTTTTAAAAAGTTTTACCATACACTGCAATAATTTTTTTTTTTTAAATTATAATGCAATAATTAGCCTATGTAGTATTAAAATTATACTTACCATACGTGAAAATTAAAATTGCCTCTAAAAAGTTTTACCATACATTGCAATAATTAGCCTATGATTATTTTTTTAAAATTAAAATGCAATAAAGTTGGGTCTTTTGAGAAAAATGAATTTAAAATTATACTTACCATACGTGAAAATTAAAATTGCCTTTTAAAAAGTTTTACCATACATTGCAATAATTAGCCTATGATTAATTTTTGTTTTTAAAATTATAATGCAATAAAGTTGACTCTTTTGAGAATGCCACGTGTCATTATTCTCAATCCTTTTAATAGATTTTATGATGATTTCTCCTTCCCTCATTAGAGTGTAGCTTAGAATTATGCAATGGTATACCACTCAAAATAAGGTATGGTTGTTCACATTTTAATGGTGTTTTGTTTTACATTTTACTGTAACTTAGAGTTATGCAATTTTGTGATTTCAACAATTTCGAATTTTGTGATTTGATTTCTGTTAGTTTTTATGCAAGAGAGGTAAAAGAAAGGAAGATTGTTTTATTAATTCATTCCATATATCAGGTGAATACAAGGTATGCCTATATATAGAGCATCAGAATACAAGAAAGGGAAAGAAAGTATAAAAATACTAATTCTGTTACAATGGATGTAGTTAGTTATAACTAACTGCCTAATCATCTAACCAATTTATAACCCTTGGATTAAGAATGCTGGACACCCTTGATTCTTGGAATGACACGGATTGCTGCTTCTTTATATATGATGACACGGATTATGAAAGAAACCCATACAACAGCTCCTGATCCTAATTGTGCAAGCAATTTCATAACCTGTATTCTGACTTCATGCTTCTGTCTTGCATATGACCTTGAGAGCTTCACCACTTTAAGCTAAAAGATGCAAACTTTGAGTGCTGCAATGCTACTATATTTAACATCCCCCCTCAAACTAGGGGTTGTAAACTCCTAGTTTGTGCAAGAGGTGTTTGTAATGAGCAGAAGGTAAGATTTTTGTGAATAAGTCAGCTATTTGGTTCCTGGTAGGTAAGTAAGAAAGTTGTAATAAACCTTCAAGAACCTTTTCACGTGTAAAATGACAATCAATGTCAATGTGTTTAGTTCGTTCGTGAAAAACTGGGTTCTTGCCTATGAAGATGGCTGATTGATTATCACAAAATAAAGTGATTGGTTTAGGTATGTGAACATTAAGTTCTTGGAGAAGTCTTACCAACCAAGTGACCTCAGAAGCAGCACTGGCCATCGCCCTATACTCTGCTTCTGAGCTGGATTTAGAAACAGTTGGCTGCTTTTTGCTTTTCCAACTAATAGGTGAATTTCCTAACATCATAATGTAACCGGTGATGGACTTTCTAGTGTCAACACAAGACCCCCAGTCAGAGTCAGAATATGCTTGTAAAATAAGTCTAGGGTGGCCTTGCAACTTAATACCTTGACCACAAGTAGAGAATACATAGTTCAAGGTATGAAGAAGGGCAGCCCAATGGGAACTCCTAGGTTGTTGCATAAACTGACTCAGACATTGAGTAGTATAGGCTAGATCAGGTCTAGTGTTGGTTAAAAAATTAAGTTTGCCAACCAAACTCCTATATAAGGTAGGGTCATCAAGCAAATCTCCTTCATGGGCTGACATCTTGATGTTAAGGGGCAAAGGTGTTACTACATGTTTAAACTGCAAGATTTTACTTGCAACTAACAACTCCTTGGTGAATTTCATTTGAGTAAGGACAATTCCATCATTTTGATAGCTGACTTCAATTCCAAGGAAATAATGTAAATCTCCTAAATCTTTTATTGTAAACACTCTATCAAGATGTGCTTTTAAGAAACTGATTTCATTAATATCATCACCTGTTATAATAATATCGTCAACATACACTGCTGCAATGGTGATCTTAGAATTTTGTTTCTTTAAAAACAAAGAATAATCATTCTTGGATTGAACATATCCTAATGATTTAAGTTCATCAAGAAGTTTTATGTGCCATTGTCTTGAGGCCTGCTTAAGACCATAAAGGGATTTCTTTAGGAGGCAAGCTTGATTGGGTTTGCATACTATTCCTTCAGGAACTTTCATGTACACCTCTTCGTGTAAATCGCCATGGAGAAAAGCATTGTTAATGTCTAATTGATGTATCTTCCATTTTGAATTAGCTGCAATGGCTAATATGCATCTAACTGTGGACATTTTGATAACAGGGGAAAAGGTTTCTTCGTAGTCTATCCCATGTTGTTGATTGTAGCCTTTGGCTACTAATCTGGCTTTAAATCTCTCTAGACTGCCATCAGACTTGAGTTTTACTTTGAAAACCCATTTGTTACCTATGGCTTTCTTGCCTTTAGGAAGGTCTACAATTTCCCAAGTATTGTTTTTGGTTAGTGCTTGTAGTTCTTTGTCCATTGCCATGACCCATTCTGGGTGTTTGATGGCCTCTTTGTAGGAAACTGGTTCGATATATTTGTCATATAAAGAAGCAATGTTTTTATGTGTCTTGGATAGTTTGTCATTCTTAACAATATTACACCATGATTGACAAACATAGTCTTGGAAATGTTTTGGTGTATGTATTTTCCTAGAACTTTTCCTAGGGCTAGATACGGGAGCCAAGGTTTCTTTTGTGTTTTGGTTTTTATTCATTGGTTTTTGTTTTTTGTTAACTAAAGTATTATAGTTATCAACATTCTCAGGCAACCTTGATTTTACAATTTGGTTGCTGTCTTGGGGAAGAAAAAATTGATCAACTGAAGTTGTATTCATGTTATGATAGTGAAAAGGGAAAAATTTTTCATAAAATTTGACATCCCTTGAGACATATACAATTTTGGTTTTCAATCCATAAAGCTTATAAGCTTTTTGTGTTTGTGAATATCCTATGAATACACTTGGTTGTGCTCTAGGATCAAATTTTCCTCTATCATTTTTCAAAGTTGATGCAAAGCAAAGGCATCCAAATGCGCGTAGCATAGAATAAGATGGTTTTGTCTTATGCAACCTTTCATAAGGTGACATATTATCAAGGATGCTCAAAGGCATTTTGTTAATAATGTGCACAGCACTTTCAATGCAATCTCCCCAAAAACTAATGGGGATCCTGGACTGGAATAATAAGGCTCTTGAAACTTCAAGCAAATGCCTATGTTTTCTTTCAACCACCCCATTTTGTTGGGGTGTGTTTGTACAACTTGATTGATGTACAATTCCTTTATTGTTATAGAAGCATAAGGTTTCACCTTGAGACAGTTCTCTTGCATTGTCTGTCCTAACAATTTTTATGTGCTTTCCAAATTGTGTTTCAACATAGTAATAAAAATTCTTGAAACAAGGTAAAAAATCAGATTTATGCTTGATGAGAAACACCCATGTGTATCTAGAAAAATCGTCTACAATAGTAATGAACATAGTGCATTTATTCCTTGATACAAACTTCAATGGACCCCAAATATCCACATGTATGAGTTGAAAAACATCATTTGTTTTTATAGAGCTTTTATGAAAAGCTATCCTAGTTTGTTTGGCCAAAGGGCAAACTGTACACAAGAATTGATTTTCCATTTTAATTCCTGGGAACAGTAGCTTCATTTTATTGAATGGCATATGTCCTAATCTAAGGTGCCACATTTTTGCTTCATCAAGAGCACTGTCAGAGACTTGAGTAGCTGCTGCCTGTGCACTTAGGTTTTCAGAAATCTTGTTCTGTGTAGGCTGCAAGTAGTATAGTCCTCTGATGTTGTTACCAAGAAGCAAATGCTTCTTCAATTGCTCCTGGATTGTACACTTGTTAACATCAAAAACAACATTACACTTCATTTGTGCAGCAAGCTTAAAAACAGATATCAAATTGAAGTTAAAGTTTGGCACAAACAAAACCTCTTTGAGGCACAAGCCATTTGGTAAAGAAACATCTCCTATAAACTCTACTCTAAACTTTCTACCATCAGGCACAATAACACTATGAACTTTATTCAATAATGGTCTAACTACATCAAAGAGACTCAGTTGATGGCACATATGGTCTGTGGCTCCTGAGTCTATGATCCAGTTGGACCTATTATTAAAATTAGAGGATTTACCTGTTAGTTGTGCAGAATTGGATGTATGTGAAACTTCTTGTACATCAGCAATGGTAGATTGCTTATTGAGCATGTTCATGAGCTTAGCATATTGCTCCTGTGTCAATCTTTTTTCAAAAGAGTTGTTGTTGTGTGAGCTAGTGTCACTAGTGACATTGTTGGCCTTGCTGGATGGCTCCTCTTCTTTCCTCCACGTATTACCCCTATGCTTTGGTGGGTATCCATGGATTTTCCAGCATTTTTCAATGACATGACCTTGCATCTTGCAATGGTCACAATAAGTGTTTTGTCTCTTGTTGTTGGAATTCTTGTATTTATTGTCAACAAACTTTCTTTTCTCCACCCTATGTGCCATCCCTGTTTATTAATTCATTCCATATATCAGGTGAATACAAGGTATGCCTATATATAGAGCATCAGAATACAAGAAAGGGAAAGAAAGTATAAAAATACTAATTCTGTTACAATGGATGTAGTTAGTTATAACTAACTGCCTAATCATCTAACCAATTTATAACCCTTGGATTAAGAATGCTGGACACCCTTGATTCTTGGAATGACACGGATTGCTGCTTCTTTATATATGATGACACGGATTATGAAAGAAACCCATACAACAGCTCCTGATCCTAATTGTGCAAGCAATTTCATAACCTGTATTCTGACTTCATGCTTCTGTCTTGCATATGACCTTGAGAGCTTCACCACTTTAAGCTAAAAGATGCAAACTTTGAGTGCTGCAATGCTACTATATTTAACAATTTCATTTTGTTTAAGTTGATGATTGATTAAGATTAAGATACATTAGAATGATGCTTGATTTTTGTTTTTAATTTTACTGTTCAATTTTGGTTAATCTTTGAAAGTTCTGGTATGAAGATGGATATGAATGTTTGCTTAAGATTTTTGTATGTTGGGAAGTCTAAAGCTATTCATGTTGATATTGAATATGTTAAAGGGATGAAAAGAACATTTTTAGTTGCATCTAATGATATATGTAAGGAATTTGTTTGGGAGTTGGGTGAAAACTGATGTGTTGGTAAGCTGGTGTTAAGGAGCCTTGTGATGAAGAATATAGAGAGGCCATAGCAAGATTGATAGACATTTGCAATGGATTGTTTAGAAGCACATGCAACTATAAAGGAAGGTAGCTACTTGTCGGTTTAGGGTTGAAAATGCAATACCAACTGTTGATGGTGAAGAAGCTATTAACTTTTCTAAGTATAAGAACAGTGAGGATGAGTTAGATACTACTTCAAGTTCTGATGGCGAGGATTGTCTAGAAACAAGAAGAGCGAAGGGAACATTATTTGTTGGAGATACGCAGACTTTATATTATTCACCTGGAAAAGTTGGTCAACGTTTTTCTAATAAGGAAACATTTAAGGCGACACTTGCAAGCTATGATGTATTACAAAGTAGAAATGTAGCCATTATATCTGGTGACAAGAATAGGCAACAAAGAGCAAAGGTGAAGTGTGTCTTTGTATGCTTCACGGGATAAGAGGAGAGTTGCTCATGTGGTGAAGTTAGTGGATAGTGAACACGTGTGTACAAGAAACATGGAGAAGAATAAACTACTTTAAGCTAAATGGGTGGCACAACAATTTTATTGGATGTTTTCAAGACAATACCTAACTTGCCTACTAAGGAAATAAGTGACTCGGTGAAGAAGGCTTATTATTATCTTGTTAGGAAGCATTTTGCTAACCATGTAAAGTACAATGCCTATAAGATGTTACATGGGAGTATGCTTGATTACTATAATAACCTTGGGAAATAAGTGACACAGTGAAGAAGGCTTATTGTTGTCTAATGTATTTCTTTTTTACATTTGAAAGTTGAAGACTTCATTGCAATTGATCCGCTCTACTAGAAAAGAGATTTATCTTAAAAGTTACTCAAACTCAATTCCACCAATGGATGGTCAAAGGTTATAGCCAAGATCAAAGAACCCTTACTCCACCACTAATTAAAAGAGGCCCAAGAAGAACAAGACTGAATAGGAGAAAGAATATGGAGACGACTTGGATAAGGAACTCGCAATCTAAGAGAAGGAGTACTTCCTAAAGAAATTGATGCTTGCGCAGATGTGGTGTAAGGTGGGACAAGATAACCATGTTCAACTTTTTTTGCAGTGCATCTATTATTAGAGCATTCATGCTCTTTATCGTTTGGGCATACATTAGACACCCCATCTACATATCTAATGTTATTTGTCCATGTGACACAACATCAACCATAATATGTGCCTACAATACATAAAAACAACAAATATTAGACGTGTGTATTTATTTGATCAAAGATAATACAATTTTACAACTATTACCAAAATGACGTCGATAATGTTGGCTCATAATGAGTCGTACGTGGTCAGACACCAAGATTAGTGATATGCTAACCTCGTAATGTGGTGGACCCCTCATGTACTCGACCAGTCTGATCGTGTATGGGATACCTTGAACGATATGTTTTTTATGGTCATTCCAAGCCTCTACATGTATGCGAACTCTAAAGGGGTAATTTATATTTCTATGGCGACAATCAATCCCATACAACTCGACGCTCATGTCGATTGGATTTGAAATTGACTGCTCATACCCGAACTGACGCATACAACGACTAGAAAAATGGAACTTTACAATGTCATAGCATATTAGTGGGCTATTTGTGCGCTATACGTGTTGGTCATCCGTAAGCTGCTATTTCGTTGGTTGATCAAGTGCATCTCGATACACGACGATGAACACTACAACACCTTACCTAGAAAGATGTAATCATAACCAACTGCACACAAAGCCAATTATTTAATACATATAGGGATCGACTACAAGTTCCTCATCTTGTACCATGTAAGGATTGTCACACACCCTATATATGACGGGTCGACTAATGTGAACGTGCTCTCATGCCTAAATGTGATGGAGCACCACACATCCCTTAACTCCTTTTCCCTCTTCTGACAAGCACAACACAACTGTCTATACTACCACCACCACCACCACCACCACCACCATCATTATCATCCCCAGTGTATTATGATCAGGGTCTGGGAAGGGAAGGACGCCGACAGCTCATACCCATAAAGGAGAGCGCGACCTGAGAGTCCCTCAACTCGAGAATAAATAAGATAAGTTTCTGCAACGGATAGGACTGTTAGGCTGAAGCTAACTCAGTTTTGTGTACAATAAAACTATCTATAGAGGTAGGCTAACATAACACTACCCTAACTATAATTAGATGCAGTATGTTTAATTCAACACAAATATTGTATAAGACAATTTGTCTGTGAGACACTCACACACCTCATATATGAGTTATACAACTGACCTAATACAAATATAAAAATACAAACATCTTATTTTAAAACCGTCTCATTGAATATCAGTTTCTCACAAGAGTAGTGGATAACTCAAAGCAAAGCGAGGTATTTGGGCTAACAAATTGATCAAACCGCCGAAGCATTCCCTTAAACGAGGCCCAATATACAAACGTCTCCCATTTTGTCTTTCTTTTTTCTTGGACCGCCGAAGACAAGTTCATTTCTCTCACAAAACACCGATCAAAGGAGAGGAGAGAGAGTTCGATCCTTCGATCGGAAACTCAGAAATTAATCAGAAGTTTGAGCTTGATTTTCAATTTCTACTCCTCAGCAATCAAATCATGTACAGAGTCGCATCTTCTCGTCTTAGAGCCATCAACAAGGTCATTTCCCCCCTTTTTTCTCTTTTTGTTTGTCTTCCATGGAACCCTAATTTTTTGACTCATTTCATTTTATTAAATTGATGCTTTTACAAGCTTAGTGCTAGAAAACTGGATGCAGATAATTGGAAAGTATATTGGTTTTTATTGTAGATCTGTTCGAGGTTCATTTCTTCATCATAAAGCTTTTTGTTCTTTTCTATTGTATTATGATTTTGATTTGGAAGAATGAACCACCTTATTATAATCTTTTGAATGTTAATTGAGCTCAGTTGCGTATAAAAGTTGTATTTTTAGTGGGGAATAATCTCAGTTTTACAGGAGAAATGCTGCAAATTTCATTGTTATTGGTAGGATACGCGGGGATTTTTATGTTATGTACTGATGTTGACCATTTAATGTTGGCATGTGGAATGCAATGCAATGCCATGCCGGATTTGTCTTAGCGCTTGTTGTAGAATGTTTGTTGAAAAGTTGTAAATTTCCCCATGATTAATTGATTTTCATTAATCTTCATTATGGAAATGGTTAAAACAAAGTTAGTAAAAACGCAGTAGCTGTTAGTAGTTTGACTTGAGCGGTATGTTGTTCAAGGTTCATCTGTATTGATTTTGATTTGCCAGCAACATTTGTTGTTTGAGGCCGAGTTTCTTTTGTGGCTGTTCTAGTTAAAATTTTTTCCTTTGCTACAGTAATTATTTCCTTGATTCGTTATTAAGATTTTGTTTCTTGGAAAGAAAGTTTTTCTTTGTTATTTTGACAAAATTATTTTGGTAGTCTTTTTAGTTTCGATTGAGAGACATTTTATGAATAAAAAATGACTTTTGAGCCCGAAGAATATGTTGCTACATAATAAATGTTTTGATTGTGTACGAGTGGGTTTGGCTCTCTAAATATGGGACTGAGAAATGGAAATTTGTAGTCCTGCTAAGTCTGAAGAATAGATTCTGATTTCTTAAAGTCAAATTATTGGTGTAGGCTCGGGCAGGGAGCAGTTATCTGGGTAGGTATGCCAGTTCAAGTGCCGTAGCTGCTAAAACTAACTCTTCAGGGGGGTTGTTGAGCTGGATTTTGGGTGGAAAATCCAATTCTCTTCCTCCACTTGATTTCCCTCTTGAGGGAGTAACAGTGCTCCCACCGTTGCCGGATTTTGTTGAACCCGCAAAAACAAAAATAACTACTCTTCCTAATGGAGTCAAAATCGCATCTGAAGCATCACCTGTAAGTTTTGATGTTCTTTTTTTTTGATAGTAGTTCTGATGTTCTGTTACTTTGTAAAAAACTTCATTTTTTGATACAATCGGTAAAGGGTTTGAATAAAGATTTTGACTTTTGGGTGATAAAAGTCCTTTTTTGGGAACATTTTGCAGAACCCTGCAGCCTCTATTGGTCTGTATGTAGACTCTGGCTCAATTTACGAGACACCCTTCTCATTTGGTGCAACACATCTTTTAGAGCGCATGGCTTTTAAAACCACCACAAACCGTAGTCACCTTCGCATTGTACGCGAAGTGGAAGCCATTGGAGGCAATGTGACAGCCTCAGCTTCTCGGGAACAAATGGGTTATACTTTTGATGCTTTGAAGACCTATGTTCCTGAAATGGTTGAACTTCTTGTAGATTGTGTAAGGAACCCTGCGTTCTTGGACTGGGAGGTGAATGAGACGGTAATTTCTTGATCTCAGGGCTTGAGTGTACATATTTATTTGTTATCAAAGTCAATCATGTTGAATTTCTATTGTACTCTTGCAGCTTCAGAATATGAAGCTTGAGGTAAGTGAAGCTGCTTCCAACAACCCTCAGGCGTTGCTTGTGGAGGCGATGCATTCAGCTGGTTATTCAGGTGCCCTGGCAAATCCTCTAATGGCCCAAGAATCAACTATGTTCAGATTGGATAGTTCTGTTTTGGAGCAGTTTGTTGCTGTAAGTAGACTGTTCTTTGTGTAAGCTTTGTGCTCTGTGATATTTATCTTTTAAGCTAGTCATGTAGAATTTCACTTCTTTATAATGTTGTTTAAACTCTCCTGATCAAGGATACTTTGAATTTATCAGGAGAATTATACTGCTCCTCGTATGGTGCTTGCTGCTTCTGGGGTTGAACACGAAGATTTGCTGTCAATTGCAGAGCCTCTTTTGTCAGATTTACCTCGTGTACCTCGTCCTGAAGAGCCCCAGTCAGTTTATATTGGAGGGGATTACCGCTGCCAAGCAGGATCAGGGGTTTGTGTCTCCATCTTCATGAATTTTTATGTTTCCAGTTGATAATTAGGTTGCTGTTTGAATCCCAACAAATTTACCTGTTTAGGTGACACATTTTGCTCTTGGTTTCGAACTACCTGGTGGCTGGAAAAAGGAAAAGGATGCAATGATTCTTACTGTTCTTCAGGTAGATTAGTTGGTGAAGTTTATTTTTGTATCCTGTCTGTTAGGAACTAGAGCCTATGTATACAGTAGATTGATGGTCCTCTTTAGTTCTAGCTTTCTACATATTCATACTGGTTTGTGTTTACTATTGGGAGAACTAATTTGATTTTTAATGTGTTTATTTGTAGATGCTTATGGGAGGTGGTGGATCCTTTTCAGCTGGTGGTCCTGGAAAGGGGATGTATTCACGATTATGTGAGTAATCTTTGAGATTGTTGTACATGTTTATTTCCTTTACTTGTTATGTAGGTCATTCAGAAAAGAGATTACTTAACTAAAGATTTAAAGTTATGTATATTTCAGTGATATTGACTTTCTTATGTTTTGCCAATTATTTGTATAGACCTGAATGTCTTAAATCAGTATCCCCAAGTTCAATCATTCTCTGCTTTCAACAGCATCTACAACAACTCTGGCATCTTCGGAATTCAAGGGACCACTGTAAGCAAATTTTCACTTTATTTGACTACACCTGTCTTTGTATTTTGCTAATGTTTTAGATAAACATAAATTTCACATTTCACGGTCAAATGCGTTATTTATTCATAAGATCCTAGATTGTGTATGATTTGGTCGTCATGTTTTGAAAAAATTTGTTAGGGCGAACCCACCAACTTTCCAAAAGATGATTTTTAATCTAAGCCTTTTTTGCGCCTTTTTAGCTTAGACTCCAAGCCCCATTGTGCCTTTTCAAATCTAAGGCAACCTTGGTGCTTTTTTGAACTAAGGGAGAGATCAAGCATTTCATAAGAGAAATAGTTTAGCTTGGAGTTTGCACGAGTATATGATTTGTTAGTAAGTTAACACGTGGAATAGAAAGCGTAAAAAAATGGTGACTTATAAAAGTGTATGGTTGCAACTCAACTACATTACTTCTTTACGTAAATAAGATACAAGAAAAGCTGCCTAATCTCCTATTTCTATGTGTCTATATGCAATCAATCTTGTTCAATCTAGGATTAGACGAGTTACATGGTGGAGCCTCAAGGAAGGAAATGTTCAATTATTTGGTGCCGAGTTTGACAAACAAGGAGGTGTTGATGATCTTATATGATGGCCATTAGAAGATGGGTGGTTATAACAGATCTTAGTAGGGTGAAATGTGTCAAGGATAGACAACATAGTATTCTTTTCTAAGATAAACATAAGTTTGATAAGTTGTTAGTTGGATTTTAAGGGAGGCATTACTAGATACATTTTGATGCAACAAGTGAAAGTGGATTGGGATATTATGAGATGATGAAATGAATAAACGATGTGGAGGTGCAAGAGATTTTAAAGAACATGAAGCAAAATCAAGCACCAGCGTCACAACTAGGTATTGTTAAGGGTAAATGAGATTGAATTGGTTATCATTCTCTTTAAAAAAATATGAAAAAAACGAGATGCCCAAAGGCTAAATGCATCTTCACAAGATTTTGATTTAGAGATGACATATGTTCGAGTATCAAGGGAAGTTGTTTGATGGTTTGTGACAAAGAAATGTTTGCCACTTAAGTATATCAATGTCATCAAGAGATGTATGATGAAGTTTATACCACATTTAAGAAGTGTGAAGGTGAAACTGATGATTTATCCTATTGTTCTACAATATTAGTTTTTCTTAAATATTTTTTTGTTCACTGATCATGTATGAGATAATAAGACCTGGGGGATAAGTTTTAGGGTTATGAGCATTAAAGTTAGAGGTTAAGTCATGGCTAGTTAGAGATGTTGAGTTTGGTGTTAGAATCAAGATACTTAAAATTAACTCGGAGTAAGATAAAGTATATGGAAAGTTGTTTTGATTCTACATATACACTGAACATAAGTTTTACTGTTGATCATAGCAAAATCGTTACTTTATCTTACTAGATATTCTGACAAAGTTTTATGTCCACTCCAAATTCGTGGATCGTGATTTGACTATTACATCTTGTAATTATACAAAGAAATCGTCATTATTTACTTGCCAAATATTCAAATATTGTAGAGGTCTTGCTTCTATTAAGGTTGATGTTAGTAGGTTTTTTCGTTGGAGGATATGTTGGAGATGATTTCAAGCTACGTGTTGAATTAACTTTGTTGTATTCTAAAGATGTGAAAGATGCAATGATTAATGTTCCACCACCGTATTGCAAACATAGTGGAGAGAAGTGATTCATGGAGCTAAATTCGTTGTGTTAATGTGCTGTCTTTGATCAATGGATATTTTGGAGTTTCTTTGTAGTATGGATTTGATAAGAAATTTGCAACAAAAATTTGCCACTTGAATTGCAAATTTTCTCCTATCAACTATCCCTATTTGAAAATTTCAAATTTAGCCCTTAATTATTAATTGGAATTAGTAATCAGTGGTTCCACCAAAGTTACTGTTGATAATAAAATAAGAACCTCACGAACTAATTAATCAATACTCATCTACCTGAGATTCTTTATCTTAATTTCTGCTCAAATTTTATGTGAGATTAATAAAAGGGAACATAGAATAAACAAGGCCGCATCGCATCGCATTGGCCGCGTTGTAAAGGATTTCAAAACAAACAAACCAATAATTCCCGCGTTCTAAAGGTGTAAAAAAAATCGCATTTTGGGCCGCATTAAGGGATGTCTTATGGTTTTGACCGATGTTTAGGCGATATGATAACCGCATCACTCCCGTTACCGCATCATAGTTCCGTTACCGAGATCGCAACCGTGACCGCATTTCTACACTATGAAAGGGAATGGAGAGCTTATAAGATTGAGTGCTTAGTTTTAAAAAGCGCGCCTCGCTTTGCGCCTCGTGCGCCTCGAGCTCAGGCTCAGTTGAAAACACCTCGGTGGGGTGAGGCGAAGCCCACTTCAAGAGGCGTGCGCCTTGGGCGCCTCGATGCGCTTCACGCCTCGTGCGCCCAGTGCGCCTCCTTGTTGGGTTGGGTAATTAACTTATCCTTATTTGTTGGAAAAGAAATAGAACTAAAAACTTTAATTCACAGAATATAAAGTTCGAAAAATCATTCCTTCTTTATGAAAAACAAAAGGCAGCAAAGAAGAACATAATTTGTGAATTCTTTGTATTCTCATTATAATAGTTTTGTGCTAAAGTGGTGTTTGACACAAGAATAATAAATGTATTCAAGTTTGTTGATACTAAAGTATGAATATCATGTTATTTGAAGTATTATATATGTTTTAAAATTGAATTTTAAGCTTTAGCGAAAAAGTGCGCCTCGTATACAAAAAGCTCGCGCCTTCGCCTTGCGCTTTGCGCCTAGGCTCGAAGGGTCTTTAGCGCCTCGATGCGCCTCAATCGAGTGGCTCAAATAGAGTTATGATAACAATATTGTGTGAATGATGTGTGTCACCACTAACTAAACTCTTCATGGAATTTTTATTGAAATATTCAATACATGTAGGGTTCTGACTTTGTATCAAAGGCAATTGAGGTTGCTGCTTCAGAACTCATTGCAGTTGCAACTCCTGGACAAGGTTTGTGTCATAGTTTGGGATGATATTTGTGATTTTCTATCCTTTTGGTTAAGGAGTGGAATTTAAATCCTTTTGACCCTTTTTTTGCAGTCACCCAGGTGCAGTTGGATCGTGCTAAAGCAGCAACAAAGTCAGCTATTCTTATGAATTTGGAATCACGAGTATGTTATTTTAGTGCCTTTTCCACATTTGTTTTTTTTTCTTTTTCATTTGTCATTTACTGGATATATATTGTACATATTTTACAGATGGTTGCATCTGAAGACATTGGTCGTCAGATTTTGACTTACGGAGAGAGGTAGTCCTATGACTTAATTTTTGTTCCTGCAAGTTTATTCATTGTTCACGCTAAATTTTGTGTCAACATGCCTTGTGATTTTCTGCTCGTTGCAGTGTTTGCCTGATGGAAAATATCACTTGTGATTTTCTACTCTCATTGCAGTGCTATTGTGTGTGTCCTAGTATAGTAGTATATAATATATTAGTAAAGCCATCTTGTAGACCATACTAAAAATATACATTTTTCAGTTTGCGTTAGAACTAATATGCATATTTTAGTCTCTAGTCACTACCTATGTAATATGTTTAGTACCTCTGCTTCCTTTACAAAATAAAAAGATGGGATAACAAGTTGGATTATGTATAAACTACTAATAAACCCAGAACCCTTGATTTATAGTGATTGGATAAATGATTCTTATTTTTGAAATGCCAGATGGCAGTGAAGTGCGATGTAACACCTGCAAAAATGTTGCTTATTATGCAACTGCAACGTGATTTTTTTTTTGTTCAATGCTGCTAGCCTTTGATTAGCTTTGTTGCCAAGGTTGTGCATCTGATTACTATTGCAACACGCAGAATATCATTACTTATTGGTGATCAATAGTTGCTGCTTCACTGGTCTTACTCTTCCTCAAGCTTTATCCTCTCTATTTTTCCTCCGCTCATCTGTTCCGTCCTGAAAACCAAGGTCATAGGAACTTTTTCATTCCTGCCTAGGTCTGGGGTGGGTCACTTCCTGGACCTGATAACTTTATAGATTAAGTTTCCTGATGATAGATTGGCTACCAAGCCAAATTTCGTGTTGCTTACGTCTTGGTTTGTGCTTGCCCTCTACAACTATCAAGCCTAGTATGACAATCACATTTATGAACTACATTGTGGAGTTCCTTATAATAGAAATTTTTGCTTAGTTGGACCTTTTAGTTTTTCATGAAGTTACTGTGAACACTCTATCCTCGCTTTCATGTATTGTACACAAGAATTTGTCTGATGATTGTTGATTTTGTTTCCGTGTTGCAGAAAACCAGTGGATTATTTCTTGAAATCTATTGATGAAATCACAGTGAAGGACATTGCTTCTATCTCTCAAAAACTTTTGTCTTCCCCTCTGACAATGGCTTCTCATGGCGATGGTAACCTTATTGAAGTAGATTCATTTATTGATATCCTTATTTTCAATTTCACGTAAGTAATTTTTTATTGCTCTCACTCGCATATGCAGTTCTTTACGTTCCAAGCTATGATGCTGTAAGCGGCATTTTCCGTTCAAAGTAGGGAAGTCCCAAGGAACTTGGCCTCATCCTTTACTTCCATTTCCTGGATTATATACTTAGAAGCTTTTACAGGCAGAAGGTATATTATCAAAATAAAAAGGAGATCGAAGACATAAATTTTTGGTGTAATGCATACGCAGTTTTTGAAGAGCGAAATTTCCATGTATTTGTTCTCTGCTGGCGGTGTTTCGCAGCTCAAAGATGACTTTTTAAGCAATTTATTGTTGATGTTGTAATCTTGGAAAACTTCGGATATACAAAAATTTAACATTTCTTGGTGTTAGGAAGTTATGATATAGAGAAAATCTATAAACCGAGTGTAACCATGGCCATGGTTAAGTGCCTTCTTCTAAAGAAATACTAATAATGGAGTTTTATGATATCTCCGTTGCAATACAGCAAGGATAACGTTTGTGGTTCGATTTCCTTTATTCCTTATATATGGAAATTGTACGAGTATTGTAAGGATGTTCCATGGTTGCGAATTTTTGGCTTGGAGAGAGCGACAAAAGTCGAGTGTAGATAGATGATATTTGAACTTCGATTTCGAGTACTATTCTATGGGGCACTTGCTATGTGATTCGACAAAGCGTAAACGAGATTTAGATTTTGGTCTTAAGTATCTTCCCACAAAACCAACAAGCTATGTGGAATGACCTTGTCAATCCTTATGGCATAATTTGCTTCTTGGAAACAAATTCATACTAATTAATTGTTTTCTTAATCTAAGAGTTTAAATTATGAATGCCATGAGATTAGGGTTTGTCATGGGTTTGAAATTTAATGGATCCATCTTAGATATTTCTTAATTTAGGGGTTTGATTATTATTTTTAATGGATTTGGGTTGTGTTTGAATATAATAAAAAAATTACCCAGAATAATCCCAACTATCTTCGATTTTCCTACAATAATCCCAACTATCAATTAACCATGAATAATCCCATGTATTGTATCGTTTTACCCGTAGTGTTGTTGGATGACTTGCAACCGGCTCAGTAAAATATAAGTTAATTTTCCTTTTTTTTTTGCTTTCTTTTCTTAAATCAATTGAAAGACTTATCCCAATTACTTATCTTTTCTTCCTTTTCAATACCATTCTAGTAGCTTATCCCACAACCTCCATTGGAGCAAGCTTTAGTTTTTTCTTCATCATCTTTGATGATGCAACTAAAGCCCTTAATCTATCCAAAGCCCTTTTTAATTCATTTCGCAAAAGCCCTTAATCAATGTTCCAAAACTATAAACAATCAATTGAACTTTATTACTAAATTAATCAAAAATCTAGCAAGAATTTTCAAGATCACTGCTTTCTAAAAGAAGAATCAACGTTACATTGAATAAATTCAAATTGGGTACCAGACCTTGATTTATCGTCAAAATGAAAGAATTTAAAGCTTCTATAGGCAATTTGGCTTGATTATAAGCATTCAAAATCATTTCTTGGAGATGAACATACAGTGGGTGTGAAATTGGGTAATTATTGATGAATACTTGAACAAGAGATGAAGAATTTAATGGTGAAGATGATTTTAATCATGGGTAAATACTCAATTATAGTAGGATTATTAATTTAATTATAGTTAGTGTCTCAAGTAATGGGGATATGGCGGAAGAGGAGTATGTTAATGGACACCTTTGGGTAAGTGTTTTAATGGAGGAGAGAACTAGTAGAGGAAGAAGATGATGCTGGGTTAAAGAAAGAATAAGCAACAGCTAGTTTACCGGAACAAGAGGTCAAAAATCATTCAACAATACTCCGGGTAAAATGATACAATAGATGGGATTATTCATGGTTAACTGATAGTTGGGATTATTGTAGGAAAATCGAAGATAGTTGGGATTATTCTGGGTAAATTTTCCTAAAAAATAAATGAATTTGGCTGTGAATTCGGACTTAATAAAGAAACAAAATTAAGTACTTAAACTACAAAGCAGATAAAAAGAATTTGTTTAATGAATCAGTTTTCTGTATGCATCACATATTTGACTTATAGTAGCTCGAATCATAATTCATGACAAAGTCATAACCAATTCTATTTAGAGATATTTAATTTGTATCCATTTGGACCCATTTTATATCCCAACTCGACTTATAAATGTATTTAAAACTCATGAGGTGTTTAATTTGAAAATTGTTTTTATTGGCTGTTAGTTTATTTATTTAATTTATTTTGTTGGAAGAGCAGACTTTTTTTATGTTGTTTTTTTAATCTAATTCGATTGCTTAGTTGTTTATAGAGATATATTTGGTAAAATTAGGTTTTCATTGTTTACTTATTTGATGAAGTGATCAAACAGAACAAAAACCAATGAAAAAAGATTTCCAGATTACCTAAATTAATATATTTTTTATTGACTTTATAAGTTAACTTTTTAGCTGCTTTAAGCAAATCCAAACAAGTATTTTGGCTGTTGCATCAACCAATAAGGTCAAAGCAAAAGCCAATCAAAAAATCGACCAAAAAGTCATTACATTCCCTCTTAGTTAGACCTTAGATAGGAACACCAAGGGCAAAACTCAGTTAGTAACCTATATAAACTCGAAACCCATTAATTTTAGTTGATTTAAGTTTGAATCTAAAATTTATTACTTCAAGAGTTCCAGTTTAGTTTTGAATTTGCACAAAATAAATATATTTGCATTAGTCTAACTAGACTCTATCTAAAATCGATCTATTATTATTATAAGGAAAATAGTCAAAAAGTACCTAATAATTTTTTATTTTAAAAAGTACATGATAAAAAAAGTTTTGCCAAGAAATACCTAACAAAATTTTTTCTTTACCAAAGAGTAACATATAACATTATCCTTTAGTTGACCGTCAAATATCATGCTTGACTGGTCAAAATCAAAAATTGCCCTTCCTCATCTTCATTTTTTTTTCAATTTAAGATTTTGAGTAAAAAGTAGAGGAAGAAGATATTGAGGAAATTGAATTGAAAAAGAAATTAAAGATCAAGAAGAAGAATTTTCGATTTTGACCATTGCTATATTTTTGACAGTCAGCTAAAGGAAAACATTAACTGATACTCTTTGGAAAATAAAAAAATTTTATTAGATATTTTTTGAAAAAACTTTTTTTATTAGGTAATTTTTGAAAAATATTTTGTTTTTATTAGGTATCACATTTCCATTATTATAATTACCTGTATTTGAGATCAAGCACTACATTCAAAGTACATTTCAAATGAGGTTTTAAATTTTTGATATAATCTTTGAAAATTTATTATCCCATGAACGTGAAGCATTAATATGAGGCTAATAACTATAACTAGAATAGTTAAAAGTATTTTGAAAGATATATATGAATTAATTATTTGACAATTGTCCGTTGGTTTTTTAATTGACGATACTTGTTTGATCAACTGAAAATGTTAACCGTTAATTGTTAATTTTAAAGCTAATTGAAGAAGTTAATTATTTAAGATGTTCCGTAATGTTGGCTGTTTATTAGAGAGAAAATAGGCTAATAAGCCATAAGCTATTGAAAAAACCTAACTAATCTTTATATTTTGGCTTAAACAACTACATATTTTTTAGCTTATTGACCCATCAACAAACCAAAACAAAATGCAAAAAAGCCGATTCAAATAACACTATATTCAATTTAACACACAAAAGTTCAAAATTTAATAGATTATATTACAACTAGGGATGGTAGTGAATCAAGTTTTAATTGATCCAACTTGATTCGGACCCAAACACATTAATTTTTGATAGACTCAAGCCTAGACACGAACCCTTAGGGTCTAATAAGTTTGTGCTAGGATTCCAGACTTGTCAACCCACCTTGTCTGACGGATATAAGATCCTAAACGGGTTCTAAATGATTCATCATTTAATTTTAGAAATTTAAACATTTTTACATTTTAAGATTTTATTAGTACTAAATGAGTCAATATATTGTATATAAGTCTATTGAGTTCAAATAAATACAAAAATAAGTAATTAGAACGAATTTTAAATTAATATTAAGTCATGTAATATGTGGGTCTAGAATGAGTCTAGAATGAGTCCACCAAGTCTTTTTAATATTGATGCCACTAATATTTTCAAATTCTATGTGATCGAACATGTTGAACATGCTCAGAACCTCCCTTGAAATCTGAAAATTTGAGTGCTTCATATCACTTTAGTCCCCTATAATTCTCTTCCTTCAAAATTTCTCATCTTCATATTTAAATTTTTTTCATCTCTTACTCATTCAATCCAAACAAAACATGCATAAAACAAATTCAAAAGTATTTTAATATATGAGATTTTGTTTTTGGTGATTCATCAAGTACATTGCTCATTTGCCTTCCATATCAAGCAACTCTTTCCTTCTCCTATGTTTTACTCTCATACTCTCTTTTTCTCTCTTTCTACAAAAAAAAAATATATATTAATGGCAAAAGAATGATGATCATCACACCAACTTAAAACCCATGTGAGTTCCTTTCCTTCTTTTCATCTTTTTTATTTTTCCTTCTCTTAATTTCTTAAATTTTGCCCCCAAATCTCTTCTTTCCCTTCTTTTTCTCCTCCTCTCTTTGAAAAAACTTGATTCTAGGAAAAACAAAGTTTTTAACATGCAAAATAATTTGAGTTTTTTTTTTTAATTTCCCTTTTTATTTTCTAATTTTCCCTTTTGAATTGGGCATTTTAAACTTTACTAAAATTTCCAACACCCAATTTTCCAAATTTAAAAAATTATTAATTGGACATCTTATATTGATTTTAGTTCTCGCGTGTTTTTCACTAACTTTATAAAAATATTTTTCAATGTTTATAGTCTTAATATCTTTTCAATAGCTTTCTTTTAATATTTTTCTAACTTATATGGTCTCACTTTTACTCCATAAAATTTGTTACTTAATAAAATAATATATTCACCATTTAAAATATTCTATTTTTTAAAATTTTCGTCATTCTTGTGGATAGTTCTTATAAACCGGTGAGATTAATTAATTATCTATGATTCTTATAAAATATTCTAGAGTCGGGGGACTCTCTGACCGCATTCTTCTAATGGGTATGAGTTATCGTCTATTTTCCCTCCTCATATCCTGACCATAATCTATCTATAAGCGGGATACACCGGGTATAATGATGATGATTCTCTAGCGTATCCACAAATAATCTAATTTATTTTTTTCAATATCCTAATATATTTCATTTTTTATAATGACTAAAGTAGGGGTATGTGTCTCCATATAGAATGTATTTTTCAGCTGAGTTCCATCAAAACTGTCAATTTCTTTTCATTTCCCTCTTCTTCTTATCTCTTACACTCATCCCCCAACTCTATTCTCTACAAATTCCTTTTCGGAAATTCAATCATTATATTTTCCATCTGGGTTTTAATTTTTCTTTTCCGGGTATTAAAAATAATTAGCAATTAAATCCAATTTCATCATCAAATTTTCATCTATTTCATGTTATATAATAATGATACACAAAAAATAAACCTTTTTTTATTTTTCATGGTGCAGTTTCAAATTGGAAGAAATTCAAGAAATGATTGGTGGTGCACACAGTTTTAATTAATAATAATAAAAGTATAGTACTTCTACTTATTAGTGTTTATTTGAGCATACAATTAAGGAAAGACCTAATTAATTAATTAATTAATTAATTAATAAAGATTATATTAATTAATTAATTAATTAAGAGATACTATAAGGTATGAATAGCAGCAAAAAAAGGAATAGCAGTGCAAGTGATCTAATAATAGATGCAAAACTTGAAGAACATCAACTTATTAGTGGATCCAAACACTGCCCTGGATGTGGTCACCAGCTTCAAACATCCAAACCCGTATGTAATTTTTAACTATTTTTCTCAAATTTAATTATCATCATCATACCGAGTATATTCCGCTCATAGGAAAACTATGATCAGGATTTAGGGGGGAAGGACGACGGCAACTCATATCCATAAAGGAGAGTGCGGTGAAAGAGTCTCCCGGCTCAAAGCTGATCCTTCGAAAATGATTTTTTTTTTTTCTGCCTTTACTCGTAGACCTGTACCATAAATTGGAGCTATAGGATTTGTTATGTGAATAAGGATCACAATTCACAACTCAAAATCTTCACTAATTTTAAGGCAATAATTTACACTTCCCTTTTTACTTTCCATTTATGGGTTAAATTTGAAGGTGATTTTGTTCGAAATAATGGGTTGATGACTGTGATCATAATTGTTTCAATCCGGCCCGTCTTGTATGAGACCTTTTCAGGGTGAGATAACCTCAAAATAAGAAGTCCATACAGAAGCTATATAACCAAGTATGAGACATATCTGATAGTGAAACTGTCTCATATAAGAATTTGTGTAATCCTTTCCCTCTAAACTTAAAACTCAAAATATGATATATTAGTTTATATAGCCCAATTTAATTTTTTTGGGATTAAGGTTATGGCATAATAATTTTGTGAATTTAATAAAAATCGATAGTTCGGTTTCGTACCCAAATATGTTTTTTCATATAGATCGAAAAAACTGAATAGTAATCAAAACAATTTATGTGCATGTATAAGTAATTTGTTGAGTGTTTTTATGGTAGGATTGGGTAGGTCTACCAGCTGGAGTGAAATTTGATCCAACAGATCAAGAGTTGATAGAACATCTTAACTCAAAAGTGGAAGAAAAATCTTCTAAATCTCATCCTTTAATTGATGTTTTTATCCCTACTATTCAAGGAGAAGATGGAATTTGTTATACTCATCCTGAAAAACTCCCAGGTAATAATTTTTTTTATCACAAATTCTTGATCGGAGAAAGAATTAAAAAAAAATTTTTTTGAAAAAAAAATTCACATTGTTTTATAAAAAAATATCATCATCATACCCAATATATCCCCTTCATAGAAAATAATGACCAGAATCTGGGCGGGAAAGGACGGCGACAACTCTACACATAAAGAAGAGCATGAAAAAAGAGCCTGGACACGAGAAATAAGATAAAATGCTGATTCTGCATAAAAAAGATACCTATAATTCTTTTGTTCTCTACAAAACACCTTGCTTCCTATAGCTTAAATCAAAAACACAAAAAGAAAGTTGTTGTAAACATGTTTCTCAAAGTCTCAACTTGAAACACACCGACCAAACTCACCATCACTACAAGTTAAATTTGGGAAATTTCCTTCTTATCTAATTTTTTTGTTATCACTTTTGAAAAGCATAACAATATCAAATCTATTTCCTATCATCTAGATTTCATTTGGAAGTGGAATATATACATAAACTAGTTAAATATAACAAGAAGTTAAATTAGGCTGGAATTTTTGTAAACGTCAGCATTTCATCCTTTTTAATTTATTTATATGGAATAAACTATTCCAGCATGCTCTGATACCATGTCGATTCTGAACCATGTCAAACTAGACTTTACTTAATTATTGTAGATGTCAGATCATTTTTTAAGGGAAATATGAGATGCATATATGCCGTATACTCTATAAGCTAAAAAGATATCATCTCAAAACCATAGTCCATATGATAATAAAGGAAGAACTCTAATAATTTATCGATGTGAGATAAACCATCCCAACAAAATCCATTTAAGTGTTTAAAATTGAACTTTTATCACTAGACCAACTTGGTATATTTACAATTGTCTAGTTTGTTACACCTAAGTGAACTTAATAGCCTTTAAAATTTTTTAGGAAAAATTGTTTCTAAAAGGCCAACCTTTTGATCATCTGCAAATAAAGAGTTAACGTTTTATTTATTCAATACAAAAACAACCTTTGTCTCATTTTTGCAAATAAAGGGATAACGGTAAGTTTTCAACTCTAAATTTATTGAATAAATGAATCTTTGACTTTTTATTTGCAAAAATGAGACAAAGGTTGTCTTTTTATTAAATAAATGAAACGTTGACTGGCCAAAGATTGGCTTTGTAGAAACAATTTTTCCAATTTTTTATTTACCATTTTTATCTCATCATTTTCTTTATTTTCCCAAATAAATAAATAGGAGTAACAAGAGATGGATTGAGCAGACATTTCTTCCACAGGCCATCCAAGGCCTACACAACAGGAACAAGAAAAAGAAGAAAAATCCAAACCGAATGTGATCTTCAAGGAGGCGAAACCCGTTGGCACAAAACGGGCAAAACCCGACCCGTAATGGTAAATGGGATACAAAAGGGGTGTAAAAAGATCCTAGTCCTCTACACAAATTTTGGAAAAAATCGAAAACCCGAAAAGACGAACTGGGTAATGCATCAATATCATTTAGGACAAGATGAAGAAGAAAAAGAAGGAGAACTTGTAGTGTCAAAAATATTTTACCAAACACAACCAAGACAATGTAATTGGTCGTCGGAACGAATAAGTCCGACGACCGGAGAAGGGGGTGAGGCTAGTGGAAGAAGGGAAAGTGGTGGTGGAAGTAATACATCAAAATGTAAAGAAGTGATGGTAAATAATGATGATAATAGAGATGATCAAATGGGTATTTGTGCTGCTTCACTTTCTAGTTTTACTCATTTGGATTTGCAACATTTGAGAGCTAGTGGTGGTCAACATTTTAGTTTTGTCCCTTTTGGTACAAAACCCTTTGATGAGGTAATTAAATTCTATTTTTCTCCATATTTTTTTATCATTTTATTATTCCCTCCGATTCAACCAAGTTGTTCCATTTGGGTTGGGCATGATTTTTAAGAGTGGTATGGTGGGGTACTTTAATTGATTAAATTAATTGTAAAGTTGGTAGTGGGGTATTGTGAGTAGTAAAAGTAGGGGTAGTTGGGTAAAAGGAAATGGGACAACTAGGGATGGCAATGGGTATTGGACCCGACCCGGATCCGTGGATCCGTATCCGTTTTCACGGATCTGGGTCTTAAAAAGATAGACCCGTCGGGTCCGGGTCGGATCCGGGTCCAATTAAATTTCACGGGTCCGGATCCGGATCTGAGAAAAATACCCAGACCCGGACCCGTTTACCCGCATACCCGTTTTTTTTTTTTTTTTTTTAATATAAATGACTTATTGTGATAGAAAACAATACTGCTGGGCAAATTGCATCATCGTGGGCAAATTTCTTCTATAAATGCCAGTAATACCATCAAGTTCATCCATTTTTTCTCAATTTTCATCATCTTTGACAAATCAACAAACTACCCAGTTCACATTAAGCCATGTAAAACCTAAAAAAAGCTTCTTTTTGTTCATTTTTCCTCTTAAAAATACCCAAATTAGATGCTTAAAGTCTTCAATCATGGAGGGTAATACTGTTCAATTAAAGGGTAATACAAATTTAGAATCGATTGATGAAAAATATTCTAAAGAATTGGATGTTGCTGTTAAAGCTGTTCAAATGGCTTGTTCTTTGTGTCAAAGGATGCTCTTACTTGTAAACTGGTTTTTGAATTGAAGGGAGGGGTTTGTTTACAACTAGCAAGCTTGATTGGAAAGGCATGCTAGACAATGTCATTACATTTTGATATAGGTTTCGGTTGCAGAGCAGTTTATTTTTTTTTTTAAACTATGTATTTATTATCATTAGTCTATAAATAGCATCATCGCAATCTCGAAACGGTTCGAAAATACACCAAAAAGGGCAAAAACAAGTGGACCCGGACCCGGTACTGGATCCGCAATATCCACGGACCCGGATCTGGGTCCTATAAAAATAGACCCGCGGGTCCGGATCCGGATCTGGACCCAGTGCTTGAAAACGGATCTGGATCCGGGTCCACCTAGACCCGGCCCAGATCCGACCCGTTGCCATCCCTAGGGACAACTTAGTTGAGTTGGAGGGAGTATTTATTATATGTCTTGGAATGTTTTTTAAAAATAGGTAATAATAGGGTATGCTGCTAGCAAATTTGAATAAGGTTGGATTATTTACAACGAATTAAAGAAAAAGGTTGAATAATTAGAAAATAATCAAAAAGTTAGATTATTCACAGCGGATGAGCATAAGGTTGGATTATTAATGTCAATTTTTCCCTTTTTTTCTCAAATATACTTGTGCTTTTCTATTATTTTGCATCTGGTGTAAAATGGGTGAAATTTAATGGAATGAGAAATTAGATTGGAGAATGGTACAAAATATAAGTAGATAATAAAAGTGATGAGTGGTTAAATATGAAGAGATAGTATAAGTTTTTCGCTAAGATTAAGAAAATGAGATTGAGACCATTGTAAAAAAAGGTGTAAAATCAATGAGATAAGTTGAAATGAAAAGTAATGCAAAAAATAAGAGATATAGAAAATAGAATATTTGAATTTTTAAACTATATAAAGAAATAAATTCATGCATATACGATCATGATAGATTTGTATAAATATATATTGAGATTTGAAGCTTTGAAATTTTGATAGAATTTAAAAAATGGGTTTGAATAACCCAAATAAGGAAGAGAAGAAGTAGTCCACTCATAAACTCAAAGAAGATTCATTACTAAAACCAATTGGTAATAGTAGGAATTACTCCTTGAGTTTATAAAGTGATGCATACTCTTCTCTTTCTCTGATGTGGGACAACTCACATGTGGTTAACACATTGGCACTTTAACAATTGAGATTCATTAAAATAAAATAAAATGTAAATAGCAAAAGAAAATTGACATTATTTTGGAAATATTTATTTTCTTTTTTTTACCAAATGGGTGATATTTCTCTATTTTAACTATTTGTTTTAAATTTGCACATTTTCTTTTTTTTTTTGATGGAAATTCTGCACATTTTCTTTGCTAACAACATCTTTGTAATTGTCAAAGTATTATTAAAATAAACTTGTGTATGTTTTATTTATAACAATTTTTTTAGATGGGAGCTTAATAAGAAATATATTAACAAAATTGTGAATATATAAGAAATGTTATAATATGGACAACTACAATATATCACCGTCAATTTAACTAATGTTCAACTCTTTGTTTACCAACGGATTATTTAGAATAACCAATAGTAATGATACAAAATCTTTGACAACTTTGTAAAGTGAATTAACTAAGTAAATAATAAGCTAACTAATAATCATAAATTCGGTTGAAAAAAATCAACTCATTTGAAAGCTTAATTATCTGTATGGTTATAACTCGATCTTTAAATATTCTTTTAACTTGATATTAATTAATATGAGAGATAATTGTGATTCCAACTCCTAACCTGCATCTGATACCATGTTAAAAAAACCAACTCTATTATTTTGTAAAGCTCTAACTTGTTGTATACTTTGGTTCAGGCCGGAATAGGAGATGCTACAATAGCAGTAAGGCAGGAGACAGACGCCATACGAGCTACAAACGACGACCACCATAATGACCCGATGTCATCACAACAGCAACAACAACATCAGCTTCATCAACATCATCATGTTCATAATCCTCATCCCATGAATGTTTCCCAAGATCATCATCATTATCATATAGAACAAGCCAATTGCAATGCCACAACAGCTAGTTTCAATATTAGTACACCATCACATTCCATCTCCCATATTATATCTCCACCTCCTCATCATGCCTCTATAACTCTTGATGATCACTCATTTCAACATGTTTCTAGAATCATGCAGCTTCAAAATCAAACTTTAATTCATCAACAGGTATGATCTCCAACTCTATCCTTATATATGTATATGATGATTGATTCATCAACATTATCGAACTGATGACTTCTTATCATGCGGGCTCTGATACCATGCAAGAAATCGATTAAATCAAAAATTTGTTGAGCCTCCATTATATGATCTAATATTATGCATGTGTAAAGTTAATTAGGATCAACTTCTATGCATAACTTGAGCATGGGGCTAGGTATCCAAGCATGGGCATATGTTTGAGCATAAATTGTCCAAATAATTAATACTCACTTGTATTCAATAATTAATGTGTAACTCTATAGTGATTAACTTTAACTTAATTAATTCTATCAAAATGTTTCCCAATATAATTTACGTTTGGTTAGTAGTACTAAATTGTTGTAATGGGATGATTTATAGTATAAAATTTCATCAAAACTTTCATGTCATTCCCATGGTAATGAAACTTTGATAAAAAAAAGTTTTTTTGTTCACAAATTTTCATTACCACCTAATATCACCTCTCCCATTAGTAATGCATTGGAATGAATTTTATGAATAAAATGAGATTATTGAAGGTAGTCAAGCATGACCATTAAGATAGCCAAAAGATTTTTCATCCAAAATTACACTAGTTTTTCATTTTCATTGCCACAATTTATTACCACATACCAAACGGACCGGGAGTATTATACAATAACATTTAGCACATCCAATTGGGTCGTCGCCTGACCCATTTTTTTCATTTTAGCGATCAAAAGGTGAGGTTAAATGTGCGGTCGCCTTTTGCCATTCATTTGTAGTGATAAGTGTCATCCACCTAGAGTGAGGTTTAGGATGAGAGGTACATATGCAACTTTACTTTGACTAATGTCAAAATTATATATAATATTCCTTCCGAATCAGTTTACTTGTCCCATTTCCTTATTTGGCATAACCATACCGATTGTCTCATTTCCTTTTTTGTCTATTCTTTTTTTTCTCTAAATACTCTTACTTTTTCAATTCCCAATACCCAACTACCACCTTTACAATTAATTTAATCAATTAAAATATCCAACTACCACCTTTTTAATGGACCCCACTCAACCCTTAAAATCCATGAAAAGTCAAATGGGACAAGTAAACTGATTCAGAGTGAGTATTATCCTGACTAATCTAACTAGAATACTTGATTTGAGACTATCTCATTTAATCAGACCACAATTATATTAGGAGTAATTAATTACTTCCTCCATCCCATTTAATTTGCATCGTTTGCCATTTTGGTTCGTTCCACTTAATTTGCATCATTTTTATTTTTGAATAATGATCCACCATTTCATTTTAATCTCATCCACTCATTATAACTCTATTTTAATTTCATTAACACAATTCATTCTCTCTTTTTCATTTATTACCTTTATCCACCTTTCTCTTAAAAAAATATACTCCCTCTGTTCCAGTTTACTTGTCTCATTTCCTTTTTTTGGCAATTCCTCATTACTTGTCCCATTTCCTTTTGTTGCTATCCTTTTTTTACCTAAATACCCCCACTTTTCCAATTCTCAATACTCAACTACCACCTTTACAATTAATTTAATCAATTAAAATACCCAACTACCACCTTTTCCAATGGACCCCACTACTATCTTAAAATCCGTGTTTGGTCAAATGGGACTAGTAAACTGAAACGGAGGGAGTATATCAACTTTCTCTTTGCATCAAACTATATGAGACAGAAGGAGTACATGTAAAATGAAAATGTTTTGCCATTAATCAAATTATTTAGAATATAGGAATAAAGTTTATTTGTAAGCATAGTTAGTATCCAAATCCCCATTAAACACGTTTACATATTCAGGATATGAGTATAAAGACAAGCTATAAACACTGCATATTTTTGTATTTGCCAACCAATTCAAATGTCGTCATTAACTATGTTATGTATATAGCACAGAATGATGACATTTGAATTGATTTAGCACACATACAGAAATATGTACGTGTTTATAGCTCGCCTTATACATACCACTATCCTAAATTCATAGATGAATATGTATATTGATGATTATGTAATATTAGGGGGGCCTAAGTTATGGTATAAATAATTTTCAGATTATGTAATAGAAAATGATAAAAATTTGTGTAATAATAGCATGCTTACATATATACCTTTCCAAAACAAGCTTTTATTATATTTATTGTGCATAATTATGTTTTGATCAGGAGCAACAAGAACAAGAACAACATGATAAGTTAGTAGCAAATTCTGCAGCTGATTTGGAGGAAATCATCATGGCCTGCACTTCTTCTGCTTCTCATTCTGCTGTTGTTACTGATTCTATCAAGGAAGTAAGTTTTACCTTTTTGACTCTAAATTCCATGTCATTTATTTTTTATTTATTTTAAAAAGTTGGAAAAGAAAAAGAAATAAAAAAAGAGCTCCAATGCAATGAGACGAATAATCAAACAAGATCTTACTTGACTATATTTTAATTTATAGATTAAAAATTAATTATAAATTAACAGTAATTAATAAATAATGTCTTTTTTACCAATATTACAACTGATATATGAAACGGAAAAAATATAAAAAAAAACCTCCGCACATCTTTACTAGGGTCTAGGAGTATACTACTATAGTACTATTAGTTCTAAGAATAAAGAGCTCTAACTAGTGAAGCAACCTTTTTTGTTCTTTTTCTTTCTATAACTTTTTTTTTGAGGTTTCCTTTCTATAACTTTATTATACTTCCTCCGTTCTGATTTACTTGCTACGGATGCATGGGCACAAATATTAAGGAGTTACTGTGCAATGATGAGTAGTAGGTGGAAAGTTGCTTTTTTGGAATATTTTAATATTATTTGTTGAAAAATGAAAATGTAAAATAAGAGTAATTAGATATAGAGTAGGATAAAAGTAGGAGTAGATATAACTTTAAATGATTGATTTTTTACTAAAAAGGAAATGTAGCAAGTAATATGAAATTTCCCAAAATGGAAAATGTAGCAAGTATTATGGAACGGAGGAAGTATGAAGTACTCCATTACTCCCTTCATATCAATCACTTTGTTTCATTTTATTTGGGTATATTTATCAAGACATATTAGTGTCAATATCTCTAACCGTGTATAACTAAAAATTATAAAAAATTATATTAATAATTCTGGCATTGAGACGAATCAAATAAGATCTCACTTGACTATGTTTTAACTTATAAATTAAAAATAGAATACAAATTAAGAGTGAAATGTGAATAGTGTCAAAAAATTAAATCGGACAAAATCACTAAAACAAAGGTAGTACTAGTGTAGAAATTTGTCCACTGTAAGATTTTTTTTAGCATCAACATATACAAGCATATTATATTAAAAATTAATGTCATTAATATTATGCAGTAGAAACACACAATTTAAGTTATATGTATAATTGTAATCTTGAAAATTGTCAAAAGTATGTTATATAGTATATTATATTTTCTAATTTACTTTATTTAATTATAAGTCAATGTCAGTCAAATATATTTTGATAGTAGAAATATTGCTCAAGTACAAATGCCATGCCTTTTTAGCCAATAAATGAGATCTATTTAGCGCGCAAACTCTCATTGATTGTGGCATATGAAAATTTCCAAACTTATTAGTATAGTGTATGATAGAAACTTTTCGAGTCTTTGTTTTAGTTAGAGTAAGTATTACTTTATCATGTAATAAAAATAAATTTTACTTCCTGCACTTCACTAATAATGTCTCATTTGATTTATGCGCTCTATTCAATGCACTTATGCAATCATTAATATCTCTGATTGTGCATCGTTAAAAATTATAAAAAGTTGATATGAATAATTCTTGCATTGAGATGAATCAAATAAGATTTCACTTGACTATGTTTTTACTTATAAATTAATAATAAAATACAAATTAAGAGTATAAGATGAATAATGTCTAAAACACAAATGAGACGTTAGTGTTGAATTGGAGGGAGTATTACTTTTATACTTGCTATATTTGACTTTTTAAGCAACTTAATGTGTTATTTGATTCATTTATACTTTGATTCAACTATACACGTCTAAAAATTATAAAAATTAGTGTTATCAAAGTATACGATTAAACGATTTAAAGAAAATATTACTTTATACTATATTTTACTTACACTTTAATTGCATTATAGTTATAAAATTAAACATTAAACAATGTTAATAATCGTAATATATAAGTATTTCAGAAATAAATATCTTCATAAGTCGCATATATGGATAATAATGGGTTTTACAACAGCATATTTGTCTAAAAAGGAAAGAATATATTGAATGATAAAGGATTTTGTCCTCATCTCAGTTCTTAGTTCCTGTTTCGGTGCAAACTTTGAAAAAGATTATTGTGATCAATGTTCTGTGTACGATTACGTTGCGAAAAATGTTTTCACCGTTTCTTTTTTCTTGGCAATTGTTTATCATTCAACAGTTTTTTACTGTTGTTTCATGTTTGCCTATTTTCTGCGTGGACCATTTGGTATACTATAGTCAGGGCCGTCGAATGGCAAGTGCAAAGCGGTCAACCGCCCAGGGCCCCGTGTTTTTTAGGGCCCAAAAAACTTATTTTTATGTATATAAGTGATATTAATTTGAATCAAATTTATATATAACTTACATTTTTTTGCTAAATAATATGAGTTTTTAGTGTTTTTTTTTTGTAAAGTAGATTAAATATTAACAATAAAAAACAAAAGATGTATTATATTATGCGTTATATCTTAAGTTTTTAGGGGCCCATTTTCATCTTTTGCTCTGGGGCCCAAAAATGAACGAGACGGCCCTGACTATAGTACAGAGGTTGATAATAATAATAATAATAATATTCGGGGTCCTTGATTAACAAGGGTAAAGCGGGCTAACACTCAGGGCTTCGTATTTTTTAGGGCCCAAAAAACTTAATTTTATGTATATAAGTGATATTAATTTAAATTAAATTTATTATAATTTATAATTTACATTTTTTGCTAATTAATACTCCCTCCATCCCACTTATATTTTCCACTTTAATGTGGACACGGAAAATAAGAAAGGGGTGTTAGTGGGGTATTTTAAGCGATTATAATAATTGAAAAGGTGGTAGTGGGGTATTTTAAGTAGAGGTGTTCAATGGGGCGGGTCGACCCAACGGGTCAAGGGTCGGGTCACATTTTAGCGGGTCGGGTCAATAATGGGGCGGGCCGTTAACGGGCCTTGGTGTAAAGGGTCGGGCTAGGTCGGGTCGGATAATTATAAGTATTAATTGCGGAAAAAAAATTTACCACTTTTTTTAAATTTTTTAAAATGATATTATTATATACATGAGTGGATCAACCCAACGGGCCATAAAGTATAATAAAAAAAAGCTATTCTATGAACTTTTTTAAAAAGGGTCAAAGTGGGTCGAATTTAAAAGGGCTTGACCCGCCCCGGCCCGTTTATCATTTGACATGACCCGCCCCGCCCCGGCCCATTTAAATTTTGACCCGACCCGGCCCGTTGAACACCTCTAATTTTAAGTGATTATAATAATTGAAAAAGTGGTAGTGGGGTATTTTAAGTGATTATGATGATTGAAAAGGTGGTAGGTGGGGGTATTTTAAATAATATAAGTTGGGGTAGTTGGTGGGGATATTTAGGTAAAAAGTCTTTGCCAAAAATAGAAAGTAGAAAATTAAAGTGGAATGACCCAAAAAGAAAATGTGGACAATTAAAGTGAGACGAAGGGAGTATAATTATATTATCTCAAAAAACATAGAGTAGTTTAAATATAAACAATAAAAAACAAAAGGTGTATTATAAAATGCTTTACGCTTTAAGTTTAGCGGCCTTTTTTATATCTTTTGATCTGAGGCCATAAATGAACGAGACGGCCCTGATAATATTTTCAAACCCGTGGTGCCAAATTGTTAGACTATATGTATAGCATTTCTTGGGGTCTCAACTAGGGTGTCAATGGGCTAGGTCCCCATTTTGAGCCCTTATCCGGCCCCTTTCTAGAAGGGTTTGTAAGGACCGAGCCCAAAATGTATCGGTCTAAAAACGGTCTATACTATAATTAAAATGAAACGGACTATAAAAGGGCTCAATAAGGGCCGAAAATAGGCCTTTGTAAATAGTCGAATTAATATATAATATAAATATTATAAATGACAATGTCATTGAAATTATTAATATTTTTTCAACTTAATTATTATAAATGATTATTTAATTGTTATAGATTGATAAATGGGGATTAATATAAATTTTAGTAGTAAAAATGGGCCGGGTTGGGCCGGACCGTGCTTTGAAAGCCCGGTCTATATAAAGCCCATATTAATTTTAAAGGGCCCTTATCCGATCCGATCCATATTTACTTAAGCCCGACCCGGCTCTTATCTGTCCCACTGAACACCCCTAATATCAACCATTAGCTTAAGTTTTTTGGTTGAGTTATTCCTTGATATATTTAAAAAATATATACAATTTAGGATAATAGAGTAAGTTTATCAAAAAAAGATTATAAAGTAATAAAAATGGAATATTTTAGCGATGATAATTAATGATCTAATTAAGTTGAGTTTCATGCTCTATAAAAAATTTAGATTCACGATCAACCAATTAATTTGAGTTAAGTAAAGATTAATTCGTGACTGACTCACTTGATTGGCATTTTAGCGAGTTGATATAAAATCTCACTCCAACTCTTCTCTCCATTAAAGTTCTACTCCTTCTTTTCTTTTTTGTTCTTCTCGTTTACTTTTTGCGCAGTTTTCAAAGCAAATTTTAAACCTTACGCATAATAAAAAATTATAAAAATACATGATAAAAATATACATTAAGACAAATCTAGCAAAACCTCATATGGAGATATTTTATCATCTTAATACGTCTCAAAAATATTAATCAAATTGTTTTCTCCTTAAGATGAAATATTCAACTTCAAATAGAAAAATCATTAGAAAACAGAGAAAATATTATTTGGTTTAATTAATTAAGTAGAGATAATATATACAATAGAATAGAAGAATAAGACACAATTGTTTAGAATCATGACAACATTGTACATGCCATAATTATGATGAAGAGTGTACCATTATTGCAACCAAGTAATAAAACATTATTTAGGTAACAAGTAACAAAATCCATTATGAGCAATGACCAAATTGTCTCACCCAATTAAGCTATAAGAAAGTTGACAATATAATTGGACAATGACCCAATAACTTTATTAATTGTCATTATCTGTCTTTTCAACTAATTTTAAAAGACAAAAAAAATGCAATTTCCTCTTAATTTCCATTGCATTATGTAGTATGTATTTGTACAATTGTACTAAACCCTAGCTAACCCTAGCATGAATATAGCAGGAGTCCTCTATCACAAATCCACCACCATCAAAAGCAGAATGGATCAAATTCTCCTCATCATTCTGGCATGATCCTCACCACTCAGATGATCATCATGGATGAAATCAAAAGGAAGTGACTCAATACGACAATACTGTTGTTACATAATTCACTAATCAGCCTTGCGAATCGCAAATCGGAAAAGCGAAGTATGATTGGTTTTAGGATAGTTTTAAATCATTTTGAACGAATCGTGAATTCTAATGGTGAACCAACTAGCGAATTATGTTTCACTGCTCAATACATAAAGCTTTCGGACAAGAAAATAATTGAAAAAAAAGATCAAAAAAATTAATTTTTTCAATAGAATACACCTAAAAGAAATTTGATATACAGCTGATTGTATGATAGATGCTTTGCATATAACATATATAACCTTTGATATATTTTTTCACCCTTTCTTTTCTTGCTTTTTTTTCCATTTTTCTTTATATTTTCCATTGCCTAAACTACTTAATTACTTTTTTTGTCCCTCTAGAAAAACATCATTTGACTTGAATGTGTTAGAATATTTGAATCAAATTATGCTTTCTCAGAGGAATAATTGTAAAGTACAATAATTCTATGGTGCATATGTTAGAGTATATAACATTACTATAGCCTCATCCATTAGCTTAATAAGCTTTTGGTATGGTTCAGTTGGTTCTTTAACGTGGTATCAGAAGCCACTGTGACAAGAGGTTACGAATTAAAATTGTTAGAGTATATAACATATCCTAAAGCCTCAACCATAAGCTTAAGCTAATGGTTAAGACTCCATAATATGTTATATACTCTAATAGTATAATACCTCCATAATATAAAATTGGCACTCATTCTCTTTTCAGTTATGTTTTTTATTCACATTTACAAATTCATCTATATTTTAATCACATACACTTTTTTCTTATTAACAGGGCCGTCTCCAACATTTCGAAGGCCCTGAGCAAAATATAAACTATGGGCCCCTAAAATCTAAAATTACGTTCTATTACATTTTGGTAATTGTAAATTTATTTTATAAATACTATAATTAGTATAATTATTTTTTTATCAATATATTAAAACACTGTTAGATTTTATACTTTCATGTAACCAACAACTATCAATCATAAATTTTAATTTTAAAAAGTCATTCTTTTTAAGTTATTTAAACCACTATTATCACTTATACTTATTGAACTAATAATTATAAAAGTAGTAAATTAAAATTATCAAGAGAGATTATATTGCTTATCCAGAATAATTTATACTAGTATATATTTGTAATCATTTAATACAAGCTGATTAATACAAATTTATCAGCCAATTTATATAATTATCTTTTAAAAATAAATTAAATGTGAATATATTAAATTTTATTAATCTACTTATCCATTTAATTTTGCTACACAATACATAAAAAGTCTTCATTTTAATTTTAAACATATAGCAAAAATATGAGGACCTTCATAAATTGGGGACCTGAGCGGGAGCTCATGGTGCTCCCCGTAATAGCCGGTCTTGCTTATTAAGAAGTGCAAAGTTAGCTGAAAAAGATAAAGTAGAAGAAAGGGAGACATTCAATGAAAAAGAAAGGGACAAACGAAATACAAGATGAACCATCAAAGACTAAAATGCATATCTGGCCCCTTCAAGAAATTTATCACCATTATGATTACAAAATTATCATTTTGAAATTCTTATTATATAAAAATAATTTTAATTTATAAAGGAATGTATTAAACTACATTAATACTGCATTATTTTCTTTGTTCCGATCCTTTGAGTTTACATCTTAATAAACTCAAATATATGTGAGAGCTTTTTGAGTTTTAAGGTGCATGATTAGACGAATTGGATAGATACTACCATATTTACATTTAAATTGTATGCCCTAATTGATTCTAACATATTATGCTCACAAAAAATAGTTTCTACACTCTACCTCAAGTTGAGTTGTTTGATCTCCTATGCTCAACTTGTTGATTGATTCTATTATTGACTTGATTGAAACTACTTTTGTCAATATATAGCTAGTTGATCCTCTGATCGAACAAAGGAGAGGCATATAATCCTATCTTCTAGCTTCTGTTTGATGAATTGTTTATCAACCTCCCCATGTTTTGTTCGATCATGTGCGCATGCTAGCTGCAATGGATTCTCTAAATGTTGATGGCTACTATGTTATCACAAATAAGTCTACAAATTTGTCTCTGAGGAAAACCTAACTCAGTTAGCTAGCATTTTTCAGAACCAAAGAACTTCACATATTTCCCGAACAATACCTAAAAGTTCCTCAAATGATACCTAAAATTATGACGTATTGCTGGCAGCACTTAGCATGTCGAAAATTACTTTTGGCTTGAGAGTTCAGAGTTTTTAGTAATAAATTTACAACAAATGCTCTTCCTCATAGGACACATTGTTTTGCCGAAAGAAGTTATCGTACATGTCTGGAATCTACTTGCAGCAGCATCATGCACCATACGCACCTATTGATGTTCTTCAATGTTTTATGGGGAAGGCATAGAACTTCTTCCCAAATAAATGCATAAGTATTAATGCTTTCTCTAGTGGCGATGCAATATTGTTACCTTCAATTATAATAATTTTCCGTGAAACTCTTCCATAATAAATGATCCATCACTACAGTTGATTTTTTAAATACAACGTTTTTACACTTAGACAAGGATAACTATTTTGTGTTCATTTCGAAAACATTACATCTCTATTTATAATTGAGAAGAATTTGTGTTCATTTAGAAAACATTACATCTCTATTTATAACTGAAATTTCTATCCTAACTTAATACAAATTCGAATATGATTTTTTTTCTCACATCCTATTCTTTGGCGACAACTTTAACGACAAAAAGAAAAACTATTTTGGAATATAAAAAAGACACAAAAAATTGGAGACAACATTACAAGTATTGATCTATCACTTGTAGTTACATATACAACATTAGGTTATCGTGGATTCGTAGTTATATTATTGTCAATCAAGAAACCTTGTGGTAAAGGAAGTAGGTGGAAAATAAGATGTAAACTAACTTCTTTTGAGTTTCTTTTATTTTGTTTAGAAGATAAAAAAAATAAATTACACTTATTAGTTTTTGACCCAAATTAAGTATTTATTTGAAAATTTTGATCTATAACATAAAAAATTCGGCATGTACATGTTTCATTGTTTAATCCTTAATTGGTATATTGATCCTTTTTTACAAACAAAATACCAGGGCCGTCGAATGGCAAGTGCAAAGCGGTCAACCGCCCAGGACCCCGTGTTTTTTAGGGCCTAAAAAACTTATTTTTATATAAGTGATAATAATTTGAATCAAATTTATATACTTCCTCCGTATTTGGTTATTTGCAACTTTTACTAAAAATGGCGTATTCTATTATTTGCAACTTTTTTTTTTCCATTTATAGAAAGTTTTTTATTACTTTTTTATTATCTCTCTCTTACTTTTTTATACTCTCTCATACTTTTTAATACTCTCTCTTACTTTTTAATATTATAATACTATAATCCCACCTCATTAACCTCATTAATCTATTTTAATACACTACTAAAAGTTTTGTCTAGGAGTCCGTGAAGGACCCCAAAGTTGCAAATAATTGAATACGGAGGAAGTATAACTTACATTATTTTGCTAAATAATATGAGTTTTTAGTGTTATTTTTGTAAAAGTAGATTAAATATTAACAATAAAAAACAAAAGATGTATTATATTATGCGTTATGTCTTAAGTTTTTAGGGGCCCATTTTTATCTTTTGTTTTGGGGCCCAAAAATGAACGTGACAGACCTGCAAAATACATTTATATAAAACTTAAAAATTATTATGGAAAAATTATTTTTTAATAAACATAGCTTTTTCTTTAGTTTGCTAGCAGCATAACCTTTTATTTTATAATAATTCAACATTTGACTCTAGTTTTGTAACACCTCGGCCCCTCGGACCACCGGTGACTACTCATGAAGACTGTAGACTAGCCCCACAGACCAGCACAACTTGCACAAGTCTTTCCAGCGCACTTTGGCCTTACTCGGGAGCACCCAAGAAAACTTTTCATCAGGAGGTCACTCATCTTAAGATTGCTCCCCACCAAGCACACTTAACTGTGGAGTTCTTAGCAAATGGGTTCCCTAAAAAAAGATGCACCTTGTTGATATAAGTAATCTATCAATCCGTTTTCAAGCTAATTAAATCCGGGGTATCACAAGTTTGCAATCAACATATAGCCTAGCTATTAATATGCTGAAAGCAAACTAAGTGCAAAGGTTGAATTATCAAAAAATACTTAAAGGTGAAATTATTCACAGTAAATGAAAAAAAGGTTGAATTATTATTATTATTATTATCAATTTTTGTATTTATTAAATATTATTTTGGAACAACTTTATCATATTCCATAAATATTCGAAAATGAGAAGTTGCATGGGATGTCTTTTATGAAATGGGGACGTGCATGAAAATAACGTAACCAAAAAAGTTGAAAAAAGAATCAACATGGAAATAAGAGGCAAGTTCATGGTAGTTTCTTGATGTGAATAATGACAAAACCAAAGTACTTAATTAATTCTACGGAAATAATTTACCTTTTTAAGATGTGCTTGGAAATTACCAACTTTTTCCTTTAGTGTTTTAGTCTCTTTGGAATTTAGCTTGTATTTTGTTGGTATTCTTCTTGTCCAACTACGTGTATAATTCTCTTTCAATTCATCTCTTTTAGGGTTTCTTTGGTTTATTGGAGAAACTTCATATTCATCTTATTTATTCCATTCTATAAATGAACAAACATTTGACAAATACAAACAACACAACATCATTTTATTACATTATCCCGGTGTTATTAAGTCAAAATCATAACATTATATTACATTAAACAACATAGTTTCATTACTAACAGTGAACAAACAAATTTGTTTTAATATTTTGTTGGAAATTCTACATACATGGTAATCCTGACGTTATGGGTTTTTAACGTGGTAACCAAAACTTTTTAGAAATTCACGTGGTAACCCTGAGGTTTGTCGAACTGTTCCAATTTGAGCTTTTTGCACCAATAACGTTAGCAAATGTTAATGTCAGAGCTTGAAGGCTGTTGTACCCTTATTTATATGCGATCAACGATTACAAATTTCATTGATTACACTTACAATATTTTCCCCCCAGATCATAAACACTAACTCTACCTTTTCATTCATCCAAATTACATTTTGGGGGAAAAAAATGTAATTTGGGTGAAATAAGGTAGAGTTAGGGTTTATGATATGTGGGAAAAGGTTGAAACTGATGAAATATGTAACAGTTAGTCGCATAAATAGGGGTACAACAGCCTTCAAGCTTTGACATTAACGTTTGCTAACGTTTTCGGTGCAAAAAGGTCACGATGGAACAATTTGGCAAACCTCAGAATTACCATGTATGTGGAATTTCCCTATTTTTTGTCACTTCCAATGCTATGACGTACAATTTTGCTCCCTTTTGTTAGTTGTTAAGTAACAACGGACAAATAATTTTGACTTTTTGACCAGTTTCTTTGTTCACATTTAATAACAACGAACAACCCTGACATTAGCTTCAGAATAAAAAGGTTTATTTTAGGAATAAATTTTCCAACTTATATTAGAATATTTTTTGTTAATAAATTATTTTTTTCCATCTTTCCCAATTGTCCATCAAATTTATTGTCATATATCTATTCCAATTAAAACCACTATGGTAAAAAACATGTGAAATTTATTTGCCTACCACACCTACTCCACATGCGACTTATGCATGGTTTAAGTTCAACACAAATTCTTACTTGAGACCGTCTTTTGTAAAGACGGCTCTCAAAACTCCAGTCCAATTCTAAATATATATTGTTACAACTCTAAATATAGATTTGGACTGCACTTTTAAGAGTCGTCTTTAAAAAAGACGGTCTCTCAAGAGAACACCTGTAAGTTCAAAAATAGTTCAGCTCATCCAGAAATTCAGTTTGTGTGGACAAGTTTATCCAATACACATTTGAAAAAAATGAACAGGGCCGGATAGGCCCGAAAAAATCGTAATCTGATTCCCAAATTAAGTTCTTGGGCCTGGTCTATGTATTTCAGCCTACATACTAAAAAGTCCGTTAGGCCAGATTTTGGGCCTATCAGTTTGAATTTGAAGTACTCCCTCCTATTCAGCTCAAATGTCCCATTTTTTGGGCGCATTATTCACTTATTGCTATTAATTTGTATTTTACTCTTAATCTATAAGTTAAAACATAGTCATGTGGGATCTTGTTTGATTCATCTAAATACAAGAATTATTAATATCAAAGTTTTATAATTTTTAATTAAGAATTATTTGAGATATTAAGTAAAATGCTGCCTCGGCAAGTGTAAAAAACTAAATGGGACAATTAGGCTGAATAGGAGGTAGTAATAAATTTTAAAAATAAATTGGTCCTTGAAATGATTCCTAAAAAGGTATCTTTACGTATGAGACTAAGGTCAGACTGTTATTACTAGTGAACAAGAGAAAACCATGTTAGAAGTCAAAAGTCAAAAAAAGAATTTACTACAATTTTATTCGTTGTTAATAACAACGAACAAAAGACAGACAATGTCTTAATTTTATAGAAAAAAAAAATAAATCAAAGATTAGTTTGCTGTTGAACCAACAACAATGCCATTTGATTTTTTTTTTTTCCTTTTTAAAATTATGACTTTTTTTCCTTTTGTTCGAACTTTATATTGTCGATGACCGAATCACTCTCCTTCCCTTTCCCTCCATTTTTCTCGAGCCAAATGCATTGTAAATGATACAATATATTTGCAGAAAAACAGTTTCCTTAAACTGATTCTAATTTCTAAACTCCTGATCTAAATGAAATTTATAACATTAAACCCTAACTTACACAAACATTTCCTACAATAATACATCAAATTCTTAGAAAAGTTCGTCAAATTCTTAAAATACCTACTTATATATCTTAAAATACCTACAACATAATGTAAAGGAAAAATTAACCAAAATAATTCAACCTTTTACAATTTTCCTACAATATTCCCAAATTTTGATTAAATATGGATAATCCCAACTATATGGGATGTTTTTTAGAATGCACCAAGGTAACCTCTTATTTGTACAATATGTCATTTTGCTAAAAATAAAACTTAAAATTTAGTACAAAATTAAATTATTACAAAATTGAAAAATTAAAAAAATTAAAATGAAATCAAGTGAGATTATTTTTTGATATTAACTTATAGTTTTTAATACTTTTGATTTTTTTTTTTAATTTTTTTAATTTTTCTGTAGGCGAATTAACCTGTAAAAATCCGTCACTATTTCAATATCGTTGTTCTTGGGTAAGTATCGCAAAGTTGGGATTATTCTAGAAAAATGAATAAAAGGTTGGATTATTTTAGATAATTTATTATTTTAAAGCATCTTTCCACCTGATAAGCCTGAATTATCGACTTTTACACATGATAGACAAGTATTTTTTTTTCAATCTACGTTACCTACTATTAGTAGCTAAAATGCATAGTTATTATCTTGCAAAATGAAATAATTAAAAACTCATACTTTAATACTACTCTATAAAATATCTACTCCTATGTAAAGTGATTATGAGTTATGACTAAATTGTTACCACCGGGTTTTTAATATGTAAAGTTGATTTTTTCATAGTAAAGTAATCAAGCTAGACACAACTATGTCACAAGTGATTATAACTAAATTGTTACCATTAAAAACCGCGATTATGGCATAAACTAACCTTATTATATTCTTTAGCCACATACTCCCTTCAATTCAATTCAGTTGTCCCATTTACTTTTTCACACTTGTCGTGGTAACATTTTAACCTTTAATATCTCTAATTATTTTTAATCAAAAATTATAAAAAATTGATATTAATAATCCTTGTATTGAGACAAATCAAACAAGATCTCATATGACTATATTAAAACTTATAAATTAAGAGTAAATACAAATTAAGAGTGATATGTAAATAGTGCCCAAAAACAAATGGGACAACTCAATTGAATTAGAAGGAGTATAAGTCATCGCAAACTATATCCATTTGCTACATACATTAACCCGTGATTTATCATGCTTTTTTTTTCCACATGTACTAATTAATTAACCCACTAAATTAAATCGTGTTGCTACAATTATAAGTTTATAACCCATGACTAGTTATATTATCTCGTCACAAGCTTTACCCATTAATTGTTGAATTTAATGACCATGCTAAACAAACTGTAATTGATGGTCTAGTATAGTATCATTTATAATCTCAATCAAAAGTCTACAAAATTATATAAAATTAGATACTTTACTGTATAGGAAACGTTGTCAAAAAGTACCTAAAAATTTAAATTTTTGTCGTTGTTTACATAGAATTTCTTTTGTTAAAAAAATATCTAAAAAAATGAGAAAAACACTTATTAACATTTTCCATTTGAAGTCTATTATTGGTTTATCACGTGTAAGTGTAACTAAGTGTTATTTAAATAACTCATGAGGTCAATAATTTCGTTAAGTTCTTCATCCCCAATTTCGAATTTGAAAAATTAAAAACACTAAGTTTTTTTTTTTTTTTTTAAGAATAAAATACTAACTAAGTTTATAATATCTGTAGCACTATTATCATTGGATAAGTAATAAGTTTATAATAATGTTAAAAAAAAAGTAATACGTGTATAATAATATTGCCACACGATTGCACGAATATACACAAAGATTAATTAATATAAGACCCACGAACTAGTACTAGAATTGATTACTCCTACACGCACTCATTAAATACACTTACAAGCACTTATTACATACACTCATTTAGTGTTCTCACTTTTCACCACCAAATGGAAAAAACTAACAAATTTAGGAGATGTTTGAGTAATTTTTACTTTTTTTATATATAAATTAATAATTACGTGGTCAAATTATTCAATGCTAATTTTCGTAAATTATTAATTAAAATAACTTATCAATAATTTGATATAAATAAGTTGTTTTTTAAAAAACTCCTTATAAGAGCGACTTTAAAATTGTCAAAGAACCAATTCAATCAAAAGCTTAAGCTGATGGCTGAGGCCCCAGGATATGTTATAATTTTTTAACAAACCAATTCAATGAGATTCAAACCTGTGACCGTAAAATCAACTAATCAAATCAGCTATCAATTATCAGCGAACAGTCATTTACCAAATACACTCCAATTGGTGTCTCCACCTTCCCTTGCTTTCATTCGTACAAGTATTATTTCCAAGCAGTGAAACCCACTCTTCCATGACCACCATGGCACCAACCCAACAACCATGAACATACTAAACACCTAAAACAACCTTCAAAACTCATCAAAATGACCACATTTTACTTCCTTTCTTCCCTTCTAATCCCCCTTTTCCTCTCTGCCGAATCCGCTTCCGGCACCGGCGTCGGCATTGGCGTCGGAATCGGTGGAGTAGCTGGTGTTTGGAGTGCTGGAGGCGCTAACACTCAAAATTTACCCCCACAACAATCACCATCATCAAACCCTAGTATTAACAGAGCTTATACAGCTTTACAAGCATGGAAATCGGCAATTTCTGAAGACCCAAATGGGGTTTTAGCCACTTGGGTAGGTCCAAATGTTTGTAATTACAAAGGGGTTTTTTGTTCTTCTTTACAAGATGATTATATAGGTGAATCTCCTGATTATTTATCTGTTTCATCCATAGATCTTAACCATGCAAATCTCAAGGGGGTTTTAGTTGAAGAACTTTCTTTAATCACTGAATTATCTCTTCTTCATCTTAATAGCAACAGATTTTCAGGTACAATTCCAGAAACTTTCAAGGATTTTGAGTATTTAACTGAATTAGACCTCAGTAACAATCAATTTTCTGGGACATTTCCTAATATTGTTCTTTATATGCCAAATTTGATGTATTTTGACATCAGATTTAACAATTTTTATGGGTTAATTCCTGATGAACTTTTCAATACCCAACTTGATGCAATTTTCATCAACAATAATCAATTTACTGGGCAAATTCCCCAAAATATGGGCATTTCTCCTGCTTCTGTAATCAACTTATCAAACAATAACTTTTCTGGGGGTATCCCTATAAGTTTAGGGTATGTAAATACAGCATTAAAAGAGATCCTGTTTCTGAACAATCAACTATCTGGGTGTATCCCAGATGGTTTAGGGTTATTCTCAGAAATTACAGTTCTTGATGTTAGCTACAATTCATTGATGGGTCATTTACCTGATTCTTTGTCCTGTCTTGAAGGTATAGAAGTAATGAATTTGGCACATAATAAGCTATCTGGGGAGTTACCAGATTTGGTTTGTTCACTCAGAAACTTACTAAATTTAAGTGTTGAATATAATTTCTTTTCTGGGTTTAGTCCAAAATGTACAAGTTTGTTCTTTAGAAGTGTTGGGTTTGATTATTCATTGAATTGCATACCAGGAAGAGGAATGCAGAGGCCTCCTCCAGAGTGTTATGGTGTTCCTAGTATGACTGATAGTTGCTTTAGAATACCTTCAAATAAGGCTTTTGTTTGTGGGTCCAGCTTGCTTGATCTTATTCTAGGTATTGGAAATGTGCCATTTTCTCCTTGAATTTTAGAATAGCTTTAACTAGATTGTAGTTGTGAATTGTAATTTTGTGTTGTAAAAGAGGTTGGTTTGGAGTATGCTATCATATTTATAATGGTAGTTGATGATGATTCTGACCTTTTGATCATAATGCCCTGATTTGTATGTAATCCATGACTTAGTAACTTCCTTAGCATGCCAATTTCATCTTTGAAAATTGTAAGGAATTGTATAAAGTACTAGTATAATAAATGAGCAATTTACTTTTTTTTTTAGAACAGATGAGCAATTTACAGGAGTTTTTTTTATTTTTATATTTTAAGAATCCACGACTATACCCAACCCTAAAAGATGAGCAATTTACTTTTTTTTTTAGAATCCAAACTCATCTTTAGGGTTGGGTATAGTTGTGGATTCTAATTATTGGATCTGGATTCTTTTATTCAAACCCTTAAAATTAGAATCCACGACTATACCCAACCCTAAAGATAAAGTCTTTAAGGGTGTGTTTGGATTGAAAGAAATGGAGGGAAATGAAGGGAAAGGATTTGAAGGGGGGAAATATTCCTTGTTTGGATAACAAATTGGTAGGGAAAGGATTTGGAGGGAGGGATTTGAAAGTAAAATTTGGATAAGTTTTGTTAAGAAGACAATCTCTCCTAAAGAGGAAAGATTTGGAAGGAAAACAATTTCCTTTCTTTTCCCTTCCCTTTCCTTCCTCAGCCGGTCTTGGCCGAGACCGTCTCAAGGTGAGACGGCCCAGCCCAAGACAGCAACCGGCGGGAAAAATGGGGGAAGGTATGAATGCAATATATAAACTTCCTCTTTTAAAACATAAACTTCCAAATTTAAGAAAACTTCCTCCCACAGCCAGTTTTCCAAAATTAAGAAAACTTCCCTAATTAAACTACAACTAATCAATTTCTTCTCAATTTCATCACAATCTCTGCAAATTTCTTCATTTTCATTTCAACAATGGCTACAATGGATGATCTAATGAATGAATTTGAAATTGAAATGAGATTACAAGAATCAAGAACACAAATTGAACAAATTGAAGGTGAATTTCTTGATTCGTTTTAAAGATGAACAATCTATATGTGAAAGTCATATTCTTAACAATTTTTCAGATTTTCTACTGTTGGAATTTAGAGTGTATAGTGGACATCGGAAATGATTTAATTAATTAAATTAAATAAATAATTTGATTAAATTAATTAAGTATATCCCAAGGTTACAAGGAACAAGTGATTTTAGAGAAATTAAAAGTCACTAGTCGCGAACGAATTCGCGGATCGCGAAATGCAGACAGAATGTTTCTGTTTTGTGAAAATTGAAATTCGCGACCAGTGACTATTTTCGCGACCCGCGAAAATCTGAAATTTCTGGATTTTTTCCTTGCGATGTTTTGCTTTGTTTTGGTGGTTATATAATAACTTCCTACTGTTATTATGGTTATTTTTAGCCATGTTATTTGGGATGTAAGGGTTGAGTGAAAGGCGACATGAGTTCATGAATCGATCTTATGTTTCACGGATCAACCTTGTGTTTCATGAAGTAATATGTTGCTTCATGAACCGGTGTGAGCTATTCTATAAATATAGAATGCTTGTGTGTTGTTTTAGGGATCTAGAACATACATGGAATTTCTGATTTCTTTTCTTCTCTAGCAATTTACATCGAGGACTTGAAATTCTCGTTTGTAATTTTATTATCTTCTTCCACTTTAGTTTCTCTTACATCATTCTAATTTCCGTGTGCTCGGAAGTTAGTGTAATTCTTTGTATCTCAAAACATATTTCCGGTTGATTCCCAAGCACCGTAGTAGGGAGGAAATGATGTTTTAGGAAAGAGCATCTCGCCTAGAATTTATATCAAGATCCAACAAAATCTTCTTGTTACTTTGTTTGATATATGGTGATTCCCGATGATGTAAACTACATTTGGTGTATGTTAAGCGAAGGTTTGAACTTGTCATATGTATTTGGTTTTCTACTACAAACTTGTAACTTTATTTTATATGTTTGATTTATAAAATTAAAGTCACATTTATAACAATCTAAAACATCATCTTCTTAAATTAGTATGACAAGTTTCAATGTTTACCACAAACTTTGTCATATTTGACAAATTTGTTGGGAAAGTTTTTTAAGTTTGCTTATATGAAAGTTACACCATGATCGGGTGATGAGATTATCGTAGAGATTTTTGAAATGGTGCATTGGTTCATTAAAAGAATGTGTTGGTTTGTTAAAGAGACACGTTGGTTCATCAAAGAATATGTTAGTTCGATAAAGAGACACGTTGGTTCATGAAAAGATGCGTTGTTTCATGAAGAGTTGCGTTGTTTCTATCTTGATCAAGTTATGTAAGAGAGATGGACATTATTACATGGTAGAGATGATAAATCTCAAGTATGTAAGTTTTCTATGTTAATTTCATATGTCTATTATTTTTATGATGATGATGGAGATGTACAATATGTTACATGTTTAAACAAGTTTTTATATCCATGATGAAATTTGGTAAAGTATGTGATCATGGTTATTTGATCATGGTTATCATTTGGTGTAAATGATGATACTCCATTTTATTTATCAAAGAAAATTGATAGTTGGAAGTATAAGTAACTTACCATGATTTTTATGATGATTAATATTATCATCAAAGATGGATAATGTTTGCTATCTTTTGTGTTTACAAGTTTTGTTTTATGCATGATAAGATGATAAATTTCATGGTCATGTTTTGACATATTTTTTGACATGTTTATCTTATTTTATATATATCATGTCTTGTTCTATTATAAAAGATGATATGTGTTATTATCAAGTTGAATATAATTGCTTTAATAGTTATTCATGGTAATATGTTAAGTTTTGGGTCTTTGCATGTTTTGTATGACAAGATAATTTTGTCATATAAGTTGAACATTATGTGTTTGTTATGTGTGGTTATCTTTTGACCAAGTTCAATAATGTTTTGTTATTGATGTATGTTTCACCTTTTGAGTGAATTGTTTTTTAAAAGGTTGCATGATCCATGTTTGATTAACAATGAAGTTAATTAAAGTATGAAGTATATTATTGCAATGTTGTTCTTAACAAAAATTCATGTTGCATTTTTTGTTTCATGCATGTGTAGAATTATTTCTATGTGTTTGTGCATGATTCAAGTTAGGCTTTATGATATATTCTTTGATTGGTTATTACCAATGTTGTTTAAATTTGGACATATAATTTTATATGGGGTTGTCATATGTATACTTTTACCCAAGGTTATATTAATTTATTAATATTGGAAAAGGGTACTAAGTTTATGACATGAATAAATTTAAAGGTTTATCATCAAAGATTCATTAAAAGTAATTTTAATGTAAAAGTGATGATTAAACAAGAATTTGAAAATCTAATAATATTATTTAGTAAAGGTTGAAAGTTGTCAACATTGTTTTAAACTCGGAATTTTATTTATTAAAGTTGTTTGTTATGGAGGTTAATAAGTTCCATAATGTTAAATAAATAAAAGAGTTTAATGATTATATAAGTGATTTTATATATCAAATAAATGATAAAGACAAGTTTGTCTAGTTTATTTAGATATATATGATGGTTTAATCTTATATGGAATAAATGTTGATTTGCTAAGTAAAGCAAGATATGAATTTATTTATTATTACATTGATTAATGTATTAATTGAAATTCATATGTTACTCTTAATCTAGAGTATTTGTCAACGCTTTAAGTTTTATTATGGTAATTAAAATTCCATAATATGTTATTATTTTGATTTTCAAGATATGCATTATTTGCATGAGTATACGGAAAGTTTTATACTAATATTTATTTTCGAGAAAAGTACTAAATAAGTTTTATTCCGGTTAATGGGTATGTTAAGGTATCTTATGTTGTCGGATAACGCCTAAATATATTTGGTGTGACAATAAAGAAGGATTTAACTTTTTAAGTTAAAGTTGATATTAAATGTTTTTCTTTGGTTTAAAGTATTTGTTTTATAGAAAAATCTTAATCATTTTGGTACAAAGGATATTTATTTTGAATTATCTCAAAGGTTCAAAATAAGGATGCATCTATATAGATTATGTTATTTATAACATCTACTATGAGTTCTATTTATTAGAACAAGAGATATTATATATCAATGATATTTGATTATAATACAAAGTGATGCAATATTTATTTGGAAATTTAATTTTCAATGATAGATAGGTTTGAATACCTATAAGTTTAATTTGTACAAATATGTGATTATGATATTTTGATCTTTATTAGATTGATTTGCTAATCTTTTGATAAAGCATGTATTTCTAAAAGAGAAAAATATAAGTTTGTTTTACAAAGGAAAGTTTTTAACGAAGTTTGGTTTTGTTAAAGTTTTCAAAGTAAAAAGTTTTTAATATCTTGTATTCATATTTCTAATATGAAGGTTTACCCATGATTATGTTTTGATACTTAAGTATCATATAAGTTTAAGCTTTCTAAAAGAAAGTAAGTAATGATGTGTTCATCATGGGAATAATGTTTGAAGTTTAGTAACTTAATCTCCATGCAAGTATAACAATATGTTATAGATAGATTTTCATATTATATATGAAGATTGATGATCATGTATTAATGTTCAAGATTTATTAAGTGGTATTATACTTAATATGATAATTTATTATTGAATTTATTTCAATAAGTTTACCGAAAATACAATGGTTAAATAATTGTTTGTATTTTCATATGGTATGTTTATATAATTTATAAATTATGATATATTTGTTTTGGAATATAATTGTATAAGTAATGATGACAAAGTAATATGTCATATTCCTTCTATGAATGAAATGGGGGAGGTAAATGTTAAATTAATTTTAACATAAAAGTTTAAAGGACTAAGAAATATAAGTATTTTATTATACTTAAAGTAAAGTCCAAGTTTACCCTCATGTCTCCAATTGTAATTATTTCCTAAATATTTGGAATGATTATATAATTGGATGTAATTTTAACTTATACAAGGTTCAAATTGTTTTATAGTTGTCAAGTAAAGTTTTACTTACAACTTAAAGTTCCTTTATTAGGAAATTATTTGAATAGTCCAAAATGTTTATGTTGTACCATGGATTTAATTAATCTTATAGTAGAAGTTCTTCAAGTTTGAAGAGGTACTCAAGTATGAGTTTGATCTGTAGTGAATTGGCCATTCTCTATATTGATCGAAATATGTGTTTGTGGGGGAGGTACCAAGTTTTGATCACCCAAGAACAAACAAAGTTTTAACTTATTCTACTATGATATTAATGTTATTTGTCAAGATTTAGACAAATATATAAACTGTATAGTTTAAAATACTCATCTTAGTGATGTTTAAGCCAAAGTTGTGCACAAAAACAATCTAGTTTGATTGACAAGTGGCTTGTATAAAGTATTGATAGTCGAGTGTAACTTTGATAATGCTATGACATCTAATTGAGGCAAAGCCGAAAATTAGGGCTTATCAAAGAAGGGATCACATTTCTTGACTATGTGAACAAAGTTCAAAGCTAGACAAAGTATTCTTACAAAGTCTAGGAATTTCATGGTTTTATGAAATTGGTACATGCCCATTCCTCAACACCATGAGCGAAACCCAATTCGACGCTAGAAGAAACATCTAGTCTCGAATTCAATGTGGATTGATCGCTCATCAGATGTTGGAAAGCAACACTTAAGTGATCCTAAGTTGCTTTATTCGTGATGTTGACAAACGCGGTAGTAGAGTCGTTCCTCGAAGTCTCCATTTCTAGAGTTATGAAGATCTCTAGATTGAGTGCTTTATTCACGAAAGCATGGTATATTAGGGAGAAGCTACCTATATAAGTTCAAGATTTGGCCGTCTTAAAGAAATCAAGGGGCATACTTATGATTTCAATGAACTTATGAATAGATATGGACACATGGCCTTTAACGTGTCAAGGATGTAAGATTAATGAATTATTTCGTGTGTACTACTCCTTCAATTGGTTGGATATATCTGCTTAATTCAATCCGTACGGACATTAGGGGATATGATCAATTGTAAAGATGCGTGGTACTAGGTGTCAATTCAATTCGTACGAACATTGGCATTGATGCATGAAATGGGTTGGAGATTATGGATCGGAAAAGAAGAAAGGATTATACACTCTAAATGGGGGAGGATTGTTGGAATTTAGAGTGTATAGTGGACATCGGAAATGATTTAATTAATTAAATTAAATAAATAATTTGATTAAATTAATTAAGTATATCCCAAGGTTACAAGGAACAAGTGATTTTAGAGAAATTAAAAGTCACTAGTCGCGAACGAATTCGCGGATCGCGAAATGCAGACAGAATGTTTCTGTTTTGTGAAAATTGAAATTCGCGACCAGTGACTATTTTCGCGACCCGCGAAAATCTGAAATTTCTGGATTTTTTCCTTGCGATGTTTTGCTTTGTTTTGGTGGTTATATAATAACTTCCTACTGTTATTATGGTTATTTTTAGCCATGTTATTTGGGATGTAAGGGTTGAGTGAAAGGCGACATGAGTTCATGAATCGATCTTATGTTTCACGGATCAACCTTGTGTTTCATGAAGTAATATGTTGCTTCATGAACCGGTGTGAGCTATTCTATAAATATAGAATGCTTGTGTGTTGTTTTAGGGATCTAGAACATACATGGAATTTCTGATTTCTTTTCTTCTCTAGCAATTTACATCGAGGACTTGAAATTCTCGTTTGTAATTTTATTATCTTCTTCCACTTTAGTTTCTCTTACATCATTCTAATTTCCGTGTGCTCGGAAGTTAGTGTAATTCTTTGTATCTCAAAACATATTTCCGGTTGATTCCCAAGCACCGTAGTAGGGAGGAAATGATGTTTTAGGAAAGAGCATCTCGCCTAGAATTTATATCAAGATCCAACAAAATCTTCTTGTTACTTTGTTTGATATATGGTGATTCCCGATGATGTAAACTACATTTGGTGTATGTTAAGCGAAGGTTTGAACTTGTCATATGTATTTGGTTTTCTACTACAAACTTGTAACTTTATTTTATATGTTTGATTTATAAAATTAAAGTCACATTTATAACATCTACATGATGAAGATGTTAATGGTAATTTTGAGTTGGATACGATGGAGATGTATGATGAATTCCTTATCAGTTTAGACCTTAACACATACAACTTTATACCTTAACACATACAGTTTAGACCTTAACACCATACAAATCAATAACACATACAGTGATATTGAATTCCTTATCAGTTTAGACCTTAACACATACAACTTTATACCTTAACACATACAGTTTAGACCTTAACACATACAAATCAATAACACATACAGTGATATTGAATTCCTTATCAGTTTAGACCTTAACAGTACACATACAACTTTATACCTTAACACATACAGTTTAGACCTTAACACCATACAAATCAATAACACATACAGTGATATTGAATTCCTTATTAGTTTAGACCTTAACACATACAACTTTATACCTTAACACATACAGTTTAGACCTTAACACATACAGTTTAGACCTTAACACATACAAATCAATACCACATACAGTGATATTGAATTCTTTATCAGTTTAGACCTTAACACATACAGTTTAAACCTTAACATAAGTAAAACATATACATACATTTCCAAATTTATCACTATCAATTAATATCATACATACATCAATTATACACTTATCTTATTTACATCTGGTTATACAAAGTAAACATGAAAGAAGAACGAAAATGCAGCAAGAAATAAAGATATATTACCAAAAAAAAAAAGGAACAAAACGTTATCAGTAATTTGAAGAAGAACGAAAATGCAGCAAGAAAGATGCAGGAAGAACGAAAATGGAGGAAGAAGAAGCAAATAGGAAACTGGAGGAAGAAGAAGGAAATGGAATCTCAAGAAAGAAGGTAACTGATTTGAAAGGTGGAGTAATGAATGGCAGTTTTCAAAAATCAGAAAAGGAAGTTAAAGGATTTCCAACAAAAAAAAAATAAGGAAAGTTGGAGGGAAACCCGTGCGCGTGCAGGCCACGCGCCTGATATTGGGCCGGCCCAATGGCCGTCTCATCTTGAGGCTGTCTCGGCCAAGTTTTTGCCTTCCTTCTAAACAAACAAAATACACTTTCCCTCCTTATCCCTCCCTTTCCTTTCCCTTCTTTTCCTTTCCCTTCCCCCCCCTTTTTTTTTTTTTCTTTTCTCTCTTAATTTGCTATCTAAACAAAGTGTAAAGGTTATGTTCAGACCCAACACTAACACTAACACTAACACTAACACGGACCCTTAAATTCCACCTATCTCTAAGCACAAGACAAGCATAACACAAAATGGGTAATGTCCATGCCTTATCAATGAAAAACGCTAGTGCGAAGGTACAACATAACACAAAATGGGTAATGGGTAATGTCCATGCCTTATCACTAAATTTATTGGATTTATAGTCTAGCTAAGTATTTCCTTCGTATCATTATACTTACTACTAATTGTGATATTTTCCAACACAATATGTTACAATCAGATGCGAATATTTCAAAACGGAGGAAATATTTCTCGCAAAAAATGCGACAATCATGGTACAGCATATGTTGGATTAGGCACTTTGAAAGATCGTTGAGCCATTGCAAATCCTCTCAAGTCACTCCATTGATCACCAGAGCTCCCATGGATTCTATAACCTTCATCTTCCAACTCTTTTCTCTTCTCCGATTTATACTCAGTTGCCGTTTTGCTTAAATTAGTAGAATTCCTAGTCCATTACAAGAATATGAAATATTAAACACATCAGCACTCCGTTACCGCGATCGCAACCATTACCGCATTTTTACACTATGCTAGGAAGAATTGGAGATGTTAGAGGCGGTAACTAATTATAATCGACTAGTTTGATCATTAGTTTAGTATTAAATAATGTGAATATTATATTAATAAAATTAGACGCAAAAGTTACTGAAAAAGGTTTCCGATCATGCTTATTCTATTTGTTAAAATTTAGAAAATAAGTCTGGGCAATTTTAATAAGGAGGAAAAGAGACAACTCACGTACAAAGCCAAATTAGGAGGTTCAATACTTCAACAAATTGGTAGTTGAAGAAATTACTCCTCAAGAATATAAATTGATATACCCTTTTCTCTTTGTCCTACGTAAAACCACTCACACGTGGGTTCCTCAATGGTAATATGAGCACTTTACCACTTACAAATCTCATTGGGAATGAACATTCAATTTAAAGCCCCTTAACCGGTGGTAAGATTAAATTCTCAATCAGTGGCGAATGTAGGCCTGGGCCTGACTGGGCCTTGGCCCAGGTTAACGTTCAGCAAAAAATATATATGATTGTCTGTAAGTTAAGCTATAAGTATGAAGTAGTGGAGTTGGTTCTTACATTGGCCAAATTATGGGAGGTCTGGTGTTCGAATACTATAAGGAGCAAATTTTTTTTGTTAATCCAAGTTTTCAACTTTAGTTTCATTGTTCCAATTAGATAACAATGAATAATTTCAATAGCTATTAGTTTAATAAATTTATATTGTTCCAAATAAAAAATATTTTTTTCCTTATAGCTAATTTGTACATTAGATAAAGAGATTGCAAAATAATATACTTCTACCGTCCCATTTTAACTGTAACTTTTCCTTCTAATTAAAGAGGTCCCAAATAATGTATACATGCTATGATATTAAATATAAAAACTTTTGGTATTTGAAGATTTTTGCACCTATTGTATGACGAAGGGAGTAATAATTACGCGAATAAAATTTTAGCTTTTTAAAGTTAAGAAAAATCACTTTGAGTAATATAAATTTATAATGTATTTTTTATTTGTTAGATATCATTTATGGAATATATGTATTAAATTACATTTATAAATTGAAAATGAATTAGAGGAGTTGTACTGTAGTCCATATTTTTATTTAGACATATGAGAATTTCTTGGGTGATACGATAACAGAATCTGAGTGAGTGAGTGGTGATGGAATTCGATTGGTAACACTTTAATTTAAGTAAGACTTTTTCAAAGTGTCGTCACTAAAAGAAAAAAAATTATTACATCGGCCCAGGTGATATTTTCTTTCTGGATTCGCCCCTGTTCTCAATCATAAAAGTCTAAAAATAAATCAGGCTTGATACCATGTTAGATTTTAGAAAATGAGTCTGAGCAACCTAACCAAGGAGAACAAGAGGAAATCGACATACAAACCCAAATAGAATTCACTACTAAAAACAAATTGGTAATAGCTTGAGTTACTCCTCAAATTTATAAAGTAACACATCATATTCTCTTTCTCCAATTTGATACAACTCACACGTGAGTTGTAATAGTGGACACTTCAACACCATTTTAATCAATTTTTAGATATCATTCGCATTCCATACTTCGATACAACTCCCATGATATTAATTAAATGATGTCAAATGGTGCTATTTCCGCGGGACAGATAGAGTAAAGTAAGAGTAAGAGTTAGGACTTAGGAGTTAGGAGTATACCTCAAAAGTAGTGTTTGCCAATGATCATATCCAGCGTACCATAAATTAGACTCTGTAACGTTTCTAAGAGTTTCAGGTCTGCCCGTTAAAATGAAGATCGAGAACCCAAGTCGTCGAATTTCGTTGTATAGCCTCAAGTTTGACTGCAGAGCAGGTACCTTACCTCGTAGGGCCCACCTTCTAAACCCTTTTTTACTTTGAGCCTGTGCTCTTAAGTGTACAAGACCAAAAACAAAAATCAATTGAATTTCATAATTAACGTATTATTTTATATTAAATTATTTCCTCTCGTTTTAATTAGATGTCTTATTTTCTCTTTTTACATATTTATATTAATTTTTCTTAGAATAAAAGTTAAAAAATAAGGCATTTATTAGAATTGAAAGAAATATTATAATTCTAAGGAACCAAGAGAGTTGATACAAATTGAAAGTTGAAAGAGCTATTTTCTATTTCTTTAGAGTCAAAAACCAATTTTTTGAGGATAATATACCATTAAAAAATAATTAATGTGTAATTTCAGCAAGGCTTGTGAGGCTAATATAAGGGGAAAGGAGTTTGGGAAATCTAGAGCGCTTGTGTGATATCAATTAAAGGCGTGATCTTTATGCTTGAAGAGGTTTTTCTCAACAAGGCTTGTGAGAGTTTGTTTCATTTCTGTAATTTTGATTAATTAATCATCATCTGTTAAGTTAGTTCTACCAAATTTACTCTATTTTAATTTTTAGTCATGAGTCATGACATACATTCATTTGTTAAATCCTCATGACCTCATCTAAACATTTAACTTGTTTTTTTTATTTTTTCTTTTATTTTATCACACATTTCTTTCACTTTTCAATAAATATTCCATTTTATCTATATTTTTTTAATTTTCATGCACATAAGAAGTATAGAGAATTAATAATTATTCCCTTCAATTCTATTTAGATGTCCCTTTTTATGGACACAGTTATTAAGGTCCATTATAAAGTGAGTAGCTAGGGTATTTGAAATGATTATATTAATTATTATTTATTATCGTAAGTAGTAAAAGTGGGAGAATTTTGGACATTACTTGTGTGAACAAGGGGTATTTAGGTAAAAAAAAGATTGACAAAAAAGGAAATGTAACAATTGATATGAATTTGCCAAATAAGAAAATGTGACAACTAAATAGAATCGGAGGGAGTATCATACCCAAAACCGTAAGTTTGATAGCCAGGCAAGAAAGAAAGAAGAGTGTCATCCACGTCAAAGATCCAAGCATCCTTTCCATCACCAACAATATGCACCGTTTTTGCGTAGTCCAATGCGTTATCAGCAACCACGCTAATGTCGGACAAGTAACGATCACCATTCATATACTCCTTCACATACTCGTAGCAACGCTCAGGAATGGTTGTCCAATTCCCTGCGTTGTTTGTTTCTACTGACAACCGCCAACTTCCGCAGTATACCAAATCATGGGATTCGGATAATATTGAAGGTGCCAAACAAAATAGGCATAAAATCAAGATTTTTGGGATTATTTGACACCAAGACATGGCTTACAATATGAGGTTTTGGTCTTGAGGAACATATAACATATTCATATACATATGTATCTTTGATTAAGGACAAAACATTCAAAGTTGTTTGTAATAAAATATGGATTAAGTCGCTTTCGAAAAGCACTATTTGACTTGAATATCTTAATGTTTTTAAAGTTTAATGAAATGATACTTTCTTAAATCCTTTTAATTTGTGTACCACTTTTTATATTAGTTTGTTCTACTTGTTTTGTGCCATTTTTCCGATGGTCTCTGTCAAGGAAATAATTCAACCAAAGGCTTAAATTTTTGGTTGAGTTGGTGCCTTGACATGGTATCAGAAGCCAACGTGATAAGAGGTCATGGGTTCGAATCTCAACCACCCCTCATTCAAGTGGAATATTTAGCACTAGGTATGAGGAGAGTCTGTGTTGCATCCACACTTCTCGCCAAAAGGGCTATCGTGTGAGGGGGCATGTTAGAGTCTATAACATATTTCTGGGGCGTTAACCATAAGTTTAAGCTTTTGGTTGAGTTAGTTCCTTGACAGTCTCACTCTCGTTCCTTAAATTTTATTCACAAATTTACGACCTCTGTTTTTTTGTTTTTTCTCTTTACTCTTTGCACATTTCAAAGCAAATTTTTAGTCTCGATATCTCTTAGTACGCATTATAAACAATTGTTAAAATTATATATTAAAATTATTTTCATCAAGACGAATATAATAAGATCTCATTTGAATATATTTTGTCTTTAATATATACTTCAAAACCGCAGCCTATAACCCCAAAAAAACTGCAGCCAATATGCTTTTTTCTACTAGTGATTACATTTAAAATCTCTCTTATTAAGTGGACAAACTAGAAGGAACGGAGTAATTCTCTTCACCAGAACTATTTCTTCCTATCATCTATTTCTTTTTTGTTTTATTTTCTAACTTAATTCCTCATTTCACTAAATTTCATCCAAAAGATATTAGGTACACTCCTTGGACAGAAAGGAGTATTTATTAAGATGGACGGAGTATAAATTTATTAAATAAAAAGGAATACAATAATACTCCTTTTCAAATTTATTTAGGTTACAAATTTTGACTCGATCAAAAAGTCTTTTATCATGCATTTGATGTTTCCTTATGGAAGTTGAATACCAACTTAAAGTGGTTGTGAAATATTTTTATTCTCTTATTATATTATATATATAATAACAAGTAGTTATTGAATAGTATGATAGAGTATATATTATATTTTTCTTTGAATTTCGGTCATTTCAATCATATTTTTAAATTTTATTGGATTTTTAACGTGTTAAACCTGATAAATAGTTATATGACTTGTACACAACAAGACTTGTACAAGAATAGATCTGGTTACACACAAATTCGATGAGGTTTCAATTTTAAATCAATTGTCTCATTTCCTTTTTTGACATTTTCATACTACTTGTCTCATTTCCTTTTTTGACTAACCTTTTCTTACCTAAATACCTCCACTTTTCCAATTCCCAATACTCCACTACCAGCTTTACAACTAATTTAATCAATTAAAATACCCAACTATCACCTTTTTAATGGACCCCACTCAACCCTTAAAATCCGTGAAAAGTCAAATGAGACTAGTCAACTGAAGTGGAAGGAATAGTCAACATCTTTCTAATCTTTTCGATATGAGATCTCAATTGAGTTATTTTCAATAAAACCAACAATTTATAAAATTTACTATCTCCGTTCCATTTTAGTTGTACAATTGGGTTTTGGCACAATATTTAAGGGTTGTCAGATCAGTATGGTAAAAGTAGGGATGATGCATGATTGATGGTGATATGTGGGGTAGAAATAAAAAAAATTTATTATAAATAAATAGTGATTGTGACTTGTGGGTATACTCCCTCTATCCCATTGAAATTGCATCATTTTCCATTTTAGTCCGTCCCACTTAATTTTCAACATTTCTATTTTTGGATAATGACCCACTACTTTCTTTTAATCTCATCCATACATTATAACTCTCTTTTAATTTCATCCACACAATTCATTCTCTCTCTTCATTTATTACCACTTTCTTAACATTTACCCACTTTCTCTTTGATGCAAATCAAAGAGGACGGAGGGAGTATTAAATAATTGATGGAATGATGTATGATTGATGGTGATATGTGGTAGGGATAAAGTGAGGATAAAGTAAGTAGATTATTTTTGCCAAAAATAATAATGTTGCAAGTAATATGAAACTTTCAAAAATGGTAAATATTGCAAGTAAAATGCAACAGGGGAATTATGTATAAAAATTATTGAGGAAATTTAGAGAATTTTGGTTTGATTTTTGATTATTGAGTCTAGCTTTCACCTACATAGAATATTGGAATGCAGAATATTGGAATGCATTGAAAGTATCCCTACAAGCATACTTTCTAGAAAGTAGGAAGGTGATTCTTAATGAATTGTGAACTCCAACCAAAACCATCTCTTATATTCAATATGAATAACAAATTCTTTAAATAATGCTATTTGTAAATTGAGGTAGATTTGACTTTTGACTCAAATATTTTTGTGAAGTAAAAGAATAATCGACCAATTCAGTATGTATTTAAATTCATCCCTACCTAATCACCCACTAAAATCATCATCTCAAAAAAAAAAAAAAAATCACCCACTAAAATCAATTGAATATACTAGTTTTATAAATTATATTCGCCTCACATTACTCTAGATCTACGTTATATACTCCATTAATCTTTATATATTTAATTATACTTCTAATTTATTTAAACTATACACTGAGATAAAATAAAATTAAAATCCTTAATTTTTGTAAATAATTTCAAATAAAATTTACAATTATAAAAGTAATACATTATAAATATAAGGCTGGCGGCTATGGGACATGATGGGCCAGTGGCGAATCCAAAAAATAAGTAATTGATGTCATTAATTTAAATAAAAAATGTAACATTCAACAAATTAGTGTTGTTTTCTTACAAGTGTAGTATGTAGTTAATGTATACCCCTCGTTTTCCCTACTTAGAATGTTCATAACCTATCCATCATCTATGTTAGAGTATAATTTTCATACTCACGTCAATTCACCAGGGTACACATTCAAATTCATCCTCATCCAGTACGACTCTTTTACCTAACTCTTCACAATCATATAAAATGCTTTTGTAAGAACAAACACATAAAAAGCGATGGATAAAACTATACAAGTTAAAAAGGGCATCACACGTATGACAATGTGGTAATTTCAAAATCTTATGATCTTTATTGAAAAGCAAAAAGATAGTAAAACAGAAAAGATTGCTTCAATTCTACTTATATTGCTAATTCTTCTAATTTAACAGGTAAAATTTATTTATTTTTCCAAAATTACTTAATATATGGATGGATAATTTGTAGTGATGTTACCCATCTCATCTGCAACACATTAATTGTCTTCACTAATTTTAAACAACTCATTACAAATAATCATAATATTATTACCCCAGCTGAAAGAAAAGTGTATGCAAATTAATTACATAGGTGAAGTGAAATTGAATGATAAAATTAGTCTTACTAATGTCTTGTATGTACCTGAATTACAATTTAGTCTTTGATAATTGTAACTATTTGCATTTATTTGTGTTATTTTTATGCTTCTTATATGATGTTTTAGTGGGTTTTAGGTAGTATTGTTAGTGATATTTGATATTTTTGTCTCATGTGTTTAATATTGTATTTTATGTAATTTTTGAGGCAAGATCAGAGTTTTACTAGGTCTCGGGGTGATAAGAGGGTGAAGGCTTGGAGATATAGCCTAAGACCCCTAAAAGAAGTGAAGAGATCATAGAAAATGCTTTTGTAAGAACAAACACATAAAAAGCAACGGATAAAACTAATGTCCTGTATGTACCTATTGCTTGTTCGTTCAGGTTTTCTATTTCACATTTTTGTATAGATTTAGCTTGTATATGCATTGTAACTTTAATTTCATTATAGCTGGTTCTGCACCCAACCTAGGCAAAAGAGCTGCATTGAGTGGGTGAGCAAGTGACATTTGAAAAAAAAAATGAGTGGCTAGGACAAAAACCAAATATGAGTTCCTAAGCAAAATGAGAGAAACAGAGAGATTCAAAAGTTCATATATTTCATTTTGTTCTTGGAGCTGACGACATAAGAAGTTGGAGCTATAAGGTAGGCATTTGGGTAGGTCCATTGGAGGGATAAGGGTAGAAATTTTCATTTCTCATGTTCCTTATTAGGAGTCATAAAGAGGTTGAAGTATAGGGATTTTTGGTACTTGTTGTCTATACTCTTATTTGTGTTAGTTGTGTTGTGATGTGTTGTGTTAGCTAAGTGAAGGGGACAAGTAGTAAGGATATTTGGACTCTTGACGAACACCGAATATTTAAAGTTTAGGAAAGGAAGGTATAAGAAGAAACTTAGGATTTGTAAACCGTGTCTTAACCTTGCTTTGCATATGTTTTCGCCATGATTTATATTGACAATTTATTTTTCTTAAATAATTTAAAGTTCAATTAGATTAGTATTTATAGTAAGGCTATAATTGATTGCGTTAAATTTTATTTCCCTAAATGTATTCATAATTAGATAAGATAATAAGTGTAAAAAGTTTTATTACATTAATTCTTTATACCAAAATAAGTATCTTTAAGAAATTAATTGTTTATTAAAGTATTTTATACATATGTAGAAAAATAAAAATATATTTATTTAAATTACTTCCTCCGTATTTGGTTATTTGCAACTTTTACTAAAAATGGCGTATTCTATTATTTGCAACTTTCTTTTTTTTTTCCATTTATAGAAAGTTTTTTATTAATTTTTTATTATCTCTCTCTTACTTTTTAATACTCTCTCTTACTTTTTAATACTCTCTCTCATACTTTTTAATACTCTCTCTTACTTTTTAATATTATAATACTATAATCCCACCCCATTAACCTCATTAATCTATTTTAATACACTACTAAAAGTTTTGCCTAGGAGTCCGTGAAGGACCCCAAAGTTGCAAATAATTGAATACGGAGGAAGTATTAAATATTGTTTGAATCAAGTTAAAATTAAAACCAAATAAATTAATTTAAATCGACTCAAAATAAGCTCAATTTTATCAAATAGTTAAATTTGTTGGAAATATACTTCACATGTGAGACAAGATCCCACATCGATAAAAAAGTGGGTTGTGGACTTGTATATATACTTGGTGAGCTAATCCTCCTATGGCCATATGGTTTTAGGAAACAATGAACCTCACCGAGTGTTTGTGCAAGTCAACGCTCTTGACCCGTGAGTTTGGGCCCGACACCACGGGTGTCCCGTGTCCCCACGAGTCGGCCACGGTGAGATTATGTGACGAATTGTCACGGCCTAATAAAATTATTTTATTTAATCGAACTTTAAAAGACCATCAAAAATATAATTTAGTAAAAATTTACGAGCTAATTAGAATATTTTATTAAATATTTTAGTAAATAAATTATATAGTTGTCCAAAGTAATTATTTTATTAACATATAAAGTATTTATCATTTTAAAAAAATATATTTACATACTTTATTTAAACTAAAGATTTTTTTTCTTGCATTAACATTATTGAATAGTTTATCTATATATGACTTTATGCTAAACTACATGTGCTACATGGACTTCTAAACTAGTAATCTTTTAATTCACACAAATTCACAAGGGAAAAAATGAGCCGCCTTAGACAAAAAGAGAAGCAATTTATTTATATGCTTTAATGGTTGAAGAAGTCATAGATAATTAATACATATAAATAAGGTTGTTAATATTTATTAAGTTATCGTATTTGCTTTCTGTATAGTTTTTAAATTATAGTTTGAGTCTCAATATTTATACATACATTACATAAAAAATAAAACTAATAAAGGTAGTATATTACAGTTATTGCACAATCAAAACAAATCTAATAAGATTAATTTCACATGATTATATTTTAACTTTTATAATAGTATACTAATCTCAGTTACTAAGTTGATATCACCTACAGGCTACAAGTATGTTCTCTTAGGTAATCTAGTAAGGAAAATTTTTTAGAAATTAATACTCCCTTCGTTCCTTTATGTTCTTCCACCTTACTATAACGGGCAGTTTCAAAAGTTCTTCCACTTTAGAATACTTTCTATTTTTAGAAAGTTTTCAACTCACTTTTACCCCTTAAAACCCCACTTTCCATACTTCACACTACTATTTAATTATTTTATCTCTCATACTTCCAATACAATCATTACTTCACAGTTCACACTACTATTTAATTATTTTTTCTCTTATAATTCTAATACAATCATTACTTTCCACTACTATATAATTAAAATAATACCCACTACTACCAAAGATTTCATTTTTCTTAATCTTTGTAAAAAATTCAAATAGGAAGATCAAATAGGAACGGAGGGAGTACTTATAAAAATGACTCGACAATGTAGGAAGTCGCCTATTACTAGGTAATGTAACACCTTCGCCTTTTGGATCGCCAATGACTACTTAGGGCTTGCCTGGTGTTTCTGCTTAGAAATCGGGTCAAAGTCTCCCTGACCGGAAGGTGAAATTTTTGGTTGCTATAGGAGTCCGAATACATGGACCTGCAAAACAGAACGGGTTAGCTTGTCCGGGGGCGTTTCCCGGAAAGCCTCTCCGACGCTCAAGTCAGTGGAATTGTTTGAATAAATTGTAATTAGGAATTGTTTATGTAAAAGGGGGAGAAAAAGCATACCATTATTTGGGTGAATAGTGAGGTATTTATAGTAGAGAAAGTGATTGGAGCAAATAGCCCCAAGGGCATTTTAGTAATTTCATAGGCATTAGTAGTCTTGGGCCTCAGATTATGGCCCAAATGGATATTAGGTGATTGACCCAATAACACCTGGAATCAAGGTAAAATTCAGAGATGAAAATATCCTAGGAAACTCATTACAGGGGAAAGAGTTAAGTGGGAGAATATCTACTTGAGAATTCCAACATGTGGTTTGGTATATTTACATGGCCACCTCTAATTTTCAAAGTCACATCCTCTAATGGTGGTGGCGGAGAGAGAAAGTTATAATAAAGTGAGTTATTGAAAGGAAAAGAGACACATACATTAGATTGAATGAATAGTATTCATAATATTTCAGGGAGAAATGTTTACCCTGGGGTTCCTAAGGCAAATATTTATCCCCTGTTAAAGAGTATTGATTTAGTCCAAGAAAAATATAAATCCAATCCAGGCAGTGAAAATGCCATGAAAATTTTCTCCCTTATTTAGTACTCCCTATTACTGCCAATACAGACAGACCCTTATAAAGAGTGTAGTTTGGCCCTACAGACCAATACTAGTCTTTTCAACTCACTTTGGTCTCACTCGTGCGCATTTATGAAAACTTTCCAGGATGTAACTCATCCTAAGATTGCTTGCTACCAAACATGCTTAACTGTGAAGTTTTTAGTAAATGAGCTTCTATGAAAAGAAGATGCACCTTTTTTATATGAGTAGTATATTAATTCATTTTCAAGCTATATATGGGGTATCACACTCACCCAACTTAGGAATACAACGTCCATGGACTGTAGTTTCAAGATCTTTTTCCCCACCAGATACACTAAACACATGATCAGTCACGGTCGCAAGTTGGCTCTAATACCATTGTAACACCCCGGCCCCTAGCTCGGACCACCGGTGTCTACCCATGGAGATTGAAGACTAGCCCCACACATCAATACAAGTCTTTCCAGCGCACTTTGGCTTCACTCGTACGCACCTAGAAAAACTTCCCAAAAGGTCACTCATCCTAAGATTGCCCAACCACCAAGCACGCTTAACCGTAGAGTTCTTAGTAAATGGGATTCCATGAAAAGAAGATACACCTTGTTAATATGAATAGTCTATCCATTTCTTTAAAAATAAATCTGGGGTATCAGCGGTAAAATTAATTTGGCAACCCAATGGTGACAAAACCATCCAATGGCGTATATATTAGTCAGCAAACAAACATGTGTCACAAACTTTCTATTGTATCTGATATTAGTTAGATATAGTTCCTTTTGTAGCATAACTCATAAAGAGATGTACTATTGGCGTTTGTAGGAATCTATGAAGAGCAGAAATAGTTTAATTTATAGTTGTAAAAAGAGTTAGTTAGTAGAATTAGAGGGGAAGAGTGAGAAGGAGTTGAGGAATAAGAAAGTTGTATTAAGATAATGGGTGAAGAAGTTAATCGTTAAATTGATTTGCAAAATTTTTTTTTTAAATTAACTTTTGGTTTTTGTTTATTAATTTGTTTTATTTTATTTTTATTATTTTTATTTTTTCTTTAAGAAAACACCGGATATTAGAGTGTTAGTTTGTCTATACTGCTTGACATTACAAATACTTCATTCATTCTTATCTTATGATGTTATAAGTTAGAATAGATGCGTTGAATTCCATGAAATTGATCCAATATAGGCCTTGAATCCATTATCTTGTGGTCATTAGAACTACTAACAAGGAATGTTTTACTAGTTGCATCTTCGATATATATTTACCTTCAAGTAATTTCCACAGACCATTAGTGGATTCAATATATTGATAAATATCAAATAAAAAGTCAACCATATTGTTTAAAATGTTTCCACGACAAATAAAATTATCTTTGTCTTATTTGCCACGCTTGCGAATTTTCTCCATGGTTTAATCTTCATGTTCCTTCGGCCTTGGAGTACTTATGACATAGGCATATTCAAATTAATGAGGAGAAATATCTTCTTGTTTTGCCAACGACAAAAGTCTACACCCACAAACTTCTCTAATAACTTCACCATATTTGTTGTCATATCTTTAAACTTGCCATCTTTTTTGACTTTAACGCTCTAAGATTGTTCGAACTTAGAAGTTATATACACTTAGGAAATAGAAAGAGCACTAAAAGAATTCTGATTTTACAAGTTTGAAGCAACCTATTACAATGACTAGGAATAAATTACTTATGAAAATGCAATCTACAATTAACCTAATACCAACACAATACCTAAAATCATTTAAACTATAAAGTCTTTAGAAACTCGATATACCAAATCCAGACACATCTACATGTTTTTCTTATAGCGTTATTTTGTTCGGAACAGTGCTTAGGATTAACTTCAATAATACGCTATTGACAAAAGTATCAGAAATATCATAATAGAGATTGCAAAATTCTAAAGTCAAAGGACAAGATGAACATAAAATCAGAAAAAGAGACTATGCAACAACAATCATTTACAACTTCCACAATATATAATAGTGATTGCATGCCTTGATACCATTCATTCAATCAAAGAACTGCCTATGATCGGTTTTGACAAAAGAATATAAGCTTACATAACAATAACAATTGTAACCAACAAAAAACGAGAAAAATGTGTCCCTTACTTCAAGACAAAAGCGACGAGTCGATGTTCACGACAAGTCCTCGCCTTTTCCTGTCTACGTAATTTGTTGCAGAAAAAGCTGATGAATCGCTGCTTATGAGCGATGAGTCATTGCTTTTCTTTGTTAACATAATTTCCTTGCAGAAAAAATCAACGAGTCGCTGCTTATAAGCGACAAGTCGTCGCTTTTCTCTATTCATGTATATTATTGCTTTTACTTTGTTTTGCTTTTATTTTAGACTTAAGTTGTAACACCTATAAATCCTACTAAATTACATAGTATATAGTGAATAAAAATACATCCTATTATACTCTAAATATCCAACAGCAACGACGATGACTAATCTCATCATGTTACCCTTTCTTTCTGACCCTCCTCTAACACTTAAGTATTTTATTTAAATAATCTAGCTAATTAACAAGTGGTGAGATTTTATTTGTTTATAAGAATAGTCTTAGACTATTCTTATAAACAAATAAAAATAGAGCCACATGGCGGCGCCTTATTCACGCCCTAGATTACTAGACTTGTTTGTTACTGTTTTGTGTCTTTCGTCGTCGCTATTCACTGCCTCTTACCTGTATCGTTTATAAATTTATAAATGATCCTTATGTTTGGCTAACGTGGGTGTAAGATGCAGGTTTCAGATTTTTGCAGGTCTTATCCTTGAAGACTATTATAGAGCCGAAGGACTCTTATGACCGCCCTCTCCTTCTGGGTATGAGACGCCGTCGACGTTTCTTCCCCGGACCCTGACCATAGAGTATCTATGTGCGGGAACACTGGGTATGATGATGATGATAAGAATAGTCTTAGAAGCGGCAAAGAGAAGAGAGAAGAAATGAGTTTAGACACAATAAGAAGCAACTTTAAGCCCTTGTGGATTATGGTGAGATTTGCACCATTCCATATTCCCATTTGCTGGCATAAATTCATGATTTTGTATTACAAAAAAGTCCTTAATTAATTAATTTATGTTGTTGCCCACATTAAACAAGTTTTTCGACTCAGCAGTCCAATACTTTGATTTATTAGTACTATATTGAGCTACTTGGTCTTTTCATGACATCATTTACATTGTATTCATTAATTGCAACTTGCCAAAAAAATCTATAAAATCAATATAAATTAAAAAAAATCTGTTAACACTAAAAAAATAAAAAAAATCTATAAAAAACTATAGTACGTAGTGTAAACACATGGAAAGTTTGGGTTCAATGACCAAACTTAAATTTGATAACAAAATTTCAATATTTTTTTATTTTTTTCTTATGAATTGACAAATTAAGTTTTTTAAAATCCTATAGATCTCCTAAATCCTATCCGCTACTCCATAAAATAAAACAAAATCACCCTTACACGTTAAATAACAAATATACAGATAAGTGTTCTCTTGAGAGACCATCTTTTGTAAAAATGACTTTCAAAAGTTCAACCCAAATATATATTTAGAGTTGAAACAATATATATTTAGAATTAAACTGGGCTTTTGAAAGCTGTTTTTCCAAAAGACGGTCTCAAATAAAAATTTGTGATATTCAAAATGATTTACACGGTTGACGGTTCTTCTTAGTGAGGAATAACAATTTTCTTTGCTAACTTATAGTACAAGTTTTTGTAATTCAACTACAATATCGTATTCTAGCAAACACTATAAAAAAATTAATCAATGTTAGTATTTTGCCCTATTTGTTTTTAGTACGAAAGATTATAAAGTTAGTTATACTGAGTTAAAATGGTGGAGTATTTAGAAATTAAAGAGAAAATATAATAAGATTTATTGGAAATTCTTCATGAAAGAAATGGTGCAAAGCGAGCAAAAGGTCTTGGGGCCATGCCCATGGGTGTGTCGTGTCCACACGAGTGGGCCACGGTAAAATTATGTGACGAATTGTCACGGCCTAATAAATAAGATTATGTGACGAATTGTCCCAGGTTAAACTCTAATTCATCATCATCATCATACCTAATATCCAGCTTAAAAGCAGGATCTGAGTGAGGTAAAGGTGACAAACAATCCATACGCATACTTCCTTTAAGGGAGGACTAGAGGAAAGTGGTCTCTAATTCAACCTTATTTAAAATTGCGTTTTTAATTTTGTTAATATTTTAGTTTTATGTTAATAATTTATTGTCACGAAAACATATATACTTCTAATATCTTTTACAAATTAAGCCTATATTTTGTTGAGGAAACCATAAAGGACAAAAGTGGTATAATCCATTCTAATATAGAAAAATAAAGTAAAAATTTAAATGATATGAATGAAATGTAAACTCATGAGTCATGATACGTTAAATTCACGTGATAAATTCGAACAATTTAACTCGAAAATAAATTTAACTAGCTCAAATTATTAATAATTTGATCGAAAAAATCCGATTTATAACTAGAATAATCGATTTGACAGTTTGTGGCATATAAGTAATCATAAGTGAAAACTTATAAATCATACTACGATATTAGGCATAATCATGCAATCAATTGACTTTTCAAAGTATATGCAATTGAATTTTGTAGACTGTACTGCAAGTTGCAACAAGATTTTATGCTCTACCGTTGAATTGTCAAAAACGTCCTACAATCACAAATTTTCAAATCGGATTAGACCAGACTAATTTATATTTATAATTTAAAAATGATAAATTATACTCACTTTAAATTATCACTTATAGAATTAAAATAATTAATTATAACTTTAAAATAATCACTTAAAATTTGAAGATAATCACTTACAATTTTAAAATAATCAATTCGAAAAATAAACTGATAATATGAGCTTGTATAGTAGTGAAATCCAAGCATAAAAGACTAGTTGATTACTCTCCCTACCCTATATAATTTGCATTAAAGATAAGATTGCTGTTATTTAAAAATAAAGTGGATAATGTTAATAAATGAAAGAAAGAGTGAATTGTGTAGATAAAATTAAAAAAAATTAAAATATATGGATGATATTAAAATAAGATAGTGCGTCATAATCTAGAAATAAAAATAATACTACTTCCTATCCATAGAAAATGGAACATTTATTTGTTTTCTTGACACTATTAACTCATTACTCTTAATTTGTATTTTATTCTTAATTTATAGATTAGAACATAGTCAAGTGAAATGTTATTTGATTCGTCTCAATGCAAAGATTATTAATATTCACTTTTTATAATATTTTTTTATATATAATAAAAGATATTAAGCATTGAATAAGTGCATCAGATAGTGTAAAAAAAAATGTTCCATTCTCTATGGATACGAGGGACAGATCACAATAGAAAAATAAAATTTGTTCTAGACTTTTAGTGCTACAATGTTTTATCCCATCTGATCTGACTATTATAAATACTCTCCCTACTCATCTTATCTTCTCAACTCCAAGCTTATAACAATGGCTTCCTACACAAACAACCCTCTAAAAACCACCATATCCATCATAACTCTCCTTTCCCTTCTCAATTTCCACCTCGCCGCTGCCGTAAAAGGAGGCTATTGGTTCCCAGGCACATCCATAACCTCATCCAACATAGACTCCACCCTTTTCACTCACCTCTTCTGCGCATTTGCAGACCTCAACACCCAAACAAACCAAATCTCACTCCCTTCAGAATGCGCCTCATTCCCCAAAACAGTCAAACAAAAAAACCCATCCGTCAAAACCCTTCTCTCCATCGGAGGAGGAAACGCAAAATCATCCGATTTCAACACCATGGCTAGCCAACCTTCTTCAAGAAAAACCTTCATCGATTCCACCATAACCCAAGCTTTAGCAAATGGGTATGACGGATTAGACCTAGATTGGGAACAACAATCCACAATCGATGAAATGAACAATCTGGGTATTCTTCTAAACGAATGGAGATCCGCCATTAAAGCAAGATCCCCATCTCTGTTACTAACCGCAGCCCTCCATTACAGCCCAGATGCAAACTCCGTAGCGAAATTCCCAGCCCAATCAATAGCCCTAAATCTCGATTTTGTGAATGTAATGGCGTATGATTTCTACGCACCAGCGTGGTCCCCAAACCCGATCGTGACCCGGCCCCACGCAAATCTCCGTGACCCGACAAACAGTCAAGTAAGTGGAAGTAATGGGATTAGTAAATGGATTAGTGCAGGGGTACCTGCAAATAAGCTTGTTTTGGGTTTTCCATATTATGGGTATGCTTGGAAATTGAGTAATGCTAATAATAATGGTATATTGGCACCTTCTACTGGTGGGGATACTTCTATTGGGGGTGGAACACCTAGTTATCAGCAGATTAGAAGTTTTATCAGTCAAAAGGGTGCTATTGTTAAGTATGATGCTAATTATGTTACTAATTATTGTTATTCTGGGACTACTTGGATTGCTTATGATGATTTACAGACTATTTCTGCTAAGGTTATGTATGCTAAAAATAGTGGGTTACTTGGGTATTTTACTTGGAATGTTGTTCAAGATAGTAATTGGGCTCTTTCTAAACAAGGTATGTGAATGTCTCCACCATTTACTTGCTACTAGGCCTTAGCTTAAATTTTTACACAAATAAACGGGTAAATATGGGTCAGCTAATTTGTTAAATGAGTAACTGAATAGTCATGTCAGTCATTGGACTCGGCTATTGAGAGAGTCATCTATAAAATTAATTTTAATCTTTTTTTTATCACAAAATAAAATTTGACTTAGTCAACAATAAAAATACTCATATGTCTTTTTTAATTTGCATTAAAGAGGAATGAATAATTTTTAAGAAAGTAATAATAAATGAACAGAGAAAATAAATTGTATGAATGAAATTAGAAGAATGTTAAGATGTATGAATGAGATTAAAAGAAAGTACTGTATCATGGTTCTAAAATAGAAATGATACAAATTAAGTGAGCCAGATTAAATTATGTGATTTGTAAATAGAAAATGATCGATAAGCTAGTAAGATTGATACACATAATATAAGTGGCCGGGGACAAAATTTACCCACTTTGACATGTTTAACTCATTCAAAATTTTAAGATGATAGTTAAGTTTCATAGTAGGTTTACACAAATTTGCAAATAAGAAGTTTTACGGTAAAATTATTTTTGTTGGATTAATCAAATGTTGACTTATTGTTATAAGATGATCACTTATAATTTTAAAATGATTAATTAGAAAAATAAGCTATAATTATATAGACTCGTCTCATGGTGAGATACTTTCATACTAAAATAAATGAGTAGTCTTTTCATTCAAACAATTAAATTATTATTATTATTATTATGTGATTTAAATTGAAAAGGATAAGCTATTAAGATGGATACACATAATTTAAGTGGGGACAAAATTTATCTAACTTCATATGTTAATAACTAACACATTCAAAAAATTAAGATAATGGTTGAGACTTTTACACAAATTTTCAAATTACAAATTCCTTGGTAAAATCATCTTTAATAAACTGATCCATTGTAGATTTATTGTTTTAAAATGATCACTTATAATCTTAAATTGACTAATTAAAAAATTAAATAAACTAGATATATATAGATTCGACTCATCACATGATGAGACGATTGACTTAATGTATGTTTGGGTTTTAATAGTTGATAGTAAAAAAATGATTGGGCTTTTAAGAGTTAATTAATCTTACTTAATTTTGGTACATGATTTACAGCTTCACAGACATGGGGAGCATAAATGAGCTACAATCAAGAAATAAAGGCATCAATCATCATATGATCATATATCAAGAATGTTTTAGTAGTTTGGAATTTATGTATTTTGAATAAGTGGATTATAAAATGATAGAGCATACAATAAAGTTTAATCTTAACTTTTAATATACATGCAGTGTTTGTACTTTGTAGTAATAAATACAGTTATTGTACGTATATGAATACGTGCTCTTTGTTAGCTGGCGGGCGCCATATACGACTACTCTTGAGTTGACTAATATTTCTATAAACTTACCAATCGTAATAGTTAATACTTGTTATATTTGATATTTTACGCAATTTAATGTATTATATACGACTACTCTTGAGTTGACTAATACGTCTAAGAATTTTAAAAAATTACTATTAAAATTAGACGATTCAAACAAGATCTCACTTGACTATATTTTTTCTTATACAATAGCCACAATATGCTACATAAGCTTGAACGTTGAATATGTCAATAACAAAAATGTCACGAGTATTCCAGAACGGAGGAAATAATAAGAAAGAATTAAAAGATTAATAGTAGAAATTAGATAAAAATTTTAACCATAATTCACTTATAGAGTATTATTAGTTATTTCCACTCGGAAACGGTGTACAAATAAATTTTTTTTAACCATAATTCACTTATAGAAGATTCAAACAAGATCCTACTTGACTGTATTATTACTTACATATTGAACGCAATATATAAAATAAACTTAAACGATGAATAATGCCCAAAAACAACATGTAGCAAGTATTATGAAATGGAAGAAGTATATAAAAGTTTTTGCAAGAATTAAGAAATTGTTATCTTTATGTTAAAAAGATTGTACTATTATTTCTAAAGAGGTAGATGAAAAATAATAAGGTACGAGATAGAAAAAAAATTAGAAATTAAAAGATATTTATATAATCTTGTTTTACCATAAATAGTCAAGTAATTTAAAATAATTAAATTGAAAAAGCATAGTAAAATGAAGTACAATAAAATGGAGGAATTACTATTAAGGGGTGTTTGCTATTTGGCTTTTGGCTTATCTTTTTAGTCAGCTTTTGACTTTTGGCTTTTGGTCAAATGGCCAAAAAAGTGTTTGGTAAATGACTTTTAAAGCACTGAAAAGCTGGTTTTTAAGCCAAAATGAAAAGACTGCTCTAGCTAGCTTATTATGATTGACTTTTAGCTTATTGGTGTAGCCAACAATTAATACTCAAATTTATTAAATATCTTCCTAAACAGTTGACTTTTTCAACTAGCTTAAAGAGAATAATAAAAACCAATATTTTTAACTGGTCAAATAAGCCTACTAAAAAGCCAATCGTTCATTTCAAAAAAAAAAAAAAACCCAATCATTAACGACCAAAAGCCAATTGCGAAACACTCGGCCAACCAATCACTTTCCAAAACATCGGATTTTAGTAATGTGATCGCTGGAAAAGTTTGTACATTAGCGTTGAAATGTCAAAAGAGGTTTTCTACATTTGATTAATTTCTTCAAGTGCTAAAATTCAACAAGAATCCATTATCCATTCCACTACCTAAAATGCAAGGTGACTCTAAAGAACACTTAAATGGATCAATAACTTAAAACATTATATATAGATGAAATATTTGTTTGATACTTATATTAATTTTTATGATTTTTTGTTATATATAATTATATTAAAGAGACTAACAATTTAAAAAATTACATTAGATAATATCAGAAAAAAGTAAAACATGAGCAACATTGAAAATAATGCACATTAACTTTGATTTACGTTAAAACAATTTGTGGCTACCCATACTTGCTATTACTACAATAAAAATATTTATACTTTCCTATCCACTCAACTCTAATCGTTTTTTCTTAGGTTTTGTATTAGTGCACCAATACACTAATGCACATTGACTATAAATCCCACTTAAAATAAACTGCCTCGTGACCTCCTTCATATAATACTAGTATTTAAAAAACAATGCCTCTTCTAAGTGATCATTTTTATGAGAGACAACTCTCCAGGCCCAGACCTAGTAATTGAAAAAATATATCTAAAAACTAAAGTGCGTGATTGAGCCTATTTGGAATCGGCATTATAACCTATTGAAGTTGGTATTATAACCTATTAAAATCGTTATTATAACCTAGTAAATTTGGTATTTGGAGTTGAGTTGGTGTTATAACCTATTAAAATTGGTATTATAATCTATTTGGAGATACCAACTTTAATAGGTTATAATAACAACTCTAGGAGGTTATAGTATCAACTTCAATATGTATAACACCAACTCTAAATAGGATTACATTATGCGTGTTTTTTTAATAGTTGTTATTCTAAGTAATAATAGGTCGGCCCATTTGAAATGCGTCTCTTATAAAAACAGTCAAAAATAAAAATTATGTTTTAATATTTTTTATTTTAAAATCATCTCATTTTCACCATAAAACAGTCTCATACATCACTTCCTATAAAAAAAAACTTTCTACTTATCCTAACTCCTCCAACTCTAACCTTTATTAAATGGCCTCTTTTAAGACAATTATTTCCTTCATCACCCTCCTTTCCCTCCTCCATATCCACCACACAACCGCCGTGAAAGGCGGTTATTGGTCGGAAGAAGACGCCATAACAGCACCAAACATAGACTCCACCCTTTTCACTCATCTCTTTTGCGCATTTGCAAACCTCAACACCCAAACCTACCAAATCACAGTACATCCAGAATGTTCCACATTTCCAAATATCATCAAACAAAAAAACCCATCTGTCAAAGCTCTTCTCTGTATAGGAGGAGGAAAAGCAAAATCATCCGATTACAACACCATGGCTAGTCAACCTTCTACAAGAAAAACCTTCATCGATTCCGCCATTAACCAAGCCCTAGCTTATGGGTATGACGGTCTAGATCTAGATTGGGAACAACAGACCACGGTTGAAGAAATGAACAACTACGGAATCCTTCTAAATGAATGGCGGGCCGCCATTAAAGCAAGATCGCTTCCTCTGTTACTAACAGCAGCAGTCCATTACATTCCTGATGCAAATTCCGTAGCGAGATTCCCGATCCAAGCCATAACCCAGAATCTAGATTTTATCAATGTTATGGCGTATGATTTCTACGGTCCAAGGTATGCCCCAAAACCTCTTGTAACCCGGCCCCACGCCCCGCTTCGAAACCCGCAAAGCCCAGTAAGTGGTAGTAATGGGATTAGTAAATGGATTAGTGCAGGTGTTCCGGCGAAAATGTTGGTTTTAGGGATTCCATTTTATGGGTATGCTTGGAAACTGGAAAATGGTGATAATAATGGTATTTTAGCAGCTTCAATTGGGGGAGATACTTCTTTTGGGGAAGATGGTACACCAACTTATAAACAGATTAGGGATTTTATTAGTGAAAAGGGGGCTATTGTTAAATACTTCCTCCGTTTTTTTTTACTTGCACCATTTCCACTTTTTACACTATTCATCATTTGATAGTGTTTTGCATAGTGCGACTATTAAATGATAAAAAAACCTAGTCATGTGGGATCTTGTTTTATTCGTCTCGTCGAATACTTTATTAATATCAAATTTTTATAATTTTTAGTTGAGTATAATTCTAGATATAAGCAACCCGACAAACGCATTGGACTGCGTAAAAGTATGTTGGGGTGCAAGTAAAAAAAAACAAAGGAAGTATAATTCTAGTTATGTTACTAATTATTGCTATTTTGGGACAACTTGGATTGTGTATGATGATTTAGAGGCTATTTCTGGTAAGGTTGGGTATGTTAAGAGTACTGGTTTGCTTGGGTATTTTGCTTGGAATATTGTTCAAGATAGTAATTGGGCTCTTTCTAAAAAAGGTATGTTCACCATTTACTTATTCCTAGATTCAATTCATGTGAATATACTCCATCTATTTTATAACGTTGATTAAAATATTATATTTTGGAGAGAGAAATTTAATTACGATTTTTAAAACATCGTTCTTCTGTTCTATAATACTTGCTATATTTTGTTTTAGGACACTATTCATCATTTAAGCTTATTTTATGTATTGTAGCTAATATGCAAGTAGAGGTGTTCAATGGGGCGGGTCGACCCAACGGGTCACTAGCGGGTCGGGTCAATAATGGGGCGGGTCATTAACGGGCTTTGATGTAAGGGTCGGGTCGGATAATTATAAGAATTAATTGCGGAAAAAAAAAATTTAGCATTTTTTTTAATATTTTTAAATGATATTATTATATAAATAAGTGGATTGATCCATCGGGCCATAAAGTATAATAAAAAAAATTATTTTATAAACTTTTAAAAAAAGGGTCAAATTGGGCCGGATTTAAATGGGCTTGACCCGCCCCGACCCATTTAAATTGTGACATGACCTGCGCCCCGGCCCATTTAAATTTTGACCCGCCCCACCCCGACCCGGCCCGTTGAACACCTCTATATGCAAGTAATAATATAGTCTAGTGGAATTTGTTTGAATCGTCTAATCGCATACTTTCATAATATAAACTTTTTATAATTTTTAAATGTGTATAATTCGACATATAAATGAACAAAATAGTACATTGCATTGCGTAAAAAAGTTAAATGTAGCAAGTATTATGGAACGGAGGAAGTATATAGTATATATGATAAAATATGTGCATATTAAATCTCGTTAAATTCGTGTTAATGTATATATTTTTGAAGATACGTAGTTAGAGATATAAGGCTAAAAGTTCACTTTAAAAAACTTTGTTAAAAGTAAATGAGAAAAACAAAAATATTAAAGGGAGTAATACTTAAAGGCTTGTTTGATTGTTGCTATTTAATGGTGAAATTATAGCGGAAAATTAGTGTAATTTTAGTAGTAAATATTATCAGGAGTTAAAAAGTCATGCTTATTCAATTCAAATTATCTTATTTTATTATCTAAATCATTTCAATTTATTACTATTTAAAGATGAGGTATTTGGTGCCACTGGCGAACCACATGGGGAAACAGAGCCCCAATCTACTTTCAAAGTCTATTTTTTATGGGTTCATGATTTTCGATTGTGTATTAGTTCTATTTTTTCTGTTTCATTATACTTGCTATATTTCACTTTTTACGCAATTCAATGCGTTATTTTGTTTATCTATATTTTGAATTATACAAATCCAAAAATTATACAAAAGTTAATATTATGAAAGTATGTGATTAGACGATTCAAACAAGATCCCACTTGACTATATTTTTATTAGTTGCAATATATAAAATAAATTTGAACGATGATAGTGCATATAATAAAAATGTAGGAAGTATTTTGAAACCGAGGAAGTACTACTATGTTTTGTGGTTTGCTATTACGTGTTAATAGAAAATTGTAAAAAAAAATAATAAATTTTATTATAATTATTTGGAAGTTAATCTTACATAACCTTTTATAACTATTGCAGCTTCGCAGACATGGGGAGCATAAGTGACGACTGAGAATTAGCAAGGAAGGCAGAAGGCATCACAATAATATATCAACAATGTAATGTATAATATAAATATCAAATCTCTGTATCATATCCTAAAGGGATAAAGGAAAATAATACGGATAGAAGTATAAATCCTAGCTAGTATATGTGGAATGTCGTCATCATTATATCCAAAATTCCGCTTGAAAGCAGAGTCTGAATTCTAGGTGATGAAAGTTGACGGACAGTTTATATCCATACTCCTTTCACAAAAAGAACTAGAGGAAAGCGGTCGATATGAATATATGTATGAATAAATCAATAAAGAGATAAGAGGGAGGGAGAAAGTTGGAGAAGCATGCTTTTTACTGATTCTAATTTCTTCATCAACCTGAGGTGATACATGAGTGCATTCTACAGTTAAATTACGATGAACTTATTGTCTATACTAAAAAGTAATTGTTAGAGTAGGCTAATGGATGCGGAAGCGTGGGCCTAAAGGTGGCACGAAAGGTTAACGATCATGGCTTGAAGGTGTACTAATGAAACATGGTTTATATGCAAGTATTAAGGTGATTAAAGCAATAAAAAATAAGTAAAAACAATAACACCAAGATTTAAGGTGGTTCACCATTAATTAGGCTACATCCACCATCCTAGGCTAGTGTATCATTAAGTGTTTAAAGGATAGAGAGCTTGAAAGCTCATTACAAATGTTGAAGGAATTACATCTATGGAGATAGTGTATGTGAGCTAAACATGGAGTAGAGAATTACATAGAGTATGGTAAGGATAATATTGGGAGGCTCAAGCTTGTAGCTTGGCTCTACATCACACTAAGAAATGCTACTACAATATATAGGCAAATGGGAAACAAATGAGTATGCCACTTGTCTCTTGGTCCCCAATATTTTGTACTAGTGCTAGAATACTTCCTTGGAGCCCAAGTAGTGCACCTCCAAAGCTTCTTACAACCAAGTTCCCACTACCATTAGTACAATGTACTATGGTACTTGTAAGATACCCAATCATCTAATCATAAAGAGTACTTGTGTCCTTTACCATTATCAAAATGCTTAAGGTCTAATAATCTTAATTAGTTATTTAACCTTTAAGACCAAATTCTTCTACACATTAATTGTCATCTAATCACACGACTAATTAATCCCAAGACTCAAGTCACACTTCTTTCAATCTCCACCTTGACTTGAGTCAACCAAACAAAGATCACCTTCAACAAAACATAAATCCAATAACACTCCAAATATTACTTAACCAAAGGCATTAAAGCATACTCACCAAACACATATGCATCAAGATGACCATATGCAAATGTCTTGAAAAGACACAAGTAGAGTACACACCAAAAGACTTACTAAGTCTTATAAAATCAACCAAGAACACCATGAACTTGTTGATCGGAAGTTGTATCAAAAGGAAACACCTTGTGCTCAAACACTAAATTTGCCTCAAATTGTGGTTCTTTAACATAGCAAGATACTTGGATTAAGTTTGTGGAAATATTAATGCCAACAACTATGAGCATGGTGCCAAACAAAAATGTTCCACAACAATTGGTTCCATCGATTTCTATAATGAACCGGTCACCATCATCATAACTCCACCTTCACCAATGTATCATCAAACCCACATGAACATACAAGTACTAAGGGACATTATGTTATCTCAAATTTGGGGACTTAAAGCGGTTCCGGAACCTTAGAGCCAAATTATAACCACCCTTGTACTCAAATAGCAAATAAGAGCAACCAACTTCATCACAAAGTCATTAAAATGATTAACATAAGCATTTTCAACATGCTTATCACAAAACATAACTAGCTTGGCATAACTAGTCCTAGACTTGTAATTAAACATCAAAATATGATCACCAAAATAATTACCAAGTCATGACTCTTGTTCATATTTTGCCCCAAAAAGACTATCCATTAGTCTTACTTCTTACAAGCACACCTTTGCTAATCAACAAAATGGAGAACATGTGTGATAGTGATGAAAGACAAAACCTTTAACCAAGATTCACCTAAAAAATTCACTTCACAACTTATCTCAACCAAAGCAAGGATTTTTAACTCAAAACTTGTAAGAGAAAATATGGAACCTAACAAATCAAGAGTATAAAACAAAATTCCCAACAAATCTTGAACCATTTAACAAACATATCCATTTTAGTGGAATGTAAAAAAATTTGAGGTGAGGTTTCAAGAATATTCTTACCAACTCCAAATAAGGGGGATGAACAACATACTCATTTAGAGTAATTAAAATGGAGACACTCTTTGACCATCAAGAGCAATCCAACTAACCCTTTCACTCTTCTCCTTTCACCCAACTTTGTCTCAACACCTCTCTTGAGACTTTAAGTTTGAGTCTTTAAAAAAATGCTTCTTCACACTTTAAATTTTCCATTCACCTTCTAACACCTTTTAAACACCAAAACAAAACTTACTTCACCTTAACTTACCCAAAAACAAAATTTTGTTTTACCAAAACCTTTGTTCATTGTAGATGGTTGAACACAACCCAAAACACCAAGAAAACACCATAATGATCATCAACCAAACCTTTGGCTCTGATACCAATTGTTAGAGTAGGCTAATGGATGCGGAAGCGTGGGCCTAAAGGTGGCACGAAAGGTTAACGATCATGGCTTGAAGGTGTACTAATGAAACATGGTTTATATGCAAGTATTAAGGTGATTAAAGCAATAAAAAATAAGTAAAAACAATAACACCAAGATTTAAGGTGGTTCACCATTAATTAGGCTACATCCACCATCCTAGGCTAGTGTATCATTAAGTGTTTAAAGGATAGAGAGCTTGAAAGCTCATTACAAATGTTGAAGGAATTACATCTATGGAGATAGTGTATGTGAGCTAAACATGGAGTAGAGAATTACATAGAGTATGGTAAGGATAATATTGGGAGGCTCAAGCTTGTAGCTTGGCTCTACATCACACTAAGAAATGCTACTACAATATATAGGCAAATGGGAAACAAATGAGTATGCCACTTGTCTCTTGGTCCCCAATATTTTGTACTAGTGCTAGAATACTTCCTTGGAGCCCAAGTAGTGCACCTCCAAAGCTTCTTACAACCAAGTTCCCACTACCATTAGTACAATGTACTATGGTACTTGTAAGATACCCAATCATCTAATCATAAAGAGTACTTGTGTCCTTTACCATTATCAAAATGCTTAAGGTCTAATAATCTTAATTAGTTATTTAACCTTTAAGACCAAATTCTTCTACACATTAATTGTCATCTAATCACATGACTAATTAATCCCAAGACTCAAGTCACACTTCTTTCAGTAATATATAATCGAGGAAACACAAGGTGCACATATTTTATAAGCCAATGAGATACCATCTAAAAATAGTATGACAATGAGGGAAAGGACTCTAATGACTTATAAAAAGTACATGTCATCTTTAATTCATCGATGTGTAATAATCATCCCAACACTCCTCATTAAAAAAAAAAAATCATCCCAACACCCCTCTCACATGCGAACCCCAATCAAGTTCCCATGTGAGAGTAATCAATTAGGATATGCACGCCGTTCTTTTCGGATTTAGAATTTTAAATTTTGACTGAACCATCAACTCTGATACCACATGTTAAATTAGGTTGACTTATTGTCAATGATAGCACATAATTGGAGAAACACGAGGTGTATACACTTCATAAACCAATAAGATACCATTCCCTAAAACCATTTGGCAATGGGAGAAAGGACTCTAATAACTTTTAAAGACTGCAAACCATCTTTAATTCATCAATGTGGGATAAATCATTCCAACATCTTCATGTACTATTTTAGATATAATATAAGTATGGAACTCTTAAACTCATTAGGTGTGACTAAAGACTGCGACTAGAATGTGGAGCTAGCCATTTGTGACTAGATGCTAATAAGACTGATATGCAACTAATTATGCTAATTATATTTTAATAATATGACTAATATTATCAGACTCCCAAATAACAAAGTGTCGCAAAAGAAAGCAGTGAGTGGTACTGAAAATGCGCAAGATATGCTAACTATAAATTCAAATTAGTTTGCACAAAGACCTTAATTACAAATAACATTTGATTTTTCTCATTTAATGACTCGTCAACTATTAATATATTAAAATCTCCAATATTCATTTAGAAAGATACAAAATAATGTGGTTCTTTGGACTCTCCTAGTCATGACTTTTTCTTTCCTCTATCTTCACTATTAGGTTGCGTTTGGAAACAAACATTTCCTTTTAAATTGTAGATTTTAACTATGGATTTATCAAAGAAGAATTTGAGAATGACAATGTTAGGAAAGTCATTCTCAAATCCTTATCTTTAACCACTTTTAAAATTGTTGTGAATGGGCTATGGAGTTTGGATTGAAAACAAGAATAAGAAATGGATGAAAAGAACAAACAAAAAACAGAGCACTATGAACAACTATGGCCAACACAAGAATTATGAGGTATCTTAGGATACCTCCCCCTCAACAAAAGCTTGTTATCATTAAAATACTCAACAATACAATAATGATTAACACCCTAAAAGCTTTGATTAACACCTTACCAAAGCTTTTCTAACAATAATACATAAACAAGGAAGAAAACTCTCAACAAAGTAACTCTCACTTGTGTATGCCTCACAATGCATTTCTATGATGTTAAAGGACTCTTTTATAAGCCTTAGGACACCCTAGAACCTTCTAGAAACATGCTAGTACAATGTGCTTGGAGCCCAAGAAAACCCCAAGCAAAAACACAATACGCGGATGAAGTACTGTACGCGTCAGTGAGCAGCAGCATCTTCCGCTCGACCCGGGCCCTTCTGCTCGACCCGGTCGAGCGGGTACCCCTACCCTACTGTTTTGATCGAGCGTGCACTTCTTGGTCGAGCCCAGCAGCTTGGTAGGTCGAGTCTTCCTTCTGGACAGCAGCTACCCATTTCCTTTTGATCGATGCCTTCACCAAAGTATCTCCCATCATGAGTAATAATCATTGCTTCATTAGATGACCCAAATTTAATCCTCCCATAACCTTTGCCTTCATCAAAGCATATAATGTCTCCAACTTTGATCACTTCACCAAGTGATCCAAAGACTAAGTTATCACACCTCTTAGCACTCACATTATCATCCTCAATGCAAGATAATGCATAAGCTACAATGTGATCGAACTCTCTATCATCGATATGAGATTTCGGGCTTGACTCAACAATCTCCCCCTCAAGCCCAAATCTCTTAATAACATCAAGTGACCCTTTCTTAGGTGACTTCCTCACATTCTTGTGGCCTTGGCAACCACCACCCACTTGTAGCACATACAAGTTGTTTCTACTTTTCCTTCCCATCATAACCACTTGACCATCCTTGATGACTTTCATCAACCCCCGTTTGAATTCAAAAGTACATCCCTTGGTCTCCAACCTTCCTAGTGATATGAGGTTGCAATCAAGCTTAGGCACAAACCTCACACCCCCTAGAACTCTCTTGACACCATCATGTGTCTCAATCTCTACTTCACCCACACCTTCTATCTTCACCTTCTCATCATTAGGCAAAGACACAAGTCCTCCATCAAGATACCTAATCTTAGAAAACTTCTTTTTCTCACAACAAACATGAAAAGATGCACCGGAGTCAATCAACCACTCACTCTTATGAGGTTCTCTATCTTCCACTAGAAAAGCCCCCTCATACTCTTCTTCATCAAGAAGCCCTAGGTTTGCACTCCCACTATGGTCATCTCTTCTTCCATTCCTCAACTCTTTTCCCCTTTTGAGATCCTCCTTCATCTCCTTGCACATAGATTGTATGTGCCCTTTCTTCTTGCAATAGTAACACTCTTTGTTACTATAATCATTTTTTCCTTGACCCTTCCCCTTAGCTTGAAAATTCTCCTTAGACCTACCTCTTGAGCCTTCCCCAAATAGAGCCTCACCATGACCCTTCTTCTCATCTCCCTCACCATGCCTCACCATGAACCTATCATTTTCTCTCAAAGCGGCTAGGGCTTGATCGAAAGTGATTGTGTCCCTCCCAAGAAGCAAGGCTTGAACCACATTTTTGTAGCTCTTAGGAAGAGAAGCCAAGAGTAATAGTGCTTTCTCCATGTCCGAAAGCTTCTCATCGTCATTCAACAATTGGCACACCAATTGGTTGAATGTGTTGATGTGGTCTTGCATGCTTGTATCTTCCTCCTTCATGAGTTGATACAACTCCCATCTCAAGCATAGCTTGTTGGTCAAAGACTTCGAAGCATACACCGCTTGAAGCTTTTCCAACAACTCTCCGGGGTCGGTTTCATCCAAGTAATTATACTTGATCTCTAGTGCAATGGCAAGTCGGATGGAACTCACCGCCTTCTTCTTCATTGCCATCCACTTTCCTTCATCAATGTATGAGGGCTTAGTCTTTGAAAGCGCCTCATCAATCCCTTGTTGCACCAATAAATCCACTACGGTGCTCTTCCAAGCCGAAAAATTCATTTTTCCATCAAACAATGGAATGTTGAACTTGGTACCATCTCCCATCTTGTTTCCCTTACCAAGACTCTAACTTTTACCCACAAAACAACCCACAAATCTCCCCTAAAGCTCTGATACCAATTGTTGTGAATGGGCTATGGAGTTTGGATTGAAAACAAGAATAAGAAATGGATGAAAAGAACAAACAAAAAACAGAGCACTATGAACAACTATGGCCAACACAAGAATTATAAGGTATCTTAGGATACCTCCCCCTCAACAAAAGCTTGTTATCATTAAAATACTCAACAATACAATAATGATTAACACCCTAAAAGCTTTGATTAACACCTTACCAAAGCTTTTCTAACAATAATACATAAACAAGGAAGAAAACTCTCAACAAAGTAACTCTCACTTGTGTATGCCTCACAATGCATTTCTATGATGTTAAAGGACTCTTTTATAAGCCTTAGGACACCCTAGAACCTTCTAGAAACATGCTAGTACAATGTGCTTGGAGCCCAAGAAAACCCCAAGCAAAAACACAATACGCGGATGAAGTACTGTACGCGTCAGTGAGCAGCAGCATCTTCCGCTCGACCCGAGCCCTTCTGCTCGACCCGGTCGAGCGGGTACCCCTACCCTACTGTTTTGATCGAGCGTGCACTTCTTGGTTGAGCCCAGCAGCTTGGTAGGTCGAGTCTTCCTTCTGGACAGCAGCTACCCATTTCCTTTTGATCGATGCCTTCACCAAAGCATCTCCCATCATGAGTAATAATCATTGCTTCATTAGATGACCCAAATTTAATCCTCCCATAACCTTTGCCTTCATCAAAGCATATAATGTCTCCAACTTTGATCACTTCACCAAGTGATCCAAAGACTAAGTTATCACACCTCTTAGCACTCACATTATCATCCTCAATGCAAGATAATGCATAAGCTACAATGTGATCGAACTCTCCATCATCGATATGAGATTTCGGGCTGTATTCTTTAATATATATCGTAGTAGGAGATCAAAAAATCACACCAAATTGAGTTTTCATGCAAAAGTATTACAAATTTTTATTTTTTAACTACTCATTAGTCATTACATCAGGAAAACTCAATATTAATTGTGAATAAGGTTATAGCGCAAATTGATACTCCCACCGTTCTTATATGTGTGTCCTATTTGAAGATTTCACACATATTAAGATAGTGGGAATCTTTGTTGATTATGGGTATTATTTTATTATAATAGTGGTGTGAATTAATGATTGTATTGGTATTATGAGAGAGAAAATATAAATTAATTATTATAAATGGGATATTAGAAGAAAGAGGGGAATATTTTATTATAATAGTGATGTGAATTAATGATTGTATTGGTATTATGAGAGAGAAAATATAAGTTAATTATTATAAATGAGATATTAGAAGAGAGAGGGGGTGAAAAGAGGGTATCAAAACTTTTTCATTTTAGGATATGGGACAAACATATGAAACTACCTGTTATAGTAATGTGGACAATCAAAAAAGAACGGAGAGAGTATATGAAACTACAAATTTAATCATGAGATTAAAACATTTTGTCTATCATACAAAAATTTTAAAACCATAAGATTACCAACCAAACCATAAGATTACCAACCATATGAAATTTTCCATAAAAATTTAAAGGCTTATTCATTATTTGTGATATCATTAGTGTTCAATCATCAATGGGTCGGGTCAGGTTAAAATTTAAATGGTCAGGGTCCGGGCGGGTCATATCAAATGTTAAACGGATCGGGTCGGGTTAAACCCGTTTAAATACGACTCACCTTGACCTGTCTTTAAAAGTCATAAAATATTTTTTTTATTATACTTTATAGACCATTAGGTCAATTCAACTATGAATATAACAATATCATATAAAAATATAAAAAAAGTGGTAAAATAATTGTTATAACCAATTCCTATAATTATCTGACCCAACTATGTACACACAAGCCCGTTAATAACCCAATCCACTAATGACCCGTTAAAATGTGATCCGACTCTTGACCCTTGACCCATTAGGTGAACCCGGCCCGTTGAATCCATCATCGTTGTAACACCTAATATAGAATGGACAGATAGTAAGGTCAAAATAAAGGAAAAGAATAGAGAGAGAGGAGAGGAGAGGAGAGGGGGAGGAGTGGGGGGAGACCTAAAAAAGAGGAGAACGTGAATGCCACTAATTCAAGTATGGGGCCAATAATGATGTTTAATTACTTTCTCTATTAATTCATTTATCAATATTAATTAATTAATATTTTATTTCTATCCTTCTATTTATGACCTGTGGATTTGATCATAATACATACATTCACAATTCTCATTCAAAAATCTCTCAATTTTGTTTATTTTGAATATTATTATTACTATTATTATTGTGATTAATTTAAGAAAATGTCTTGGCAAACATACATTGATGAACATTTGATGTGCCAAATTGAAGAAACTGGGAATCATCTTACTTCCGCTGCTATTATTGGCGCTGAAGATGGTGCCGTTTGGGCTCAAAGTTCATCTTTCCCTCAGGTCTCTCTATTCTCTTCTTTCTTATTAAATCTTTCATTTGGTTACAATTTTTTTCATCTGCTAATCCTGAATTTTTGACTTTTCCACACGTATTTTTTAAAATTTATGTGATGTCTTTGAACTTTTAAGTTTTCCATGTAGTTGATAAAATGTTAAGCTTTTGGTTAACGTACATGTGGTAAATTATAAATATGCATGTAGTAATTCTGAATTTCCAACTTTTCTATGTAGTAGAAAAAATGTTTAATTTTTCGTTTAATTAAGTACTCAATTGATTTGATTATGAAAATATGTGGCTATTAGGGTGATCGGGATGTCTATTTTTAAAAAAAAAATTCATTATGTTCTGGAAAAATCGTGTAAAGTTAACAAAAATAGTTTCCTTTTGTCTATCATGTGAAAAAGTTGAAAGATTAAGGTCATTAGGTGGATTGAAAAAACGTTTGTCTACCACGTGGAAAAGTTGAAATTTCAGAATTACCATTTGAAATTTCCGTGTATATGACTTCTTATTTTGGTTTTATATTAAAGTGATCGTCCTATAAAAAGCGATGTCCTGATAATTTTTTAGCCTTAGATAAAAATAAAAAACAAGTCTTCTATATAAGTAAAATTTCGTTTATTTCTTCTTCAATTATATAGTTTGGCAATAGTCATGCGTTTAATTGAAAAACTTAATGTTGCAAGGTCGATCAATTCTAAAAGCTACTTGGACATATTCTAATTTTTAATTATAAAGATTAACTTAATTCAGACTATTTTATGAATTGGGCCATAGATTGTACATCAAAAGTCAAAACTATCTTCAGAAATAGCCCTGGATATAAAAATTGTTGAAGATTGTAAGTTGTGTATGTGTGTTTGGGATGATTTGCAGTTTAAACAAGAAGAGATAACGGCAATATTAAAGGAATTCGAGGAACCGAATACCTTGGCCCCAACTGGTCTTTATCTTGGAGGTGAAAAATACATGGTTATTGCCGGAGAACCTGGTGCTGTTATTCGCGGGAAGAAGGTATAACATATTCTATATCTTATAACTTTGTTTTAAATTGAATTTTAATAAAAATATACTTTCACCTTTTATTTAATTGCACCTAAAAGTACTTTTAACACTATTTATCAAGTATCATAATTTTCCTATGCGTATAATTAGAGATATTAGCGATTGAATTGGTGCATTTGGACATGTGAAAATGTCTTGGGTATGGTGGAAGTAAAAAAAACAAAGGATCTTTGCAACTTTACATGATAAATTAAACCATCATCATACCCAATGTCTCGTTCAAAAGCAGGGTTCGAATGAGGGAAGGTGACAGACGATTCATACCCGTCCTTCCTCCACAGAATCATAGGGAGTACTAGAGGAAAATGGTCATTTTACCCCCACACATGATAAATTAAATATAAATTCTGGAAGCAAATCTCTTGTGAGACGGCCGCATTCGTGCGACCACTTGCAGATCCAACCCATAATTTTGAAGTTGCCATTTTCAATCTTTAATTGAACATTGTGGACCTTGTAATAGGCATTTTAGGTCTTGAAATTGACAAACATTAACTATTGGAATAGACATTCTAAGTCTTAAAATAATCAAATATTATATAGTTAGAGTAGGTAAGTAAAATATTAAATTAAGGGTTGGAGTAGGGGTTTTGAAGTTAGAATTGACATTTTAAGTGGTGAAATGAGTATTTCGAGAGTTGAAGTTGATAGCCAAAAAATTAAATTAAGCCTTTGGAGAAGGAAGATTGAGGCTTAGCGTAGGGGGTTTAGAGTGTTAGATTTGCTCTTTTAAGTCTTGAAATGAGTGTTTAAAGGCTTGAAATCGACAAGTATAAAAATTTTTGGTCAAACAAATGAGGCGACCGCATATAAGTTTTTACGATTCTCAGATGAGTCAATATTTCTATTGGGCTGACCCAATATCATACATCTATTATCTCAAACTTATTATATACCTTCTACTTTTGATCATTTATTGTCTTATAGTTATTAATTAGAAAAATTACTGGTGGTGTTAGACTAATGGAATTTGAATGTTTGTAGTATAAAACTACAACCCCTCTTGTATGAGACCATCTCACAATGAGACAAGTTCATACAAGAGGTTCATTATGCTAAAAGTTTCTATTATTGTGTTATTTAACCCAAGTATGAGGCACATCTCACGGTGAAACTGTCTCATACAAAAATCTATTATAAAAACTAAGGCAGTGGATGAATGTTATGTGTTTAGGGACCTGGCGGAGTTTGTATCAAAAAGACGAACCAAGCACTGGTGTTCGGGATCTACGACGAGCCAGTGACTCCAGGACAGTGCAACATGGTTGTTGAGAGGTTGGGTGACTACCTTATTGAACAGGGCATTTAGGCTCCTACTTATACAACATTTTAAGGATACTTAACTTATTAGGGTTCTTTCTTTTGGAACACTTTTATTATTCTCTTGTTTATTTCATTACTTTTATGTGTTACACTTCATTATATAAGCGTGGATAAATGTGTGGAAAACGTAGTCATTCATTTTGTGTATACCATTGCCTATGAGCATGGTTTTTACATATATGTTGTTTTTTTTATTGTGACATTATAATTTTTTTGAATGTCATTCTGAATTTTCTTTTGTGTGCGAAAATCAGGCCTCATTTGTTGTATGATTTTTTGCTAACTTTGTTTAATTGATGTTTTAATTGATCTTATATTTGTTAAATGTTTTGCCTTTGTATTCAAAGATTTGATTTCATATGAAAATAAAAAATACAAATTGTGAAAAATGAAAGATACGACTATAACATAATTTTATAGTCAAGATCTCATGATCATCATGAATAACATGAATATTATGTAAGTCCATTTTCATAGTACAAAATTCATCCAAATCAGTCCTAAGAGAATAATTACCTTATTTCAATCTAAGGTCATAAATTCTACTTTTTAACAACAATCTAATTGTCACACTTTTAGCCATGTAAAGTCAGCCTGATTTTTATATTTTTTACTTTAAAAAATGTTATAAACTTTACAGTTATGATGTTTCCATAACAGATGGCCCTATGAAGAATTCATTTTAACATTGATCCATTAGCCATTTTATCAATACTATACTTTCTGACTAATAAAATTATTAAGGAAATAATATTTAAAAAATTATTCCCTCTATTTTTCAAAATTTGTCACATTAAGTTCAAATTATAAAACTCTTTTAATTTAGATATAACAAAAACGTATAAATTTCTTTTATCGGATCTTAATAACCCATAAACCATTTTACATGTAAAATAATTATTTTAGTCGACGTAAACTTATGATTGATGTATGGAATTCAAAGGGGTGCATCGAACTTACGTCGATGATGGCTTGATGTTGAGCCATGGCTAGTTTGTTGTGCTAAGCATGTATTTTACGAGCATGAGCGCCAATGGCATGCATTTTGCGAAGAAATTACATTCTGCTTGGACGAGCACAACTACCTTGTTCACGATTCACCAACATCCTTCGGTCACTGTGTATCTACGCTCATGCGAGCAAAATATTTACTCGGGAAAGCAAGTCTTGCACTAGGACGAGCAACTATCTAAAGGTGTTCACTCAAATCATCAGGTCGATTTCGAATTAGGTGTCTTGGTCGGTTTGAAATCAGGCTTTGCATCCATATTGTTTTTTTTTTTAACATAATTGTAAACCATTTTTAAAGTCGGGTCAAAACAGGTTGATTACAAGGCCGAGTAAATTTCGGATGAAGAAGTCTGTTTTGAACACCTTTACAACTATCATGCAATCAACATCGTTTTATTGATCAAAAATAAAACTTCATATATATTACAGGATATAGTTTAGAAGCTAACATCTCAGAATTGATCAGCAGAGTCATCTACAAGAAAAAGCTAACACATAACTACACAACTCCCAGATGACAGTCAGAGCCATACAATCGATCACGAGTTGTGACGAAACTCAAAAGTTATAGCACTTATACTATCGTCTAAGGCGATTTACAATCGATCCATCTATAAGGTGATCGGTTCTGGATGGTTACCTTACGCAGCAGCATAAACCGGTTGCTTAGTACACTGCTTACCTACCGAATTCTTAAGCGATAAGTGGGATCCCCCAAAGCACAAAGTCGGATTTACAAATCGCTTATTCATGGATCCTTGTTTCCGTGTCACATTGTCATCGGTATTTACTTGCTTTGAGCAAGATGGTCTTGCGTTCTCATGTTCGACACATATTTCTTTCCCTTTTTCCGAAGAACTAGATGAAAGTACTGAAAGGTTCACCTTAAGTTGATCGTGCAAGCCATCCTGTCGTGCAATCCATGAAGCCATTTTCTTTCGGTTAGTAGGACTCGAAAGGTTACTCCTCACAGAGAGTGTTCTTTTATTACTCAAAAGACAGGAAGCATTCGAAAATCTCTCTCTTAGCGGGATTGGCGTTTCGTCTGAGGTGCTCCATCTTTTGTCAGAAAAACTCTCTTCCTTCTCCGATGTTCTCTTAGTTCTCTCCGTTTCTTTCCTTTTCACCGATGGCCAATGGAACATATGTTTCAGGCGCTTAGCGGCATTCTGCAATGGGCCTGATTTCTTTATGTCGGGAATTCTATTTTTGTCCTCAGTAGGCGAGCCACAACGGCTAGCCTCAGTAGAAGACAATAAACGAACATGTGCTCCACAAAATCGGCCTGCAGTAGAATTCATCAAACGATCAATACCTGTGTCGAGGAATATTTCATTGTCGGACACTCTGAAAGAGGTTCCTGGGCTAGTGCAGTCGCCTTGCATCTTCAAATGGGAAGCAAATGCTTTTCGCACAGCATAGTCTTTGCAGCTCGAGATACCACCAGCCGATATCAATTGCCTGATCAAAATCTCTGATGATGCCGATTTTGGTTGTCGCTTAAGATAATCAAGTGGGGTCATTCCATGATCATCACGGATGTTGACATTGATGTAGGGTGCCTTCATTAATAGTTGCACTAGATCCGAGTGTATGTTCCCGATAATGGCCAAATGAAGGGCGGTTCTCCCTTCACTATTCTTGGAATTGATGATGTTTTCGATGATGAAACTTTTGCTACTTACTAGCTGTTTCATTAGATCGATCTGTTGATCGAGTCTACGAAAACCAGAGGATTGGAAACCCGTGATAGCCACATGGAGGAATGTATCCATGTTGTTGTTAACTGCAGAAGCCGATGAAGGTGAAGCTTTACTCATAGCTTCAAGAACAGATAACTGGCCTCTGTAAGCCGCAATGTGCAATGGTGTGTTGCCTTTATCGTCAATGGTAGAGATCATGTCGTAGGATGCTATCAGGTGCTTAACTATCTACAAGAACAGATTGACGTCTATCAGTAATCGACCAAATGAAAAAAATACGCCATCAAAAAGTAACAGAATAAAGGTTTACCCATTTGAAGATAAATTACAAAGAGCTACAAAACAATAAAATCGAGCACAGTTGGCTCGAGTCGCTTTTAGATCTACTTGTTGCTTTACCACTAGAGTTCTTCAAGAAGGGTTTAGTACGGATCCTAAGACCCCTAAAAGATATCATGATTAATGCAATTTGTTCGGCCCACCTGCCGTGAATGATCTGCATTAGTATGATAGTGTCTGCTTTGGGCTTAGCCAGCACGAATTTGTTTGTGGGCACCATTTCAGAAGGTCTCGAGTTGGATCACTTATATGTTTGTCAACACTTGTTTTTCCGATGTGGGACTTGGAATATACACTAAACACAATCATTCCGATGACGAACTCTCCAACTATACCAATTGTTCACTCTCTGTCCCAGTCACTAGAATTGTCCCAGAAAAGCTTGTCCTGAATTAAAGTTTACAATTTACTTTTAGGGAGATTCTTTTCAATTTCATCACTCTTTCTCTCTAATGCTCGGATCTATCTCTTTTTTCTACCTCCTAAAGCTCCATGCACCATATTATTGAACGAGACAGTCTCACCAAGAGACGTGCCTTATACATGGCGTAAATAATCCATCTATACATACTATGAGAATAAAGGCTATTTGTTTAGGTCAGCTCACCGAGAGACGTTCTCTTATAGAGTACCCGAGGGATGTGAATAGATAATACTCGAGACACTAAAACCATCTCAATCCACAACTCAAAGCCCATGAGCCCCCATGGACCACCCCATGAGCATGATTTCTCATCCCTCTTTATTATTTCTGACCTGTTCTACCTAAAAACTTATTACACCCATCTTTCCAAAAGTTCAATGCTTGCTTCCCTTGGGCCATCGGTACTTGACATCGACTTCACTAGTTTGGTATTAAATGTTGCTTAACCAGACAACAATAGCTCAGATGAGGACACGACGAATTAATCACCAAAATATCGTAATTGTATGATCAAGGAACAAAATAATCACTTAAAAAACAAAGAAAGATGAAAATCATCACTTGTTGCATATCACTATTTTTTGGTGTCCCTACTTTGAGTAGGATCCAAGGCAATTTGTCATAGTTTGTAACAGTGTATAAGATGTACTACTACTCAAATTTCACTTTCCTACAACTAAGAAGAAAGATATGATCCTATCTCAGGCTCATTCATTAACAAATGCATCTCAAAATATATTTATATTTAGATAGTCTCGTTAATTTCACTTGTTGCATACCCCGTGAAATATAATTCGCTAGTTAGTTCTGCTTTTAAAATCGCGATTCGCTCTATATGGGTTCAAAAAGCCGGACCATAATTTGCTTTTCTCGATTCATGATTCGCAAGGCGATTAGCAAATCATAGACACTGGTCATACCACGGATAACGAACTAGATTAGTTAAGTATTTTATAAGTAAGCACACTTGTCTTTTATAGTGGCAAAGTTTCCTGCATATACTGAATTACTGATACACATACCAAAAAAATGCATTACTTTTATCCTTACACAAATGAGAACCCAATTATTTGACAAAATCCTAAACCTATACAAAAATAAAGAACATACAAATAATTAAATTGACTATGGGAGGCAAAAAAAAAGGAACTTGCTAACAACACACACAAGGCAACATGAGTATATCCAAAATGCTAGTATAAAATGGATTGTACTAATCTCACATTGGCGGAACTTAGTTGGGGCGGGTAGGGGTTTCAACCCCCAAGATTTTCGACAATTTTTATTTAATGCATAACGGTCATTTTATGTTTTTTAAGTAATACTGAATTTCTCCCTTTTAAGTTTTTTTAAATATGATTAGAATAAATTTTTGTCCTCTCCCTGTAAGAGAGTTGTTCTATTCATTCATTGGGTTGATTCTATCCATATATTGGGTTTTGAAGTCTCTTCTTGTGAGAGTTTGAAGTTATGAATTTTGGTCATTAGTTGATTTATTGATAGAGATTATTGCGATGATGCAGCAGACACCAAAATTGCAATTATCATCAACTACATCAAATTCAATTCTATCTCAAGACTACAACAGATCGAAAGACCCCCTCGTAAAAGGTTGTATCAAACAGCGATGTGGAAGAGGATATTCAGAATTGTTAGATCTCATACACAACGGTCGTAGTTTTGTTATTTTTGAATTATATTTGATTTTAGTTGCTATGTACTTGCTAATTTTTATCTCTGATGTAGATGCCGTCATGCCGTATGACTCTTAATTAATGAATCAGGTATTATTCAAAAAAAATTATCAAATTAGGAATGAAAGTATCATTTAACTCGAAGAAACAAAATAAAGGAGGCGCATAAAGGTTTGTTTTATATTTTTAATTGAATTATCTTATCTTCATTTGATAATTAGTTTGAATAAGTGAATACTTAAATCACTAAAAACTCATAATAAAAAATCAATTATGAAAATAGTAAAGACATGACTTCGTAACAAAATAGGCGACACTTTTCTTGTTTATAGTTTAGTAATATACGTTTAGAGATATATATAAACTAAAGTGCTGAAGAGTGTCGAGCTTTACTTTTACTCAAAATTCACATTATAATTTTTTGATGTACTGATTGGCTATATATGAATGTCATTCGGTCTTTTTGTAACACCGGCCCCAAAGTTTTGTTCACTTTTCGCCACTATAATCTCGTGTACAGATTCAACTCAGCTATCATTTTTTTTATGTTACATGCTGAACAATTCAATAATAATAATCGGGTTTTTAATCAAATGACCGGGGCATAACTTAGATTTACTTACAAGACAAGAACCTTACCTCAACTTGGCCTTTACCAGCAGCAGAATGCAGAATAGTAGAACAATTAGCATCTCTAAACCCCAAAACATCAGTACAATCACCAAGAATTTCCTTCAAAACAACCAAATTCCCACCTCTAGCAGCAGCATGAACAGCTCTATTCTTCACCTCCACCTTAAACCCCAAAGGAACATCCTCCATTTGCTCCTCCACCTCTCCTTCTCCACCCAAAAACCGCGGCGAAACCGCCAACTCATAAACAACCTTAAAAACCTCAACATTCTTACTCTTAGCAGCAGCATATAGTATATCAGTCAACCCATATTCACCTTCCCCAAATACAAGTAAAGGGTATTTTCCTACAAGTTCTTGCACAAAACCCAAATTCCCTGCTGATGCAGCTGTGTATAAAACCCATCCACCATAACCAGAAATAATCAAAGAATTCTTGATTTTCCCTTCTTTTTCAATCTGACATTCATTGAACAATTGTTTTGCAACTTCACACCTGCATGTTGCAACATCATCAAACTGTTCTTCATCATCCCACACTGCTTCAAGGCGGCGGATCCGGCGGAGAGATGTTAGGTTAATCAGATGGTTCCCATCAAGCCGGAGGAGTTCCCTAACTAAATCATAATGACCATTTGCTGCAGCCCAATCTATAGGAGATGCATACCACCATTTATCCCCTGTACTTTCCCACCTTAAAGGAAAATTTAAAGTTGGCATCTTTTTCTTTTGGGTGTCAAAAAAAAGTGATTTTGAAGAATACCCAGAAAAATTCAGATGCAGGAATCAAATACCCAGATGCTAGAATAGAGAAATGATGTAACTTTTGGTGAAATTTAATTGAAAATGAGAAATTTTAAGGAAAATATTGAAGGGGAATTAAGTTATAGTGGGGTAATTTAGTTCTTGGTTATGACCCATTATAGAATGGAATTCCACCAAAAGTACTATTAGCATATCACAAATTCTTACTTGAGATCATCTATATCGTCTCAAGTTTTGGGCTGATCCAATTGATAAATTAAAAAAATAATCGATCGGTGTTTTTATAAGTTAAAATGAAGATATGAGAGGGTCTAGTGAGATATTTTGATTTTCCTATAAGAGAGAAAAAAAGGAAGCAAAAAAGGTGATGTTAACAAGACAATGGAATTGTGGTCTTTGAGTGTTAATGTTAGTATAAAGAGCTTATTAAAGAAAAAGCATATATACTAGTACTAGTATTAATGCTAGTTAATAGGAGTAATTAGGTTGGTTTAATAGGAAATCTAATTATACTCCTATCCTAAAAAGGACTTGATTTGGTCATATAAGAAAGAGAATAAAGAAAAAGGTAAGGAAAGAGTTAGGATGGGAATGGATTAGTTCATGAACTTTGAGAAATGAAGCATTCCTTTTAAGGAAAAAAGGTGAAGAATGGTGGAGACAACTATCTTTATAAGGCACATGCAAAAGGCTTTACCACTCCATACTTATTTGTCATTGATTAATGAAATGTGTAAGAAGATTATCTAACTTTGAGTAACAAGATAATGAATATAATTGGTACAAGATTAAGTTTCACTGTATGATTTTTGGTTGTTTTGGTGAAATAAATGGATTTTGGTAATATATGAACAAATGGAGTAATATCTTTCATGGTTTTGTCTTCCAATGGGAGGGTGCGTGGTGGAGGAGAAGTTTGGGAATGTGCCTAACAATGAAACTTAATACTTCCTCCGTATTTGGTTATTTGCAACTTTTACTAAAAATGGCGTATTCTATTATTTGCAACTTTCTTTTTTTTTCCATTTATAGAAAGTTTTTTATTACTTTTTTATTATCTCTCTCTTACTTTTTTATACTCTCTCTTACTTTTTAATACTCTATCTCATACTTTTTAATACTCTCTCTTACTTTTTAATATTATAATACTATAATCCCACCCCATTAACCTCATTAATCTATTTTAATACACTACTAAAAGTTTTGCCTAGGAGTCCGTGAAGGACCCCAAAGTTGCAAATAATTGAATACGGAGGAAGTATAAGTTAAAAGGATAAGACTTTTATTCTTTGGCCTATTATTTTGAGACATCCCTTGTAATTTCTTATTCAGTTCACCTTAAAATACGAAGTTTATTTAAAATGGGAATTTGCCTAATTTAATCTAAGTATAAGACATATTTCACAATAAAACAATCTCATATAATAATTTGTGTTTGTTCTTTTAGCCTTTCAAATTGTAAATATCTAATTACGTAAATTCATAGGATAATATTCCGATGATAGGGTTCAAATTCGATCATTATTACTCCCTCCGTTATTTTTTGATTGTCCTATTTGAAGATTTCACACAAATTAAGAAAACTGGAATCTTTGTAGATAATGAGTATTATTTTATTAAGAAATGTGAAATCTTTGTAGATAGTGGGTATTATTTTATTAAGAAATGTGGTATATTTGTAGATAGTGGGTATTATTTTATTAAAATAGTGGTGTGAATTAATAATTGTATTGGTATTATGAGAGAGAAATGAGGGTTAAATGAGAGATAAAGAGAGTATATGAAAGATAAAAACTTTCTAAAATAGGAAAGTATCCTAAATAGGACAAACTTATGAATCTGCCCGTTATATTAATGTAGACAAACTTAAAAGAACAGAGGGAGTACAATTTTTGAAGCCGTCTGGTGACACCAACAATGATGAGAATGTTAAGAGTTCCATTGTTCTCTCATTAAAGTTGTTGTTGATCTCTTGCAATTGTTTTTCAATAGTAGCAACTAGATAATCCCCGTGCGATGCACGATTTTTTTCATTTAATTATTTTTTATTTTTATAAAAAAACATAAAAGAAATTGTAAATTATTGGCGTTATTGATTTTCAATGAATTAATAATTGCATGTAATAGCTAATATTTAATTCTTTTTTATTTTAAAAATACTACTCCCTCCGTTCCTTTTTGTTTTTCCACCTTACTAAAACAGGTAGTTCCATAAGTTTTTCCACCTTACTAAAACGGGTAGTTCCATAAGTTTTTCCACTTTAGAATACTTTCCATTTTTGGAAAATTTTCATCCCACTTTTACCCCTTAAAACCCCACTTTCCTTACTTCACACTAATATCTAATTATTTTCACTCCTATACTTCCAATACAATCATTACATTACACTATTATTTAATTATTTTTCCCTCATACAGTCAAACTTCCAATACAATCATTACTTTTCACTACTATATAATTAAAATAATACCCACTACCACTGAAGATTCTATTTTTCTTAATCTTGGTGAAAAAACCAAATAGGAACATCAAAAAGGAACGGAGGGAGTATGTTATAAATTAAGTATGATGTTATTGATATTATTTTATATTTACTAAGTACGGCATAACAAACTATGTTAAAAATAAATTCTAATATAAATAAATTATTTTAAACATATATTACAATATTAAATTAAATTAAATATTTTAAATAACGATTACAGTTATATACAACAAATAATTTTAATAATAATACAAATATAAAATAGAAAATAGCTTGTGTTGTATGAGACTATTTGAATGTTGAGATGAATCCATGTAATTAACTCAATTATCTTATTGATCATTATAAGATTGTAATTAACACTTTAGAATTTATGAATTTGCGTCTATCGAAATAAATAAATAACAAAAGAAATTTAGAGTACAAAATTAAAGTAAATGTTAGATGATTGCAAAAATGAAGTTGTTTGCTTTACAAATGCAAATATTTGTTTCATCTTTATTCACGAATTTATATCTACTTTTACCTCTAGATATATATTAGGTAGATTATTTAAATGTTGATTGCATTAAGCAATTCCAATAGTGTATTTACATATTTTGATTGAATAAACCAATTCCAATGCATTTAGGCATTGTTGAGAAAAAATTCACCAATTTCAATGTGTTGATTATATTATGATAATATTTATTAGGATTAATCAATTTTAATCAATACCAATGGAAAATCCAATTCCATTATATGATGACATCATCATCCTATATTAGAGGGAAAATTTTGCTCCACAAGGTGACACCTCATAAGTTTTGGAATATAATGATGTAAGCGTCTTTTGTTTTAGTTATAGTTATAGATTAGTATCTCTATCCTTAAATATGAACCTGTCTTATGAGGAGGCAAAAGGGGTCTACGCCTCGAGTCCCTTTCAAAAAATTATAACAAGATTAACTTTAATTTGGCTGAATTCATATTTATCTAATCTTGATGCTCTTACTTTTTCACTTTTATATAATAATTAGAGGCCCACAATTATTATTTTGCCCTGGGCCTTAAAACTCAGAATCGATTTTGCAAGAACCTATAGAGACTTGGTCATGTTGGCCACGATCTCACCCTTTTCAAGCTATATATTGTTAGAGTATGTAACATATTCCGGGCCTCAACCATCAGCTTAAGCTTTTGGTTGCATTGGTTCCTTGACGCACTTGTGACCTCTTGTCACGTTGTCACGTTGGCATCTGATACCATGTCAAGGAACCAATTCAACCAAAAACTTAAGCTGATGGTTGAGGCCCAGTTAATGTTATATACTCTAACATATATATCAGGGAGCATTCATATCAAGTGCAACATGATTCGGCCTTTTCCACAAGATTCATCATCATCATCATAATACCCAGTATATCCCGCACATAGAAAACTATGGGCAGGGTCTGGGGAGGGAAGGACGGCGGCAACTTATACCCGTAAAGGAGAGCACGAGCAAAGAAAGGAGTTCTCCAGCTCTGGGATGATAAAGAAAGATAGAGATTACATACCTGCTACGTGATGTGAGAAAAGGGCATATAATATATCCAAGATTCGAGAAGTGAAAATTAATTTTGTAGTATTAACAATATCTTGAGATTTTTGTTGGAGAATTTGAAAAAAGATATTAGAAATTACTAATAATGAATCATCAAGTTTAAAGCAGATTCAGCACCTCCTGTTGATTATAGTTGCAAGACAAGATTTATGAATCAAACAATCTAATAAGGAAAAGTCTTAACCATATATGTAAATTATGGGGTTATTGTGGGGTTGTTTTGGTGTTTTGAATTTGTAAATTTTATTTTGTTGATATTGATATTTTAAACATGTTTAACTTTATGTTGCTTTATTGGATAGCATGTCTTTGTTTGGAGCATGATCCAATGGCTTTTTCACTAGACTGAGGTTCTTTATGCCGTTGGATTGCGTGTTCATCTAATTTAATGTTTTTATTTTTTTCTTGATATAGAAGTACATTGGACTTTTTTTTTAAAAAAAAATAATAATCTGAGAAAGCTGCTATTTAAAAAAGTTTCACTTTGATTCGCTCCTCTACCTCTACCTCTGCCTCTACCTCTATTTTGATGTATGCTTAGACCATTGTCATTGTCATTGTTTATTGTAGTTTCTCCTCTCCTTTTCTTCGTTTTGTGTATCTAATGTTATGCAAATGGAATGTTATCATGAGATATACGTATACTGCCATAGAAATATAACACACACACACACACACTCACACACACACACACACACACACACACACACACACACACACACACACACACACACACACACACACACACACACACACACACACACACACACACACACACACACATATATATATATATATATATATATATATATATATATAATTAAAATAACATCTAAACTCATGCTTATTGGAGTAATATTATTATTTGAAACAAACAACTAAATATTGGGAAATAAAAATACAAAAAAACTAATATATAAGGAGTCTATTTTGGGCCTAGAAATGTTATGCAAAATTAATTGTCTTTTTTATAATTTGGATTCTAATTGGTGAATCACTTACGGACTAGAAAAGAGATCGATTTCATGAGAATCAACGATTATAACTAATTATTTTTAGTAGTAAAAAATCAAAGGCATAGACTCGGCTATCTGAGTCGTCACGGCGCTGGTGGTGTTGGCAGATCTGGCGATGCTGGACTAGCTGGACTGTCAACAATGTAGTTCCTATCGCGTGATGGGGCGGACACGAAAAAGCATCGAGGTCGAGGCCAACGAAACCTACTATATCTGAAGTTTTGATGTCTTTTATTGATGACAGAATAATTTCTGTCTCATGTACTAAATTAGTGCAACGGAATATGATGTGGAAAGCTCTTTTGTTTTTCATTGATTTCATGAGCCCCTTGAAGGGATATATATACAAGGAATGAGGCAGGACAGAACAGCTGTCAAATGAGCAACACAACACATCACAAAAAAGGAAAAAGGCCTAAAAAAGCCCATGCATAAATAAACACATATGGCCCATCTTCATTACTCCCCCTCAAGATGAGAGTGGAGCGTGAGAGCGAACTCCCATCTTGGACAAGAGATGATTTTGCTGACGCACAGGAAGAACTTTTGTGAAGACATCAACTATCTGATTTGTAGAAGAGACATGAGAGGTAGAGAGGACACCAGAAGCAATCTTCTCCCTGATGAAATGGCAATCAACTTCTATGTGTTTTGTGCGTTCATGAAGAACGGGATTTGCAGCAATTGACAAGGCAGCATTATTGTCACACTTCAACACAGTGGCAGGTAAGTGTTTGAGACCCAGTTCTTTGAGCAATTGAGTGACCCAAACAACTTCACAAGTAGCAAGAGCCATGGCTCGATATTCGGCCTCAGTTGTGGAGCGAGCAACAACTGCTTGTTTTTTAGACTTCCAAGATATAGGAGACCCACCAAGTAAAATACAGAAACCACTAGTTGACCTTCTGGTAGAGGGACACCCAGCCCAATCGCTGTCACAATATGCAGTGAGATAGGCATTGGTCTTGGAGGCAAGAAGAATCCCTTGACCAGGTGAGTTAGAAAGGTATCTGAGCACACGATAAGCAGCCTGAAGATGAGAAGTGGTAGGTTGGTTCATAAATTGGCTAAGGATATGAATGGAATAGGAAATGTCTGGTCTAGTGATTGTGAGGTAAATAAGCTTTCTGTAGAAACGTATAGAGACAATGAAGTGTAACAAGAGGGGGGGTGAATTGTTACTTGTTCTCTTTCGAGTATTTTCGCCCTTTTCTTGCGGAATTATGAATAGAGAAAATACTCAAAACAAAATAAAAGAAAACTTTAAAGAAACACAAAGAGTTTAACGTGGGAACAAGAACCACGACCCTCTAGGGATTTCGATTCTCTATTATTTTATGTAATTTAATTCTCTATTACATAAAATACATTTCTCCTTCTCTTTCTCTTCTTCTTTCTCGATTTCTTTCTTGTTCCTTCTCTCGATTCTCCTTCTCTTTCTCTCTTCTCTTTCTCTCTTCTCTTTCTCACTTCCCCCTTAGACTTACCCAAGTCTAATTACAAAATTCTCTCAAAAACACATACAAGATAAATTCTCTAAATTGGATGAACAAACAAAGATAGCACAAGGAAAAATTTAGGAATTAATTTTCGGTTTAGAACACTCAAAAATTTCCTTTTCTTGATTCTTGAATCTCACGAAAATGGGCACAAAATTTTTCGGAAATTTTTCTCTCAATGTTGATCACCAAGGGAGCACTCGAATGATAAGAGTGATTATTTTTCTCCCTTGATCTCCATAGGAGAATTCTAAAGATTTTTCATGAATATTTCTCTCCTTGTTGATCGCCAAAAATTTGTGCCGGTTAGAAAAATGCTTTTATAATCATTTTAGAACAAGTTATGCCATAAACCCATTATCTAAAGACAAGGGATTAGTGGGCATTGACCGTGAGAATGTGAATAACTACCTTGGTGGTTATTCAAAGTCAATCTTTGACTCTAGCTAAAAATAGCCATTTTCAAGAGACTTTTTATGAGTTAGTTATTTTAATTCTTAGATTAATTCCTTGTGCTTCCTTGTTTATTAACCGTACAACAAAACTAAAATATAGAAAAATTAACTTAAGACTTTTTCTAAATAATTTTGTTGACTTCTCCTCTGACCGGATTCTGGAGGAACAACGTACTGTCTCTATCTGCAACATTCATCAGTTTATCAATATCAGGAACAGTAGACTTGGATTCTACTCTTGACTTCCTCATTGACCTTCTCTACTGACTTTGACTTTGTTGACTTTGACTTTGACTTGTACGATTGCCATTGACCAGTTCTTAGGTACCATCGACGATTATAATAATCGGATATATTACCTACAAAACAATCTCTAAAATACTTTGTTTGTTTATAATTTGTTAAGTCATCATCAAAACTCAAATGGGCCAACACTTTCCAATGAGTCTTTGATATAGTTCAGCTTTGGGAGAGGATCACCACAAGTAGGAGTGAGTTTCAGATGAGAGGACATGGGTAGAAGTAAAGGTTTGCATTTTGTCATGTGAAATTCCTTCAATATATCAGTCACATATTTCTTCTGAGAAAGGAATAGTCCCTGGGTAGAACGTTGCACCTCAATACCCAAAAAATAAGAGAGTGGCCCAAGGTCTTTCATGTGGAAAAGACTAGCCAGCCATGATTTGGTTTGCTGAATGAGTGTGAGGGTATTTCCAGCCAGAATTAAGTCGTCACATAGATTAAGACAGCAATAAAATCACTGCCTTCAAGCTTAGTAAATAAGAAATAATCCACCTTTGACTGAGTAAAACCTTTGTGCTGCAGGGAAGTGCTCAATTTTGTGAACCACTGGCGTGGGGCTTGCTTAAGCCCATAAAGAGCTTTGTTGAGCTTACACACTAGCTGTGGAGAAGTATGATGCAAAGAGGCAAACTCCCCCTGGTTCACAGTAAGGGGTAAAGAAGGACCAAGGTAGTCAGGTGGTGGTTTCATGTATACTGTTTCGTTTAGCTCACCATGGAGGAAGGCGTTTTTGACGTCCATTTGGTGAGCATGCCAATCCTCAAGAGCCACCACGGCAAGAAGAGAGCGTACTGTAGTTAATTTGGCCACAGGCGCAAAAGTTTCACCATAATCAATCCCAAATTGTTGTTTGTTCCCCATGACAACTAATCTGGCTTTGTCTCGTTCTTTACTTCCATCAGCTTTATACTTGGTTTTATAGACCCATTTACAAGCTATGGCTTGTTTCCCAGGAGGAAGAGCACACAACTCCCATGTTTGATTAAGCTCCAAAGCCTCTAATTCATCATTCATGGCTTGAACCCATGAGGATTGTTTGATTGCTTGTTTGAAAAAGGAAGGTTCTGGTTGTTGAATTATTTGAGTGAGAAAACAGTGGTGTTGATTTGTAATGGGTGTATGAGTGACATTGGAAGCCTGGTGAGTGGAAGTTTGATAGTCACTCAACCATGCAGGAGGGTGGTGAGTGCGAGCTGATCTCCTTGGAGGTGGAGGATCCAGTAATGGTGAAGGTAGGGTTGGGCTAGCAGGAGGTGCTGGTGGATCAGCTATTATCTCAGGTGAAGGTGTGTCAGGAGAATCAGTATCATCATTTTGGTGAGGTTGAATAAGAGAAGAGGGGGTATTTTGTGAGACAGGAGGGAAGACACTTGGTATGGAGGAGGACTGTAAGTGATAAGGGAAAATGGACTCATGAAATTTCACGTCCCTTGAGACAAACATGGTCTTAGTAACTAGGTTTAACAACCTATAACCCTTTTTGTGTGCTGCATAACCAAGCATAATACATGGGATTCCCCTAGGCTGGAATTTATCTTTAGAGAGTGAAGGATTATAAGCAAAAGTGAGACACCCAAAGGCTCTTAGTTGAGAGAGGCCAGGTTTGGTTTTGTGAAGGATTTCAAATGGGGTTCTGTTTTGGATGGTGGGTGTGGGCAGCCTGTTGGTTATGAACGCAGCAGTAAGCACACAATCTCCCCAAAAGTTCAAGGGAAGACCAGCTTGAAAACGTAGTGCTCTTCCCATTTCCAATATGTTCCTGTGCTTCCTTTCCACCCTGCCATTCTGTTGCGGTCTATTCACACAACTAGTTTGGTGTATTATACCAAGTTTGTGAAACAATTCTTTACCTTTCCCATCTTCAAATTCCATGCCATTGTCAGACCTGAGAATTTTAACTCTTTTATCAAACTGATTTTTCACCATTAAAACAAATTCCTCAATGGCCTTGAATGCATCTGATTTGGCTTTCAACAGGTGCACCCAAGTATTTCTAGAGCAATCATCAACAATCGTAAGAAAATACCTGTGTTTGCCTCTTGTTTCAACTTTGTACGGTCCCCAGATGTCCATGTGAACCAAATGAAAAATCTCAGGAGCATGGGATGTACTCAACTGATAAGGGAGTTTTGTGAATTTTGCCATTGGACAAACTACACACAGTTTGTTTTCTTTCATGTTATGCTTCGAAATGCATCCACTATTAATTAGTGTGTGCATTGGAGCATGCCCCATCCTGTAATGCCAAAGTTCTGCTTTCCCAAGCTGCATTGTATTTGTGATGCTACATGGATTTGTAGTTGCATTCATTGCCAATTTTTGCTTCTTCACATTCTGCACATCAATCAACTCCTTTTTCAGCTCACTTAATGTTGTTGTTATTACTTCATTTTTCAAGTAATATAGACCATTTCTGCTCTTCCCAATACCTTTCACTTCATCATTCACTGTACTAACAATGATGCAAAATCCACTAATGAAGTTGACTTTGCATTGATATTCTTCTACCAGTTTTGTGACTGAAAGGAGATTATGTTTGAAATCTCCAACATGAAGCACGTTTTTTAGTCTCAAATTGTTGTTTAAAGTGACATTACCACAATGTGAGATTTCAGAAGTCAATCCATTTGGTAGATTGATCTTGTTCCCACCAAATATCCTCTTAGGATCCTCCAACATGCTCAGGTCCCCTGCCATGTGATCAGAGGCACCTGAGTCGATGATCCACTCATGCTTAACACTAATGGCATTGCAACATGTTACCATGTTTGCAAAACCACTCTCAAAATCATCATCTAACTCAATGTTCTTGCTGCCTCCAGGTAACAATTCAACAATTGCTCCAATTGTTGTGCAGTTATACTTGTGCCAGAACTACTCAATGAATGTGCATCAAAATCCCCCTGAGCATTTGCAGCTACTCTACTTGAGGATCCAAACTGCTGTGTTCTCCTATTTCTGTTCAGGTTACCCTTAGAGTACCTACCATTATACCTATTTCCTCCATCTCTTCCTCTATGCTCAAGCATATTTCCTCCATTGCTTTTATGTTTTGGATGCCACTTGTGGTATCCCACTACTGTCCAACATCTATCTTCAGCATGCCCTTTTATTCCACATGCCTTACATACTTCAACACCTCTACTAAACATGGCTGAAATCTCAGCATTATCTTTCTCATTCATGGTCACTTCTCTTTGACTTTCCTCCTGCTGTATCATAGAACATACAGCTTCTACATTGGGAAGGGAAGGCATCATCAGTATGTGGCTTCTCTGAGTGTTATAGCTTTCGTTTAAACCAGTGAGGAATTGAAACAAATTCTGTTCGTCTCTTTGCTTGTTCAACACATCTAAAAAATTTTGCATCTCTTCTGATACAACAGATAAAGCAGGCCATACATTCAATGCATCCAATTCCTCCCACATTCCTTGCATATAGGTGTAATATTCATTTACACTCATATTGTTCTGTTTAGCATCATATACATTTTTGTTTAACTGGAATTTTCGTGCTCCATTTGTTATTAAGTATCGTTTTTCAAGATGTTTCCATATTTCAGATGCAGAAGTAAAATACATGACTGATTTTTTAATGCTTTCACTTACTGAGCCAAGGATCCATGCTATCACCATGTCATTGCAGGTGTTCCACATCTCAGCCCTAGCCTCATCGTTTTCCTCCTTCTTCACAGCTCCAGTAACGAATCCCAGCTTTCTCTTCGCAGAAAGGGCAATCTCTATTGACCTTCTCCATGCTCTATAATCAGATACTCCTTGTAATTTGTCTACAATCACTGTTGTGGATCCATCAGATGGATGTAGATACAAAGGACTGTATTGGTTGGGATTCTTTTTACTCTGATTCTGATTCTCAACTTCTGCCATTTTACTACAGAAGGATTGGGTTAGAAAAAATGAAGGGTGTTATCAGGGAAGAAAGAAGAAAAGAAGAAAAAGGAAAGAAAGGAATGTTTGTATTTTGGTTGTACTGGTTGCAGGTGCTGGAATCAGCTAATTTTCACCAACGGGGTATGCACAGGTCTCTTGCCTGCTCTGATACCATGATGACAGAATAATTTCTGTCTCATGTACTAAATTAGTGCAACGGAATATGATGTGGAAAGCTCTTTTGTTTTTCATTGATTTCATGAGCCCCTTGAAGGGATATATATACAAGGAATGAGGCAGGACAGAACAACTGTCAAATAAGCAACACAACACATCACAAAAAAGGAAAAAGGCCTAAAAAAGCCCATGCATAAATAAACACATATGGCCCATCTTCATTATTTATCGTAATTATCGTACGAGCATACCAACGATCTAAGTTCTTTCCTTGCACTTGTATGTGCCAAAGTTAGTTCCCCGACGACATATCCGAGGAGTAATAGCATTAACACCACTATAAATCTCCGGAAGTTCCTACCATTTTTTGTGTGAAAATTTTGGTCTAGGGAAATTGGATGGTGTGAGTTATGGAATGCAAGTAGATAATATATATGGAGTTGAAATCCATGAAATAAGCTAAGTGCACGTGAATGACTCGTTGATTTAAGAGCTATACTTGGTAATGGAAAGTTTTATAATATATGTACTATTTATAAGGTCAACATTGTTGTGCTCCTTTAAAAAGTTCAACTTGAAGAGCTAGAGGTAAATGACATCAATTTAATTAATCCAAGTATATAGATAGTACTTATAAAGAGAGGTGATAGAATCATCATATTATAATCCAAGAAATCTTGTGTCACGTGTCATTCACATACAACACAATTTACCGTTAAAAAATTTCCCTTTAACAGTACCGAAACTCCTAAAAGTATGGCAATTTAGAACTCATTTCCAAATATTAAATTGGTCCAAATAATATGTTTGGTAAATCTTGAATTTAAAAATGTTAAAGTTCGATCAATTCCATAGAATTCCAACAACAATGTAAAATGGGTCAAGTATCAAAATTTGCAAATTAATTCCATGTATATACACAACAACAATTTTATTATTATTATTATTATTATTATTATTATTATTATTATTATTATTATTATTATTATTATTATTATTATTATTATTATTATTATTATTAATTTTTTTTTGGCACATAAAAGCTTTTTCATTCACCAGAACATAACAAAATACATCAAGTCCAAGGCAACTCGGAAAATCCTAATTGCATCAGTGTGGAATCGAGACCCACCTTCTAGGAAGGGTTGCCTCGGCCCACTCTTCATGTGCATACGGGCAAAAAACCGAGGCCACAAACTAGCCGACAAATATCGTCAGCTAAGCAACTATACAAAGCTACTAATAGATACATGTAAAACAAATACCAACAAATAGAGAACACCAGTAGCATTTCCAATGAAAGCAGCAACAAATAATTAGCTGCACAAAAGGCATCATGTCAGTAGCATAGGTATTAAGCAGACAGCCCAATACCTACCAAGAATGCATCATCTCCTTCAAAACAGCAGCATCACGAAACCCCAACCTGAGCTCAGACCAGGCAGCAGATCAACGGAGGAAGAAACAGCAGCAAAACAGTAAAGCCCACAGCAGCTGCACTCCAGCAAATGATCAGCACCACTTCCAATTCCAGCATAGAAAAGCAGCAGCAGCTATCCCAAGTCAGCAGCAGAGCATCAGCTCATCAGATAGGAACAAGCAGCAATCAGACACTGGAAACAGCTGGTTCAGCAGCCTCCCATACACTCAACCAGCACCAGCAGCAGATGGAGTAGAGAAAGCAGCATACGGCAACTCTCAGCACACACCAACTCAGCAAGTAGCAGCGGCAATTGATAGCAACTAGCATTCAGGCAGCAACCAGGTGGCAAACCAGCAGCTATCATGTGCAATCAAGAACAACACATATCCATATGCCTAGATTTGTGCAACATGAGCAGAAAGTAATAGCACCTACTGCACCATCAGAATGCCACAGAACAGAATCAATAGCAACAGCACAATCATCTCAGCATGAGTGTGTCAACACAATCAGCAGCAGCAGCAAGAATCAAACTCCTCACATAGTAAGCAGCTCACTCAAGGCAGCCAGCAGCATCATGAAGTAACAACCAACAATATCATTAACTCAAAAACAACTAAACTGGTGCAATATTAGAACAGCAACAGCCAGCAAAACAGCATCTGCAGGAGCAACATCAGCACTATTCATAGAATATCAAGAGACAACAACTCTCCAAAGTCACCACAACCAAATATCAGCACAATCTAGCAGGTACAACCAAAATGACATAAAACAGCAGCTGAAAGGGAAGCACAAATCTACATATAACAGAGACTAGCAACACCCTACCAGCTCACACACCCAACCCCATCACAACAAGCAATAGTGTGACATACACAGAAGAACAAAGAAACCAGACTCCCTCAACTCAAGTAAAATGGAACCAATTACTAATCATGTTCTCCTTAGCCAAAGGATACAACTCCCCAAATCGATCCCTAATGCTGAGTTGGATAGTACGCAGGACCTGCTGGGGGGCTCTCACATATCCCTTCCATATAGTGTCATTTCTATTCAACCATATATGGTAAATCACAGCATTATAAATAGCCCCAAGAACCTTCCGTTGCAAGCCGTTTTTCCTTGATTTCCTAAGATCCATCTTATCTACGGGCCGAAAAGCCACCCCCACCCAACAATGCACCGCAGATAAACAACGATTACTATACAGACAATCAAAGAAAAGATGCTTAGTGGACTCAGGACACACTCCACAAAGAGGACATATATCATCATTAACCAACCTAAGCGTAAGAGTTTGTCTTTAGTACATAACCGTTGCTTAGCCACTAACCAAGACATAAAGCGGTGTTTGGGAATCGAGAACCGATTCCAAACAAGATCTTTCCAAGGTGCTTTCAAATTAGATTTCATGAGCTCCTTATAAACTTCCATAATTGAGTAAGAATCTTTCACAATCCAAGTTTTGAGAAGATCCTTCACCGCACAAAGTTTCTTCAGCGTCCAGCTGGCTGTGACAGGAGCATTATTACTAGGGGTGTTCATAAGCGGGTACCCGGCTAAACGGGTACCCGGAAAGCCGGGTACCTATTTTTGCGGCCTGTGTCCCGGCCCATTTAATGCGGGTACCCGCTTAGCGGGTACCCGGATTAAACGGGTCGGGACACCGGGTACCCGGTTATTATTTTTGGTGATTTTTCAAATTTAATTATTATTTTTAAGATCGAATTCCGAGTATATATTAGGCAATCGAAGGTAGACAAACGCGAGTTTATATGTTACACTAGCATCATACAAGTAAATCTTTACTAGTGTGAAATTTTTAGATCCTTGACTCTAGTAAATTTTGTTTGTTGAATCAAAGGTTGAACAAGGAAATCCACAGATTCTGCTTTAATTTGCAGGCTTCACAAGAGCTACATTAATGCAGTAAACTAATGATGGAACCTAATTACCATTACTGCGGACTGGTTGAATATTCGCCGTTGTCAGCTAAATAGTAACTAGACCCAGCTTATTACCTTTGCTAATTTGGGGATGAGCATTTTGCACTTGGTTGTTGCTGATCCTGTAAACTACGTATTGCTCTAAGTAGGGCTGTAAAAATTAGACCCGATCTGAAATATTGCCCGAAATCGACCTGTATCCGACCCGGTTGTTGATCCGAGGTGCGGTGACCTGTAATTGACCGAAACTCGACCTGATGTTGACCCATAACCCGACATGTACCCGATTATTTTAGACTCATAATCGACCGACACCCGACTCGAGAACAACCCATACCCGAGATTAACCCGACAATGTGGTTAACCGAACTCGATTTGCACCCGACCTATTACAATGCAAACTCGTCTTTAACCCGATAGGTACTCGACATAATCCCACCCGAAAGGACCCATAATCAACACCCGAGATTAACCTGACAATGTGGCTAACCAAACTCGAATTGCACATAACTTTGTTACAATTTGAACCCGACCCGAAAATATGTATCGTAATTGAAAGTTAATTGACCTAAAAATATGTTATTTTTTTAGATTTACCGATCCGACAATCAACATTGGTCAAACTAAAGTTGCCACCAAACCGGTTGTCAATGAAAAACTGGAAATCTGAAACCAAATTGCGACCATTTTTTTATAGCCGTCATATACAACCCTAATAGTGATTGAACCGAGCCACATCCGACTCGAATTATGCATGAAACCAAATTTCATCCGACTAAAACTGCCTTAACCCAAATCCGTTATTAGTCAAACTTTTGTAAACTCAAAAATAAACATGTCATATATTATATTCCCGAAAAACATACGTCGTAAATCGTAATTAAGTTTATAGTTTTCTCAATCTTATAGAAATGATTAAGTCAAAGTATTTTATTATATTAATTTCCTTAATTATTACTCCCTCCTATTCATTAGTTTTGTCCACTTTGGGTTTGGATCGGATTTTAAGAAAAAATGATAGTGGGGTGGTAGTGGGGTATTTTAAGTGATTATAATAATTGAAAAGGTGGTAGTGGGGTATTTTAAGTGATTATAATAATTGAAAAGGTGGTAGTGGAGTATTTTAAGTGATTATAATAATTGAAAAGTTGGTAGGTGGGGTATTATTTAATAATATAAGTTGGGGTAGTTGGGGGTATTTAGGTAAAAAATTTTGCCAAAAATAGAAAGTGGACAAGTGAAGTGACTTTACCAAATAAGGAAAGTGGACAAAACTAATGAATAGGAGGGAGTATTATTTATTTATTACTAAATTTATTAATTTATTCATTTGGTAAATATAAATGTATTGCTGTTAAATTTACTATATACTCATATATGAAATGAAGTGAAAACAATTGCAAATACATTGAATTGATATCCGAACCAAACAGTTGGAGAAACTTACTTTTGTTAGTGCATGTTAAGAACCATTAGATTTATACCATCAGCGGTTAAACAATAGTAAAGAACAAATACACGGATCGAAAGTTCATACCGTCAGATTAAATCATTAAATACACATCAAGGAAGATGCAAAATCCAACAAATTCCGCCAAAGACTAAAACTCAAAATTGAGGTAGCGGTAGAATTTTTTATTCAAGTAATCTGAAAAAATTTGTTTAACTATTTGTTTCTCCCTTTTAAAATACAACCAAAAATTATTAACCAATGCAAAATCGTCCAACCGAATCAAATGACATTCGTCTAAAATCGACCCAATGACTCGAATGAACACATCCAGTCATGCTCCAATCACAAACAATTTCAATTGATATAAATTGTATAAAAAAATAAAACTTCAACGACACAAAACTCAACTAAATCGGATTTTAACCGATCCGAATCCTAACTGAATGCTCAACTAAAAAAACGATATTAACGACCTAGAGTCAATCCGAACCCAAAAATAACCCGACTTGAAATTAACTTAAAACGAATAATGACCCGATCCATACTCTAACCGGACTCGATACAACGTATTGCATAACCGATCTAGACTCTAACTGTTTCAGGCAAACCCGATACAATCCAAACCGAAGTTGTCCCGAACCGAAACTGAAACCGACCCATTGTGGTATTAACCCGATAAAACCCGTACTCGATCAGACCCGTAATCGAATCGACCCGATCCAAAACTTTAAATTACCTGAGAATTTTCGAACCCGACAATACCCGAGCCCGACAGAACCCGACCCAAAACCCGACCGAGTAACCGAATTTACAGCCCTAGCTCTAAGTTGAGATGTGTACAAGTTAGTTGATAGATTTCCTAATCAGTTTATATGACCTTGTGGTCGTAAAGTACTACTTGATATGCTCAATTTTTGCGGGTGTGATTCTTACACATTGAAGATGAATCAAGAAAATGAAATACCTTGAAAATAAAAAAAAATTCAAAATAAGCTATTCGGGTCAAACGGGTACCCGGGTCAATAAATTATCGGCCCATGACCCGACCCGGAACTTTGAATTTTTTTTAGTTTTTGACCCGCCATTTATGAGGCGGGCCAGCGGGTCGGGTCGGGTAGTTTTGAACACCCCTAATTATTACTAATTTTTATTATTATTATTATTATTATTATTATTATTATTATTATTATTATTATTATTATTATTATTATTACTACTAGGCGTTTTAGTGTATCATTAGTATAGTATATATAGTTGTATTAACATAATATAAGTCGTATTAGTATTATTATTTGTTATATTAATATATTATTAGTGCATTATTAGTTATATTAGTCTATTACTATAAGTATATATGCTACTTGTATTAGTATATATTACTTAGCTAACTCGTATTAACATAATATTAGTCGTATTAATTATATTAGTATATTATTAGTGCATTATTAGTTAATAGGACCAACAACAGTCTTAAAGTTTACTCAATTTCAAATAAACAGCCTCAAACTTCGTTTTTTACCAACTACAGCCTCCAACTTAAGAAACATGACATCCATACAGTCACTTCACCGGATGACCTGCTAATTGACCGTTGACCATGCTCAATGACCTTTGACTTTCCCTTAATTTCATTAATTAAACCTAATTACCCAATTATCCCTAATTAAACCCTATTTCCCCAACCTTTCTTTGACTCACCTCAATCATCTCCATTTCCCCCTTCATCAACACCACTACCACCACCACCACCACCATTAAAATTCCTCCTTTAATAACAATCCAATTGAATTCCATACACCCAAATTCAACATTAAAAACTGCAACCCCTCAAATCCAATCACAAACTTGAAGGCCAAAAATCATGAATTCCATAGCCAGCTCTTCCTCTCAAACAATCTCTATCATTTGAACAACAATAACCCAACAAAAAACACACAGAAAAATATGACTTTGACAACAAGCACTTCATCTCTCAGATCCAAATCAATTTTTCATAATTCTAATGGATTCAATTTGCTGAAACCTCATCAACCCAGTTTTTTTTTCTCCCAATTAGAGCCTCGAAATCTCCATCAACATCCACAACTACCCACAATTCAAATTCAAAATGATTTGTAGACAATTGGAAAGCAAACAAAGCCCTTCAACAACCCGAATGAGTTGGATTTGGTTCTTAAGAGTGAAGACCCTTGAATCTTTCCCACCAATTGTTTGTGAGTAACACTAGTAGAAAAAACGAGATAGGTTGCGGTTTTTTTTGGGGGTATAGGCTGCGTTTTGACTCGCAGCCTTTGCAGTAGCAGCAAATGAGAAAATGTTATTGGTTGCGGTCCTAAAAACCGCAGTTAATAGACCATATTAAGAATAAATAAAAGAGACCAAAAGGCTGCGGACATCTTAAACAACCGCAGCCTTTAAGGCCTATTTTTTTATATATTTCTGACGCCATGTTCTTCAAATTTAATAGATCCAAAAACTAAATTAATTTACAATGAACAAAAATAATTTACAAAGAACAAAAATAATTTACCAAGAACAAAAATAAATCTTCAACTAAATTAATATACATCTTCAACATTTACATATCTTAAAAATTACAAATCTAAAAATTACAAATTAAAAATTATCAAGAACAAAAAAAAACAAATCTAAAAATTACAAAGAACAAAAAACATAAGAACAAAAAACAAATCTAAAAACAAATCTGAAAATTTACAAAGAACAAAAAACATAAGAACAAATCTCTTTGGATATGGAGAACAAAAAATAATTTCAAGAACAAATCTTAGGACACGAAATAATTTCGGCTTCATCTTCATTACAAATCTTAAAAAACGAAATTACCAGGCTTCATCTTCCAGATCTGGTAGGTGAATGATCGAGAAATCAGACGAAAATCACCAGGCTTCATCTTCCAAATCTGGTAGGCTTCATTTTCAAAAAACGAAGGAAGGAAGAACAGACGAAAATGGAGACTTGTGTTTTTTAAAAATCAGAGAAGAAGAAGACTTTCGTTTTTTAAAATCAGACGAAAATCAGGAAGGAAGGAAGGAAGATCTGGTAGGCTTCATCTTAGCTACGTTTTTTAATTATTCTCTGATTTTCATTGAAGAAGATCTGATAGTAAGCTCTCAAGACTTTCATTGCTTTAGAAGGAAAATCAGGAAGAAGAAGACTTTAGAATATTCTATGCGCCGTTTCAAAGAAGACCAAGAGAAGAGAGACTTTTAGGGTTTTTAATTTAGAGGCGCCTTTTTAGAATAAAATTAGGGTTTTTTTGCTTTTGGGCTGGGTTTTAGATTTTAGTTTAGGCCTTTTTTGCTGCGAACACTAAGTGAAATGCAGCCAATGAATGTATATTTTTTTAATAATTGGGTTATTGGCTGCGGACACGATGGAACCGCAGCCATTGAGTGTTTATGTTTTTGATATTGGGCTATTGGTTGCGGTTTTGGCCCATGTCCGCAGCCATTGATGTTTTTCTTTTTTTTACCTAAATTTAATTCCTCATATATATAAATACCGCAGCCATTTAGTAGCAGCCGATAGCTTTTTTCCACTAGTGTAATAAGTTGTTTGTGGTGTTACTAAAGGAGGGGTTTTAATGGTGGTGGTGGTGTTGGGAAAGAAAGAGTACTTTTTAATGGTGAGTTGAAGAAGAGAAGGGTTTAGTCAAATATTGAAGAAGGAAGGGGCTTTTAATGGGGTTGTTATTAACGGAGGGGTTTTAATGGTGGTGGTGGTGGTGGTGTTGATGAAGAGGGAGAATGGAGGTGATTGAGGTGAATTAGAAAGAGGTTGGGGAAGAAATGTTTAATTAGGGATAATTGGGTAATTAAGTTTAATTAATGAAATTAAGTGAAAGTCAAAGGTCATTGAGCATGGTCAACGGTCAGTTAGTAGGTCATCCGGTGAAGTGGCTGTATCGATGTCATGTTTTTTAAGTTGGAGGCTGTAGTTGGTAAAAAAATGAAGTTTGAGGCTGTTTATTTGAAATTGAGTAAACTTTAAGGCTGTTGTTGGTAAATGATCCTAGTTAATATTAGCCATTATTATTAATATTATCATGTGTATTACTATTATTATTATTAGTTGTTTTAATGTATCTTTACTACAATATTAGTTCTATAGTATATTATTACTCGTATTGGTATTATATATTACTAAGCTAACTCGTATTAGCATAATATTAGTCGTATTAGTGTAGTATTAATTGGATTAGTATATCGTCAGTCCATTATTAGATAATATTAGCCATTATATTATTACTATTATTATGAGTTGTAATATTATTATTACTCAGTGTTACTTATATTAGTGTATTATTAGTTGTATTATTATTATAATTAATCGTATTAATTTAATATTAGTTATTGTATTAGTGTATTTTTTGTTTTTAAGGATTGTATTAGTGTATTAATATTATATTAGTATAATATTATATTATTAGTTGTATTAATATATTATTACTCGTATGCCCTATTAGTATATTATTAGTTGCATTAGTGTAGTTTTTGTATATTATTAGTTGTATTAGTATATTATAAATATATTATTAGTCGTATTTGTTATAGTAAAATATTTGTATATTAATAGTTGTATGAGTATATTATTAGTCATTATATATTATTAATATATTAATAATGCAAATTATATTTTTCGAGTATCGACAAATTAAACTTGTTAGACAAAAATTGCAAGACTTTTAGTATAAGAAAGTTTTTTAATAAACTAACAAATATGTTGTTGGCTTGGATTGAACTAGGGATTTCTTCACAAGTGTTCCATTTACTTTTTGGGCACTGTTTATCTCTTACTCTTAATTTGTATTTTATTATTAATATATAAGTTAAAATATATAGTCAAGTGGGATCTTGTTTGATTCGTCTCAATGCAAGGATTATTTATATCAACTTTCTATGATTTTTAATTATGCACAATTAGAGTTATTTAGGATTGAATAAGTGCAATGGATATAGAGTGCGTAAAGCAATTGAGATACTTGTGGTGAATAGGAGGGAGTATTATTCTCGATAATTTATCCTATTTTAAAATATTTTATTTGTTCTTTTTTGTTTATCTTGTTTACATTTCGTCCAATTTTCGAAGAAAATTTTAAAGCTCAATATGTCTAAATATACAAAATAAAAAATTATAAAAAATATATATTAAGACGAATCTAACGAGATTTTACATTGACATATTTTATCTTCTAAATATATGTCAAAAATATTAATCAAATATTTCTATCCACATTAGAAAGCAGAGAGAGGAATAAATAAGAAAAATCAAATATAATGAAAAAAGTATATTTGTTGTTTATTTGAATTTTTGGTATTTCTTTTAATTGTTTACTTTTGTAGAATAAGTATATTACATCAAAAATAACAAAATTCAAAAGAATTAAACAATAAAATCTTTTTTATAATTTAAAAGTAGGGTGAATAAATAATAAGATTAGTTGACCAGGTGTGCTAGCTTACCTTTACCTGCTTTTAACCCTTAGCTAGCTGGAGTACTTTACCTGGTCTTATATTTGATTTGTATCAAAGATAAAATTAATGTGTTTTTAAGAAAAGATAATAAGGGTAATAAATGAAGAGAAAGAAGAAATAGATAACCATTGTCCAAGAGTAGAAATAATGCAAATTAAAAGAAATAGATTAAATGGAAGGATTATTTAAGTTGTTTCTAGGAAAGAACACGTCAGTGTAATTTTCTGAATTTTAACGGTGTTAAATAATTAAGAGAGGACTTGACCTCGGGTAAACAAATCAAAGTCTTTATTAAAGTAAGATTATATGGTAAAGTAGTGTAATACTTTCTCCCTTTCATTATATTAGCAATTGATAATGATTTTTAGTCACATGTTACAATCAGTTGCAAGTATTTCAGAACATAAATAACTTTTGATTTTAAAGGTAAATGTTTGCTCTAGTGGGAAATATTTCTCTCCTTCTCCCCAAAATAAGATTGATGATCTTTTTTTTCTTCATCTTTTCTATATCATTTTATTTTTTATCTTTCATCACCCTTTTCAAATTCACTTCTACTAACTTCATTTATATAATTTAATATTTATGGTTTTAAATATTAGAAAAATTGTTTCTATAAAGACAACATTTTTGCCATCTGCAAATAAAGAATAAAAGTTTCATTTATTCAATAAAAAGACAATTTTTATCTCATTTTTGCAAGTAAATAGACAGTTTACGGTTAACGGTTAGCATTATTTTCGCATACCCAATGTCTCTTTCATCACCACTTTATTTTAAAAATAAAAAACTTCTTCACTCCCCATTGCAAACCCATGAAAACAACTTCCCTTCCATAAAAATCAAAAACTTCTTCCACTCTCCATTAGAAACCCGCGAAAACAGACCTTTTATCTTCACTACCTTCCCTTCCAAATAAAACATCACAAACTAAGTTTCTAACTCTAAATTTCTGCAATTGATATCTTATTATTGATAATTGATGGAATTTGCTTATAAATTTTATTTTACTCTTTTGTGGTGGAATTTAGTTAAACACATTAGAAATTAGGATTTTTTTTTGTAATTCTAAACATAATGAATGAAAAGATGTGTTGAGTATTTAGAGCATGTAGGACATATCCAAAGGCTTAAGGCATGTACATATACATAGACTAAGCATAAACGTAACAACAAACCAAAAATGGGCTTGCTCGGTTGCTTGCTCGTTCGAGCACTTCCTTGCTCGTTCGAGCACATGCTCACAGGTCAATCAGTCTGGTTTAGAACCTTCTGTTTGATGTTTTTGGTGTTTGCTCGTTCGAGCACCTTGGTGCTTGTTCGAGTACTTTCGAAATTTCGTAGTTAGAAACTTTCTAGAAGTTGTTTTATAAAACAATGTGATTGTTCGTGAAATTAAGCTATGTTTCAAAGAGTAATGTGTTGTTATGAATAAATATGTTACATCATCAATTGATGTATGGTTTTGAATTAGAGCTGTTCAAAAGTGACCCGACCCGAAAATCCGAACCGAAACCGAAAGTAAATTGACCCGAAAATATCTTCCGTTTTCAGGTTTATCGAACCGACAATACCCGAACCGATGTTGTACCCGAACCGATTGACAATCGAAAATGGGAAAGTTGAACCCGAACTGTAACCGAGTTTTGTAACCGACACATAACCGTTAACCGAGATTACACGTACCTATAAATGACCGACCCGAGTCATATCCGACCCGAATCATGCTCGAAACCGAACTCGATCCGGCTAAAACCGACTTAACCCGAACGAATTTTAGATCGAATTGCTTAAAATCTGAACCAATTTTTAAGATAGAAGTATGATATACTTATATTCAATCATTTTATTAGTTAATCTAATAAATACATGATTTCATATATTTAGAGCTAATAATCAATGGTCAATGTTTATTAAACTACTTTTAATCGTACTAGAGGAAAATTTATAGAACTTTATATTTTTAATTTTCGGTCAAACATGTAAAAGTAACAAAGTAATAATGATCACTAATTGATTTGCATTTCAACTATTTTGTTTTTGATCGATAGTAATTAGTAATACGTAGCCGAATTCTGTTTTCTAAAAAACCGAACCCGATCTGTACCCGACAAAACCGAACCAATTATTAACCGATGACAACCCGACACCGATTAACACTCGACCCGAACTCCAACCGGCACCGAACCGATGCTAACGCGATAGCTCGAATAACCGATCTTTAACCGAAGTCGTGACTAACCGACCCGACCCGAGTGTGACCCGTCATAACAAACAGTCGAAACATAACCGATCTGAAATACAACCGAACCGAATGACACCCGTCTGAAACCGACCCGATCACCCAAATGAACACCTCTAGTTTGAATGAATCCATGTAACACTTCAAGTCTTCAACTCTATAAACAAGAGTGAGTGCATGGATGTCAAATCACTTATTCTTAGAATCAATAATTCTGTCATCTTTCTCATTCTCTTGAAACGTAAAGGAGAGTTATCAACTCTTTTATTGTTTTTCTGATTTTGATCTCTACAAAACACAAAGTCGTTTAGTTCAGTCGATTCGTACTAATCGGTTGATGTGATTGATTGTATCTCGTTGTGAATTTCCGGTGTCATAACCCAAGTACCTTTGTGGGGGAAATATCACAAAAGGAAAGCTTATAAACGCGTTCAATCTATATCAAGATTTCTTGTGACGCCTTTGTCGCAAACTAATCTTCATTATGGCGTTGTTCGTTTCATGGTTTATTCAAAGTAAGGTGTCCATTGCCATACACAAAGGTTCGCAATATTAATTATAACAAGATATCTATTAAAATGTGGTATGAAGGTAAATTCAAGGAAGTTTAAGGTAATATTAGTTATGTTGGAGGAATAGGGAGATAGGAGAGAAAAAGAGCGAAAAAAGTAGGAAAAGATATTGAATGAAGATTATAGTGAAGATGAAGAATAGAGTTCAAAAATTTATTTTTGTTTATTTTAAGGAATTCGTGTTTACTGGGTCATGGTAGATGACTTTACTTGTTATCTTTTTAATTGCAAAAATGAGATAAATGTTGTCCTTTTATAAAATAAATGAAACGTTGATCGTTTATTTGCTGATGACAAAAAGGTTGGCTTTTTAGAAACAATTTTTTCTTAAATATTTACCCTTAAAACAAACATTATAAGAGGGTAAATTTCATGTCCCTCTTACTTGTATTCATGGCTAACTACTAGACTAAAGTTTCAAAACACTAAGGGTGTGTTTGGATTGAAGGAAATGGAGGGAAAGGAATGGGAGAGATTTGGAGGGAGGAGGTATCTCTTGTTTGGATAAGAAATTTAGAGGGAAGGGATTTGGAGGGGAGGGATTTGGAAGGAAAATTTGAACAAATTTTGTTAAGAAGATAATCTCTCCTAAAGAGAAAAGATTTGGAAGGAAAACACTTTCCTTCCTTTTCCCTTCCCTTCCCTTCTAAACAAACAATCTACATTATCTCTCCATTTCCTTTCCCTTCCTTTCCTTCTCCTTCCCTTCCTTTCTTTTCTCTCCTAATTTGCTATCCAAACATAGTGTAAAACTTGGGAGAGACCCCTCAATATGAATCGGTATAATTAGACCAGCCGAAAAGCCATAAATTTAAAAACAATGGCCTAAAACCCAAAAAATTCAAAAATTAAAATTCAATTTTGGCATTAAAAGTATCAATATTCAATGATGACATTTAAGTGATCAATTTCAATTTAACGTAAATCTTAAATAGATCAAATTAAAAAAGTTTCAATTTTGACTAAAAGTTATCAATTTTGGCATGAAATTGATCAATTTCAACTTACAATATACCTCAAATATATCAATTAAAATGAAAAGAAAAATTAATTTTGACCTAAAAGTGATCAGTTTTGATTTTAAAGTAATCAATTTCTACTTACAAGTTATGATCTTTAATGGATCAATTATTTTAAATTCTTCAATTTCGATGTTAAAGTGATTACTTCAGACTTTAAAGTGATCACTTATATTAGAAACTATCAATTATAACTTATAAAAGAAATCAAATCTGACCTTAAATATATCAATTATAACCTTAAATTGATCAATTCTTGAAAAAAATATAATTTGATCGATTGGACTATTAACCTCAATATGAAACGGTCGCTCCCAAGACATATTGTTTTCATTATTTTTGTAATTGTGTTTTACTTATATATTTAATTTTGGCCGTGCTATCCTTTATGGGTATGACTTACCGCCATCATTCCCTCCACTGACGTTGTCCATAGATTTTCTATAAGTGAGATACACTGGATGATAATGATGATGATGACGACTCTAGCCAATTTGGACTATATTATAGACACAATTATACTAAAATTGCTTAGTGCTTAATATATGCTTAAAAATTTTAGTACTTAAATGAACTTAAACATAAAATTATTATTATCATTTTAGTTTTGCTCAAATAACTTGAAAACAAAGCATATATATGAAGTCCTCACAAATCAAAAAAAAATATAAAGTACAAGTAAAACTTAAACATCTTAGAATCGAATTTTAAACCCATTAAAATAGAAGAAAGTATCATATTTCTCGTGTAAGATCTTGATATCAAATTTCATTTATTAGATATGTTCTTCGCTCAGCAATTCAAACACGGATCATAACGCGTCCCCAACCAATTGTTTCTTAAGGCGAATTGGGGCGCTTGACGCTCATTGAAATTGATCGCCCCATCTGCTCTAAGCTCCCTCCGGCTCCTTGTATATATCCGTGGTCCGGCAATGGCCATGGTATCACCTACGGCTACTAAATAGCCAACAACCAATAACACTAAAACCAATATAATTTTGCTACAAACTCTTAACATTGTTTGAAAACCTAGCTAGCTATCCTTCTCAAAGATATGTGATTTTTTAAAGGTTTGAATGGGATAAAAGAGGCTTTGTTATACGCTTATATAGTTACATATGTGCTACTTATTTCCACCCTAGCCCGATTGTTAAGTTACGTACCACTTCTTCCCATTCATATTTACCCTAGTCATTGATAATGGTATTTCGTTACGCTTTTAGTGAGATATATTTAGCGATATTTAATTTAAATGTCACTACTTTTGATTCTAATAGGAGTAGTATATATATATGATTTAGCGATATTTATTAAACCCTTTGGCTACATAATAAAAAAAATTATATGTGGAAAGTCCTTGTCCAAGAATACTTTTATAATTATTTCTATACTTGGACAATGACTCTCCACTTTCTTAAAAACACATTAATTTTATCTTTGATGCAAATCAAACAAGACAAAGGAATACTTTAATAATTACTCCAGCTAGCTAGGGGTTAAAAGCAGGTATATTATTACTTCTTCCGTTTCAATTTACTTGTAACATTTGTTTTTCACATAATCCAATGCAAATCAAACAAGACAAAGGAATAGAGTCATTATTTCTATTCTTTAAAAATAATAAAAGTGGAGAGTCATTGGACAATGAAATGGATTAAATTGAAGGATTATTTGAGTTGTTTCTAGAAAAGAACACTTCAATGTATTTTTTTGAATTTTGAGGCTGTTGAATAATTAAAAGAGGACTTGACTTCGGGTCAACCAATCAAAGTCTTTATTAAAATGGGACTATTTGGTAAAGTAGTGTAATACTTTCTCCCTTTAATTATAAATCCATAATCAATCCAAAATCAACCCAAAAAAACCCATAAAAACCTTTAAATGAAGATGACCCCCAAAGTTCGAACCTTTCTAGGATAAACGAAAGTTCGAACCTTTAGAAGCAAATGAGGCAAAGTCCAAACCTTTAAAATCAATTTTGCCTTTAAAATATAGTTATATTCAAAAGAAGTGTCATCCAAACGAAGTAGTTAACAAAATATAGTTATATACAAACCAAGTTTCACACAAAAATTACATTAACCAATGTATGGTATTATGTGCTAACGGACTAAAACTCAATGGTATATGGTGATCTACAACATTTGATGTGGTATATGGTGAATTATGAAGAAACTTAGTGGTAGATCATGAAATTTCCCTAATAAAAAATTATACTTAAGTTTTTTACAATATAGGATCTAGTGACATTTCTCACAAATGCTAATATATACTATAGTAACAATAGCATATGCAACTAAAGACCAAATAAAGTATTGCTAATCACTTTATATATACTGGAACTTAAATTAAAAAACTAATAATTATTACACCAAAAATATTTTATTAATCTCTAACGTGGCAGGAACATATCTTTATCTTTCTCGAGCCTGGAAACTCCTTTTGGTCGTGCTCTCCTTTAAAGGAATGAGTTGTTGCCGTGCTTCCCTTCCCGAACCCTGTTCATAGTTATCTATGAGCAGAATACACTGAATATGATGATGATGATGAAAATAAGTATAATGGAAAAGTCCATTTGTGATTTATTTAAATTTTTAGATTTTCTCTTAATTGTTTACTTAAAATGGTAAACTTAAAAGAACTAATTCAAAAAATTCATTGTTTTTGACTACTTCCTCCGTTCCCTATTGATGTTTCCATTGGAAATATTCACGGAAATTAAACAAAGTGGAATCTTTTAGATAATAGAGATGTTATTTTATTGAATAATAAATTTGATGGAGGAAAAGCGGGGACCACAAATATTTAAAAAGTATTTGGAGAAATTTAGTGGAAAAAATATGGAGACCACAACTAATTAAAAACATTTTTATAAAGTTAGTGGAAAACATGCGGGGACCATAAGAAATATAAAAATGTTAAAATGGGGTTAGTGAAAGATATGTGGGGATCATAATCATTATTAAAATATTAAAATGGGGATGGGTGAGTTTATTTTTGTCTAAAATTTGTTATATAAATGAAAAGATTCCTTATGAGAACAACAATTGGAACACCCAAAATGAAAAATAGAAACTTCTTTAAAGAACGGAACGAGTATAAAATAGGCCGAGAAAATAACAAGACTAGCTAAAGTAATTGCAATGGTATTTGTGTTGTTTGCAGGAAAGAACACATGAGCGGATATCTTTGAACAATGAATCAAAAATCAACTAAACTACTAAAGGTATTCAAAGATATTTGATTCAGAATATTGGAAAATTCACTTTTAAAAATTTGATTTTTTGCTTCATCTCTTTTTAAAATCTCACTTTTTAATTGTTTTTTTTTAAATCTGATTTTTAGTCTCCGTCTTTTTTATAATACATACCTCCCTATATTATCTGAATAACCGGTTAATTTCAAAATTTTAAAAAAAAAGAGAATAGAAACACTTACTTTTAAAAATCTGATATTTTGCGTGTTCTCTTTTAATCCCACATTTTGCTGGTTCTCTTTTAAAGATCTGACCTTTTGTTTGTTCTCTTTTAAAAAAATGATGAATTTTCCTATTTATTTGGTCACTGGTAAAAATGTTCTATAAAAGAAAACGCAGGCAAAAGGTCGGATTTTTAAAAAATAATCGACATGTGGGATTTTCAAAAGAGAACAAACAAAACGTCGAATTATTAAAAGTAAATTTTCCAAGAATATTCGGTATCTATTTTAAAAATCAGATAATTTATTTGGTGTTTGAAAATCGAATATCAAATTTTTAAACCATATATCATATCCAGATCGGAGTACTAGTAAACCAGAATATTCGGTTTTCCAAGGCTTTTTTTTTGAAATTATAAGAGTATATACATAATACTACCCCTACTCAGCCTAAATATCTCATATTTTTTTGACACTATTCACTCATCACTCTTAATTTGTATTTTACTCTTATCTATAAGTTAAAACATAGTTACGTGAAATCTTGTTTGATTCGTCTTAATAGAAGGATTATTAATATCAAATTTTTGTAATCTTTATTAATTAAGAATATTAAGAGTTAAAATGTTATTTCGGCAAGTGTGAAAACTAAATGGGACATTTAGGCTGAATAGGAGGAAGTATTTAACTATAATTAAGTTGCAAAACTTGATTAATTTATTTTCAAACTTTTAAAAATTAGCTTGATTAATAAAAAATTATTAAAATGAACTTAAAACAGTAATGAGTAGATTATTATGCCACTTCCATCTCCACAACCCTAGCCGCCCCATTTTTTTTCTCACTTCTCTCTATAAAACCCTAATATCTATAGTTAGTTTGGGGCTATCATCAATCTTTAAAGATTGATGGTAAGCTCCTAATTTCTCCCTTTTAATTTTTTTTAATATGATTAGAATAATTTTTTGTCTTCTCCCTGTAAGAGAGTTGTTCTACCCATTCATTGGGTTGATTCTACCCATATAGTGGGTTTTGAAGTCTCTCCTTGTGAGAGTTTGGAGTTATGAATTTTGGTCATTAGTTGATTTATTGGTAGAGATTAATGCGATGTTGCAGCAGACACCAAAATTGCAATTATCATCAACTACATCAAATTCAATTCTATCTCAAGACTACAACAGATCGAAAGACCCCCTCGTAGAAAGATGTATCAAACAGTGATGTGGAAGAAGATATTCAGAATTGTGTTGAATAATTTAGAGAGGACTTGACTTCAGGTCAACCAATCAAAGTCTTTATTAAAGTAAGACTATATGGTAAAGTAGTGTAATACTTTCTCCCTCTTCATTATATTTTCTCACAAGACTATATGGTAAAGTAGTGTAATACTTTCTCCCTTTTCATTATATTTTCTCACGTGTTACAATCAGATGTAAGTATTTTAGAGCATAAATAACCTTTGATTTTTCGCTCTTATAAATAATTTTTTTTGAAATAAATTTAAGAAAAAGATAAAACAAATAATAACTTGACTTTAACGACGAAATAAAAAGAGACTTTAAGTTTCAAGATGAGAAATTGAGGATTAGAAACAAATCTTATTATCTTTAAAATTATATGTTAAATTTTTTATATCGATCGTGCTCATTATCAGTTTGTCATGCACTCCCGCCCGCTAAGAAAGAGTCGGGTAGCGGCAAAAAAGTAAGGTCCACAATAGTGGGTGGGCATTTGAAAAATCGAGCCCATTATAAGCATGTCTGGTCTGGTACTCGCTCATGAACACTTCTATCTCAAAGTAATCACCTATAAACTTAGAGCTTGTTTGTATTGTTATTAAAATTACGATTCTAATCTACGATTCTACGACTTTGTGATCCATAAACAAGTGAGCAATTCAAATTGTAGGCAGAATCATAAGTTGGTAGAAACTTACGATTCTAATTAAAACAAAATTCGTAGCGGTAGAATTATAGTACGAATATACGACCCTATGGTCAAACGATTGGATTCTTCAAATTTATTTTTATTTTTATTAATTTTTCTTATATATCATCTTCCATAAACTTTTTTTACAATTTAGCGATCCATCATCATAATTTCTAATAAATCAATTTCTTTCTTCGGTATGAAGATTTAAACTAGTTATTAAATATTTTTTTGTTTCATTCTTATGAGTATAGTTCACCATTAGGGCATGCTTGTATTGAGTGTAAATATTTAAGGGAGTAAAAAAAGTCAAAGTAAGAAAATGAAGTTGATAAATGAGAAATTTGTGAAATTTGATTGTCGTAGAGGTGAAGGGAGTTCTCAATTTTGTGGGGCAAATATTTATCCTAGGGGAGGGTGGAGAAATATATTACCTCCATAATAGGGGAAATTATCTTCTTTTTCCTTCATTATTTTTATTTTATACTCATTTTACCTTTTTCATAACTATCTCAACTACTTCAAATGCATTTCTATTTGCTTTCGTTTTACTAATTTGACTTTTTTACTTCCTTAAATATTTACACTCAATACAAGCACATGCCCCAGAGTTACTATACACTAGTGGAAAAATCTCTATGGGCTGCGGGCATTTGATGGGTATGGGCTGCGGTTTTGTCTCGCAGCCCTTGGAGTAGCAGCAAATAGGATAAAGTTATGGGCTGCGGACATAATGCCCGCAGCCCTTAACCCATTTTCAAAATTTTTTTTTTTTTTTTTTTAAATTTCGTTTTATTCTAATTTCTGGAAAAATAAATTGAAGATCAAAACTTTACAATGAACGATTAACTTCTGGAAAAAATAAATCTAACAAAAAATAAATCTAACAATTAACAAAAATATTACAACAAAATAAATATTAGAACAATTAACTTCTGGAAAATAAATTGAAGATCTAAACTAATATTACAATGAAAAAAACGAAAATAAATATTACAACAAATAAATCTAACAAAAACGAAAATAAATATTACAACAAATATTACAACAAACGAAAAAAAGTTAAAAAACCAAAAAAATTTACAAAAAAAATATAACAAAATGAAAAAAATACAAAAAAAAACGAAAAAAATTTAAAAAAAACGAAAAAAATTACACAATGAAGATCTGACATTGAACCGAAAATGAAGCCCAGAAGAAGATCTAACAAAAATGAAAATAAATATTACACAATGAACCGAAAATGAAGCCCAGAAGAAGATCTGACATTGAACCCAAATTGAAGATCTACCAGCAAATGAAGATCTACCAGCAAATGAAGATCCTAGAAATTGAACCGAAAATGAAGCCCAGAAGAAGAAAGCTGTGCGTGAAGATCTGGGTTTTCGAAATTTCTGGGTTTTCGAAATTTTAATGAAAAAGAAAGCCCACAATATTGTAGATCTGGGCGCCGGTTTTTTTGAACAAAATTTAGGGTTTGAGAAGGAGGAAGGAATCGAATAAACAAAAAAAGAGGATTTGGGAGGAAGGAAGATTAAGGAAGAAGAAGTAGGGCGCCGTTTTGAAGATCTGAAATTAGAGTAAGGAAGGAAGATTAAGGAAGAAGGAGGATTTACTAGGGTTTGAGGAGAAGGGAGTATTAGGGAGTATAGGCGCCGTTTTATTTGCTTTAAGGAGAAAGGAGTATTAGGGCATCAGGTTAGGGTTTATTTGAATGGGCTGGGCTTCAATGGCTGCGGGCAACAAAAAAAACCGCAGCCCTTCTCAAATTATTTTTTTTTTTGGAATTTAAATTGTCTATTGAAGAGTGTTTGGGGCTGCGGACATTTAAAAAACCGCAGCCCTTTACCTAATTTTTTTTTGGCTACAATTTGGGGCTGCGGGCAATAGAAAAAACCGCAGCCCTTGTTAATTTTTTTTTTTACAACATTTTATTTACTCATATGGGCTGCGTGTGCCTAAAAACCGCAGCCAATAAGTAGCAGCCAATAGCTTTTTTTCCACTAGTGATAGTTGACCACACCCCATACAAACAAAACCCATCACTAGATTCACTATACTTATGAGTTAATTGTTTCTATATTAGGTAAATTTGAATCAAAGAATTTTTCACATCAACACTCTTAAGATTCTCCCTAGCATTGAATAAAGTTTCATAAAAGTTCCTCTATGAAAGTGGTAAAGAACACATTATCATTAAAAACAACATAAATATGATGACAAACCATCAAAATAGTACTTTGTTCCAATTATTTCAATTGTACAACCTCCCTTGGAACCTCATTGCAGAGACATAATTAAATGACAGTATAAGCCTTAAAATCGATTTTATCCCAATTATTAACAATTATTTTGTTCTATGGGCAATTATGTGATATAGTTTATAGCATTTTGCCTCAGACCTTGTTCATAGTTTTTTATAAGCGGGATACACTGAACAGGATAATAATGAGTTTATAGCCTTTTGCACTCTAGATTGAGCAAAAAAAAAGGTCTTCATCTTGCTCTTGACATGCCACAAACAAAAATTTTGAGTTCTATAAAATTTTTTTTGGTCAAATAATTTGTATTATATACCAAGAAGAAATATACAAAAAGACGGTCAGGAAGGCAATTAACACCACCCAAACCCACCAAAAACAGCTCTATAAAAGTCATAATCTATCCAAACATCAATCTAAAACTGAAAATAATAACCAAGAACTCTTTGCTCTAATACCAATTGTGCAATCATGCAAAATTAATCAACAATATACGCAACACAAATGATTTAACATGGTTATTGGTTCACTCGATGTTGGCAACGTCGACACAGGGGCGGAGCAAAGATTGCGGAGGCCCTGTTTATATTTGCCATTTTGATCAAAATGGGGCCCTTTATAAGTAACTAAAAAAAAGTTTCCTAATACAAAATAAATTGTTAAATTACACTCTAAAGTTAAAGTACAATAGTTTTCAAACAATTCACTTAAACAATGCTGCTCTCTTCACATGTTTTGAAGCAAAATCATCTACAACACTTTCAACATCAATTTCCTCCAAAATGTCACCTTCAATAGCCATTAGAGCAAGTCCATTTAGCCTTTCTTGTGACATGGTGCTTCGCAAAAACGACTTCAATAATTTCATTTTCGAAAAACTTCTTCCTGCGGAAGCAACAGTGATAGGAATAGTTAATAAAATCCTATAAGCAATTGTTGCATTGGGAAAGGAAGAAACAGATTTCATAAATTGTAATATTTCAATTGCTCCAATATCCTTGGGTAATAGTTCTCGAAGCAACAATAACTCCACAAACAAATCATTTCCATCAATATCGGAAACCTCACCTTTTTTAAGAGAACATTCTAAATGAATACAACGATATTTAAGATTTGCATCATCTATTGAATTTAATTTATGGGAATTGAACAAAAAGCCAAAAATATCTTCATAAGATTGAAATTGTTCAAATTGTTTCTCCAAAGAACCAATTGTTTGATCAACAATGTATAAAAAGTACTGAATTCTAAATGATTCCTCTGGGGATAATGAAGTTTCTTCAACATTTGTTTCATCAAAATGTCTTCTCCTACGTACTTGACGTTTTTGAACAAAAACACATTCAATACCAATTTCATTTGCTAGTTCTTCTGCTGTATTCAAAGCATTTGAAAAACCATTTTCTCTATAACTTTTAAAAAAGGAAATCAATCCTTTGATCAAATCAATAGCAACATCTATAATCATGTTTTTTGTTTGTAATTGTTTGCTAACTAAGTTCACTTGGCTAAGGATTTCATACCAAATTATGGTAGCAAGTAAAAACTCAAAACTACCAAGCTCATTATTTGCAAGTGACCTAGCTTCACTTTGCACTAAAGTGTCAGTATCCTTTTCTGCTAGTTCAATTAAGGCTTCATAAAGTTCAGCTTTTTGAAACCTTATAGCTTTGATGCTTTCAACTCTACTTTCCCAACGTGTGGTTGAGAATGGCTTTAGTGTCAAATTTTTCACATGTTCCTTCAAAATAAGCCATCTTTTTGTAGACTTAGAAAATATAGTGTAAATAGTAAATACGTTGGACAATTCCAAAGAAGTCTCTAGCTTTTGTTGAAGTACTTGCAATATCACATAAAATTAAATTAAGACTATGACAACCACATGGAGTATAAAAAGCTCTAGGATTCAAATCTAAAAGTCTTTTTTGAACACCTTGGTTCTTCCCTTTCATATTAGAACCATTATCATATCCTTGACCCTTCACATTATCTATGTCAAGGTCATGAGATTTTAATATATTTTCCAACTCTAAGAAAAGTCCAGCGCCACTCGTATCATTGACTTCTAAAAATTCGATAAAATATTCTTCAACTTTAAAGGAGTTACTAGAGTCATCGACACATCTTATAATTAAAGACATTTGCTCTTGATGACTAGAGTCAGGAGTACAATCCAACATTATGGAATAATATTTTGCATTTTTTATTTTCTTGATAATTATAGATTTAATTTTAGAAGAAAGCAAAAGTATCAATTCATTTTGAATAAAATGACTTAAGTAATGGTTATGAATTTTTCCACTATTAATACGATCAACATGCTCAATCATCACAGGATCAAATGCAGTTAGCATTTCTACTAGACCTAAGAAATTACCATTTCCTTTTTCAAATAACCTTTCTTTTTTTCCACGAAATGCGAGGTTATGTTGACCAAGATACTTAATTATGGCAATAATTCTAATAAATACATTTTTCCAATATTCCTTCTCTTTATTTAATTGTTGTAAAGAAACGTTATCTATTGTTTTATTCTTTTGCAATCTAATTCGAAGTTCACACCAAGAAGCCATATTCAAAATATGATCACTACTAGTTTCATGCTCTCTAAGTCTAAAACTTAAATGATTCCAATTACAAAAACCTTCACCAACTAAAGCACCTTTTACTGATCCTTTTTTAAAGATCTTACAACAAAAGCAAAACACTTTATCGAGATCCTTTGAGTACACTAACCATTCTCGATCACAAGTTTCACCATTAGGCAAAGATCTTATATAGTGAGTCGAAGAAAATCTACGATTGACACTATTTTTTGGGCCTTTTACCAATTCTAAATCTCTTTTAGGTCCATTCAATGCCAATATATTAATAGAATTTATATCAAGAGTATCCCAATTTCTAGGGTCATATAAGTCAAACATGTTATTTTCATTTTGTTTAACAGTATCATCAAATTCGTCAAAACTTTGTGGAATGTTATCATCATGAACATCACCATTTTGCGTTGGGTCTTTAGAATTTTCAACATTTTCAGCATCACCATTAACACCCACATCATGACAATTAACATTATTTTCATCCGAAAGATTAGTAGGTTGTAAAGGGGTTTCTCTTTTAAAAAATTTTTCAAGAGCACCTCTTTAAGATTGAATTAATTCTTGTTCATTTTTATGTTTCTTACGTTTTTCTGATCATGATTGATACTTACGAATCATAATAAATTAATAACACAATTATACAGTAAAAAATAAATAATTAAAAAGATGAATAGGATAGCATCGATTGAGTATGATTCATCCACAGGGGCGGTTCACAGCAAGAGAACAATGACCAAATAATGTCAGATTGTATTTGATTTTCTGTATGCAAACAAAACAAAAAAAAATAAAAATAAGATTACTAAATTTAAAACAATAACATAGTTACACATAATTTAAAACTAAAATTAATAGAAAAATACCTTTAATTAATAATTGTAGAATCCAAGCAATGAACTTTCTTTCTGCAAATTTCACTTCAATAGTTTTCATCCCACTTTTACCCCTTAAAACCCCACTTTCCTTACTTCACACTACTATTTAATTATTTTCTCTCTCATACTTCCAATACAATCATTACATCACACTATTATTTAATTATTTTTTCTCTCATACTTCTATTACAATCATTATTTCCCACTACTATATATAATTAAAATAATAACCACTACCACCAAAGATTCCATTTTTCTTAATCTTGGTGAAAAACCCAAATAGGAACATCAAAAAGGAACGGAGGGAGTATTAGATATAGATTCAAAGATTACTAATAATCAAAATTTTATAATTTTTTATAATGTATAATTAGATACTATAATTTTTTGAATTAATTATTAAATTATGATATTTTTGCAAATTCCACTTTTATTGGTCAAATTTGTTTCCAAAATATATTTCTTAGAGTAGTAATTACTAATTAATAATTAATTAAGGAAATAATTGTTTCCAAAAGAAGATGCACTTAGAGTGGTATTTGGGCGGGAAAAAATGTTCTGAAAGCTTGACACTTGTCATTAGATGGTGTCTGTTTTAGTATTAGATATAGATACGAAACATTTTTAAAAAATAAGAAATAAAAAGATAAATTAACAGTAGAGTGATTAAATACTTGAAGAGTAGGACTTCATCAATTGCACTTCAAAAAATGTTCGATGCGGTTCATTAAAGAGAAAAAATGTGTGTAAGGGCGGAGTAAAATTTAACAAATATTTTGAATATCTTACAGAATTTCAAAAATTAAGATATTTTTTTATCGCTGTTGAATATATTTAAACACTTAAAATATAAAGTACTACTTAATGTAATATTGATATATGACACCTTATCTTGTAAAAAAACTAAACTAAAGACGAAAACGATTTAAGCCTAGTGACTCTTGGAAGCAATGGCAGCAGCTTGACCACGGAGACGACCGGTTCTCCTGGCGGCAATGAGACCAACCTTTTGACCTGGTGGAGCATCTCTGCGGACAGTACTGGCGTGACCAATATGCTGGTGGTTACTCCTCCATGAGGATGCTCAACTGGGTTCATAGCAACACCACGAACCTTAGGCCAGCAGTTCCTCTTCACTCTAAATTTGTGGTATGCATTACCAGCCTTGAGAAGAGGCTTCTCCGTCCGTCCTCCACCAGCAACTTGACCAATCATAGCACGGCAACCACTCGGCACCACCTTCTTGGAACCAGATGGGAGCTTGATCCTACAAAAGACAATAACATTGTTAGGTAACCAGGTGCGGGATACTCATCGCAATTTCATAAAATATTATGCATAATACCCATTTCATAAACAATCAAAACGAATCAAACCCGTAATTTCAATTCTTTTTCTATTCACAAAACAAAAACTAAAATTATTAATATAATCAGTACGTGTATTGTATTATCATTATCAAGAGAAAAATAAAATTAAAGTATTAAAAGAAATCACATTTCATTAACCCTTCAACAAAATAAACCCATTTAACACAAATCAAAATCATTTAAATCATGATACCAAACACAACCTACTAAAATCTCTGATAAAAATTAAAGCAAGTATTATACATAATCAAAATAATTAAAAATAATTATCAATATCTAATGTACTGTTTAATACAACAAAACCACAAAATAATACTTCATAAACAATAAGAACCCATAATTCCATTTTTTTTCTCATCACGGCAAAATAAATATATAAAAAACGATTTAAGAAAGGCTTAAACAACATGGCACCTAGTAGTGTCTTGATCAGGATTGTGGGAGATAACAATAGCATAATCTCCAGAAGCACGAGCAAGAACACCACGATCACCAACATGATGTTCAACATTACAAACAACGGTTCCTTCAGGCATAGATCTTAAAGGAAGAACATTTCCAACCATTAAAGTAGCCTTCTTCCCACAATAAACAAATTGGCCAGTATACATACCCTCGGAAGCAACAAATAATTCGATGTGATGCTTGTAACGGAATGGATGCCTAAATGTCACCTTAGCTAATGGAGCACCACGACCCGGATCATGAATGATATCGGTAATTACACCTTTTGTGTAACCATTGCGTTCACCCAAATCTAGGGTTCGGAATTTGGCTGCTCCCGCGGTGGTGAGTGTGGGATTTGAATACAGAACCAGCACCCTTACGTTGAGCTCTAATTTCTCTTCCCATGGCGGCAAAACGGGAAAGGAGAAGATAATTAGGGTTTTTTTGTGTAAGTTGTGCTGGAAATGAATATGCACGATGAGAGATTAGGGATTTTATAATGTGGGAATTTTAGGGTTTTGAATTTTTTTTGTTGTATGGGCCGTGGTTAAGGGTGAACACGGTCCGGTTTGGTTTGACATTAAAATCAGACCAAACCAGAAATTCCGGTTTGAAAATTTTCCAGACCAGATCGGACCGTTTAAATCACCAGACCGAACCAAACCGTTTTACAACGGTTCGGTCTGGTCTGGTCTACGGTTTTTCATTTTTATAGTTTTATCCAAATTATACATGCATGTATTTATGCAAATATTTCACACTTACAATTAATAAATATAATAATTTGTAATTAGTTAATAGTTTTAACATCATTCATGTATATATTGCTATATAAAAATAACTATATCTTAGAATATCTAGGTAGCAACTTAATTTTTTAAATACAAAATTATGATTATCGACCATAGAACGGTTTGCGGTCCGGTCTGGTCTGAAAAATTAAAAACCGAGACCAGACCGTAAACCGTAATTTAATTTGAAAAAAAAAACCAGACCAGACCAAATATTGAAATTCCGATTTGGTCTGGTTTGGTTTACGGTTTAGACCAAACTTTGTTCAGCCATAGCCGTGGTTCGTGGGAACTTTGGATGAATAGCCAACATAATATTTTTTTCGGCTAGTGTCCTGAGAGACCGTCTCTCTGATAAACGTTCCTCAGACCCAATCCATCAAAGCTTATTTTTACTCTATTCCATATTTTTTTATGGGCCAACCCAATAAGAGATGGTCTCTCAAAAAGACCGTCTCTCACAAAAATTTGTGTATTTTTTTTACACAAATTGATTTTTAATGTGATTCAAGTTGCTGGCCTGTGAATCTGTGATTTCATACTCCCTTCGTTCCCTATTGATGTTCCCATAGGGAATGTTCACGGGAATTAAAAAAAGTGGAATCTTTTGATAGTGGAGATATTATTTTATTGAATAATAAATTTGATAGAGAAAAAGTGAAGACAACAAATATTAAAAAAGTATTTAAAAAAGTTAGTGGAAAAAATATGAGGACCGCAACTAATTAAAAAATGTTTTTATGAAGTTAGTGGGAAACATGTGGGGTCCATAAGGAATATAAAAATGTTAAAATGGAGTTAGTGAAAGATATGTGGGCCGATAATCATTACTCCCTCCTATTCAGCTTAAATGTCCCATTTGACTTTCTCACACTTGCCGAGGCAACATTTTAACCGTTAATATCTCAAAATATTCTTAAATAAAAATTAAAAAATTTGATATTAATAATCCTTGTATTGAGACGAATCAAACAAGATCCCACATGACTATGTTTTAACTTATAGATTAAGAGTAAAATACAAATTAAGAGTCATGAGTGAATAGTACCAAAAAGTCAAATGGGACATTTGAGCTGAATAGGAGGTAGTATTAAAATATTAAAATGAGGATGAGTGAGGTCATTTTTGTCCAAAATTTGTGATATAAATGGAAAGATTTTTTATGGGAACAACAATTGAAACACCCAAAAATGGAAAGTGGGAACTTCTTTAAGAAACGGAGGGAGTGGTAAACTACAACGTTCATCAAATTGATGGATTTAATTACCATTATATATATACCTAACTTCTTCACATGCAAGATCTCATCACATTTGTTATGTTTATTTTTGTTATGGTAACATGTATTTATGTTATTTATTTAATTAATTTAAGTTTTATTTAATTAATTTATCATTAATGACAGTCGTACCCTCTTTATTATTTGTTGACCTTGACTTCCTGATTTCTTAAACTACCTTGCTTGATCTCCAAGTAAATAACTGCCAACATTCTAAAAATAGCCACCATCATCCCATGATCTCCCATTATCCCACTATCCCACTATCTCCTAAAAATACTCATTCTTCAAGTAAAAAAAGGGGAACTTCTGATTTATTTATCATCTAATCTGGTAATCTCATACTAATTCATTACACTACACTCAAACTCAAACACAAATCCCGTGATCTCCCTATTCATCCGAAACCATCATCTTTCACGACCCTTACACTTCTGAATCTCTACTTTTCATCTATTGATCATATTATTATCTGCTTACTGACTTGAGCGTCGGAGTGCTCTTCCGGGAGATCACATCCCGGGTTAGGCTAACTTGTGTGCAGGTCACAACTACAGGCGAAATCGCACAATACTTACAACAAGGCGAATCAGCTCCTTTATCACTACCTCTTCAGGTGAATACAAGCAGTAATATCAACTCAAGTTTCTTCGCAGAAACAGTTTGGCGCCGTCTGTGGGGAGAGTTACAAAAAGCCATGGCTCCCAAAAGAAATCCTACACAAACCGCTATCGTGCACAGCACAGATACAGATACTTCTGCGGGTCCGGACAACAATCAAGTCTTGACTCGCCGTGATCTGGACATGCTCGCACAAAATCTCACTACTACCTTCACTGAACAACTTCGTGCCATTGTCAGTGCCAATGCCGCTACTCCCCATCAGCAGGCGTTGGCCGACATGGCAAATGAAATCAACAATCTTAAAGAACGAATTGAACCCACCAAAGATGTCTCAAGTTCCCAAAAATCTGATGATGGGAACACGAAGATGTCACGGTCAAGTAATAGGAACAAAAAAAGAAGGGAAAGAGCCAAACTCCGAAAAAGTTTATGTAAAAGTAATATGGAAGAACAAGGGGAGTCTAAGTCCGAGACTCAAGATGTCAGAAAACACCTAGATGAAAAGAGAGCTCTACAATCACAAAGTGTTCAATCTTTTATTGACAAGAAGCGGGAGGAGAGGAAGATGTCGCGGCTTTCTGGGTCTAGCCGCCCAGTTAGCCCCATCAGGCCTCCATGGGATGATTTTAGCCAAGGCGGCCCGCAAGAGGCCCCTATGTTGCTGAATTCTCCATTATCCGTCGAGATATTAGCTACTCCTAATCCATCCAAGATTAAAGTCCCTAACATGACTCCATTTGATGGAACAAAGTGCCCGGAAGAACATATCGTGGCATACAAGAATCTGATGTTGTTGTATACTACAAATCCAGATTTGTTGTGTAAGTTCTTCCCTACTACTCTTAGTGGCATTGCTTTGATCTGGTACACATCGCTTCCAGTTGGAAGCATTCACACCTTTGCCCAACTGGAGGCTAAGTTTGTAAGTCATTTTGTGGCTTCCAAGAGACAAGAGAAGTCTAACTTCCACCTATTAAGTATTATGCAACATGAAGGGGAAATTGTCTCCTCTTATCTTAAAAGATTCCAAGAGGCTGTTTTGGAAGTGACAGACTTAGAAGAGTCAGTCGCCCTTAACGCCTTAATAAACGGAATGCGAACTCCCAAATTAAAGTTCCAGTTAGTTGAGAGTCAAGTGAAGACGTATGCGGAGGCGATGAGACAATGCCAAAACTTTGTAACCGCCTCTGATATATGTCAGGCACATGATTCCAAGAAGCGGAAGCATGATAAGCGAGATCAGGGGCAGAACCATTCGTCTAGTAGGGACAGAGGCTACCCTCCTCATCATCAAGGTCCCCCTACCGGGATGGGGCCTCCTAGATCAAGACACGTTTATGTCACGAAAGAAGAACCGCGGACAAGGAATTCGAGAGACAAGGGAAATGATCCCCTGTTTAATAGAAGTAGAAGAGACATCTTCTACGCTATCCGAAATGAACTCCCGGATCCGCCACCTACTACTACCCCTTCTGATCGCCGTAATTATAACTTGTGGTGTGACTATCACAAAGAATATGGGCATACTTTGTCACAATGCCGCGAACTCAAACGAATCTTGCATCAACTTGCCGGGGAAGGGAAACTGGAAAGGTTCTTGAATCAGAAGGAGTATGGCTCTCGCAGTGATAATGAGAGAAGGCCATACCGTCTGAGGCATAAATCTCCCAGAGATGAAGAAAGGAAAGATAATTCCAATGATACCCGCGACATCATCGATTAGTTGTTTGTTTGTTTACCAAGTAGTGAATTCATTAGTTTTCTGTATCATCTATGTCTTCAGTTGTACGTATCATCATAATACTTCCATTTTCAATTATAGTCTAATTGTATTCTTGTATCATGATACTTCGCATTCTGGGTTGCAAATCACGCTAAATCCAATTTTCAAAGGAAATTCAAATCCTTATCATAAGTCCCGGGTGATTGACGGCTGGGCAAAGCGGACCTATGTCCGATCCGAATATCCCTCAACTCTTTTGAAGGATCCACTTAGTATGATTCCTTATCATAAGTCCCGGGTGATTGACGGCTGGGCAAAGCGGACCTATGTCCGATTTGAATATTCATCAATTCTTTCGAAGGATTCACTTATTATGACTCCTTATCAAGAAGTCCTAGGTGATTGACTGCTAGGCCAAATCATCATTCAAGTTCAAATTCCAGATCATCACATGTTGCTCCAAGGTTGTATCATCAAAAGTGGCTCAAATGCAAAGTACTTTAATTCATGGGGCTTCCACCAAGTATGTACCTACCGAGGTATGATTCTTTTCCGCATAAAGATTGATGCTTTCATTACATTAAGTTTCTTCCTCTATCACTCTTCATGCGTGGGGCTTACGTTATAGGGTCAAATAAACAACCCTCTTAGCTATCACCCATTGTAGTTGAGGGTGAATGTATCAAAGGGGTTGATAAGCTGTATCATTGTTAGAATCTTTTTTATCATAAATTCGAACTCAATATTGAGTCAAAATCCCTATTGGAGTTTATTTTTGTCTAAGTATAGAAAGTTCGAGACATCATGTTGTCCTCCACATAGATAAGTCGGACCCTCCAGAGCACCCTATGGAAGCAAAAATATTCTAAGTACCAAGGCCACTTTTTCCAGTCCTTCTCATTGATGTGGCTACACTAGCCGTAGCATCGATAAGTCGGACTCCCAAATGGGGAGTGAATTGGAAAAATTTGTCTAAGTTTGGAGGAGATCAGTCTATCCTGTCCTTATCATCGATATGGCGACACCTCTTTTAGATGACACGGCATAGAGGCTAAGACAAGACATGCTATGTCACGACATCCAAAAGATCTAAGTTGCCTTTGAAGGGACTCATTTGATCCTGGTAGTAGGATCGATAAGTCGGACACCCTTAAGTGCTCAAATTCGTAGAAATTTGGCTAAGTCAAAGACAAGTCACAACAGCATTATATTATACCGCGACATCTTAATTGGTGCTTGCAGTGACATCGATAAGTCGGACTCCCTGAGGTATGCAAATTTCTAAAAATTTTTCTAAGTGTTAGCACTTCTAGGGGTGTCCGTGAAGTAGATAATTCGGACCCCTAAATAGGGTCATCTTCGAAAAATATTCTAAGTATGGGAGACATCCTCCGTGAAGTCGATCATACGGACCCCCTAATGTGTTTGAAAAATGCAAAAATATTCTAAGTATCCAAGAGGAGTTTCACTTTCCTGTCCGACTTATCCAAGTAGCGGCACCTGCCGTGATATCTATTATTCGGACTCTTAAGAAAGGAGTGGGTAGCAAGAATTGTTCTAAGTATTGAAAGAGATATTTTCACTTGTCCTTGTCGTAGGGTCGATAAGTCGGATTCCTCTGAGTGCCCTAATTTTGAAAATTTGGTTAAGTTATCATTTGCTCTATATATTTTTATATACCGCGGTATATGGAGGCTAAAAGACAAATTCTCTCTCGTACCGCGTCATCATTGGTAGAACTTCATCCGTGAAGTGGATAAGTCGGATCCTCAAGAAAAGCTCATCCATGCAAAACTATTCAAGTTAAAGGGAACTTGAGGCAAGATACATCTATGCCGCGGCATAGATAATTCGGACCCCTATGTGGGGTGTCCTGGATGAAAAATTTTCTAAGTCAAAAAGCCTTCTAACCTTCTACATCAAGCCGCGGAAGTTTGAATCACCGTTATATTCCGCGACATCAGAATGGGTTCGGGATCTCTCTTATGTCGCGACATGCTCAGAGAAATACCAAAATTCGTCTTGTCGTGAAGTCTATAAGTCGGACCCCCAAAGGGGGCTCCCACGTACAATAATTTCTAAGTTTTTGAGGATCATACAAGTCGCGACATGTTTTGCATTATATCTCATTCCGCGACATAGGCATAGGATCCAAGACCTCCTCCTATGCCGCGACTTTCATTACATAAAGAAGAAAAATTCTATTATTCCGTGGGATAGATAATACGGACTCCCAAGAAGACTTCTTTCAAGCAAAATTGTCTAAGTTAAAATCCCTCAGGTGAAGATCTCCCATGTCGCGACATGGATAAGTCGGACTCCTAGGTAAGGAGTCTAGATGAAAATTTTTCTAAGTCATTAGAAAACTTTTACACCCTTCCGCGGAATATGATATTGTTGTTCCGCGATGTGGATAAGTCAGACCCTTAAAATGGGTCCTTAAATGAAGATTTTTTCTAAGTTCTTATTCATTATGAAGAGCCGCGGAATCATTGGTCAAAGGATGTCGCGGCATAGATAAGACGGATTCCCTTTTGTGGATTTCAAGTCGATATTTTCAAATCAGTATTTTGAAGACATTACACTGAAGCCGCGGTATTGATGGACTTCATTTGTCGCGGCATGGATAATTCGGGTCCTTATAAAGAAACCCCAAATCAAAATCTTTCTAAGTGTTGGTCTCAAACAGAAGCCGCGGCTTGTGTAGCCCATATTCCGCGGAATGTGATATTATGATTCCGTGACATCGAAAAGTTGGACTCCCTTTTTGAGTCCCTCAGTGGAAAACGGAGAAATATTTTCAAGCCGCGTCATCAACGGCTCATGTTATAAGTCACTCGGATACTACGGAATATATTGTGATCCGTGACATACAATTTCAAAGGGAGTCCGCAGCATATATTTAAAAAAAAAAAAAAAAGAAAAAGAGGCTGCCGTCAAGTCGAAGAGTCGGACTCCTATTATGCCAAACAAAATCCAAAAAGTTTCTAAGTCATGGAAATTCCGTGAAATGTGTTAGAGTAATGCAGCCTGCAATAAATATTTAATGATCCGCGCAGTATAAGACATAATGACGAGGCTGCTCAGTTGGTTAGATTATATTTGTTATATGTCCAAGGTCGTGGGATCGAAACTCCACATCTTCAATCCTTATTTTTTTGCTGGTGACGCGGTAGTTATACTACTTATGTGGTTCCTGCGCATTTACATCACATGATTGGGATAGCTCAGCTGGTGGGTTTTCCGTTCTTTAAAGTACAAGCCGCGGTTTCGATCCCTCTCTTGTTTGCATTTTGCTTGGACTTGGTGTATCTCACTTAATTATTTTGAAAATGTCATAACTTTTCCATTACAACTCCGAATTCGACATATAAATAGTCGATTCGAAGCTTATGAGCCCAATTTTCATATTTTGTTGGAAGAAACATTCAATTTCAGGTGCATAGATCTCCATGAGCATTTGAAAGAGCTCTTACAAGACCGATGCTTTTTAACCTAGTTCTTAAAGAGTATTTTTCCGCACGAAGAAAGATGTCTCATGTCGTTGGGGCTCTCCACTTACATCATCCTTCATGCGTGGGGCTAAATGTTATGGTAACATGTATTTATGTTATTTATTTAATTAATTTAAGTTTTATTTAATTAATTTATCATTAATGACAGTCGTACCCTCTTTATTATTTGTTGACCTTGACTTCCTGATTTCTTAAACTACCTTGCTTGATCTCCAAGTAAATAACTGCCAACATTCTAAAAATAGCCACCATCATCCCATGATCTCCCATTATCCCACTATCCCACTATCTCCTAAAAATACTCATTCTTCAAGTATAAAAAGGGGAACTTCTGATTTATTTATCATCTAATCTGGTAATCTCATACTAATTCATTACACTACACTCAAACTCAAACACAAATCCCGTGATCTCCCTATTCATCCGAAACCATCATCTTTCACGACCCTTACACTTCTGAATCTCTACTTTTCATCTATTGATCATATTATTATCTGCTTACTGACTTGAGCGTCAGAGTGCTCTTCCGGGAGATCACATCCCGGGTTAGGCTAACTTGTGTGCAGGTCACAACTACAGGCGAAATCGCACAATACTTACAACAAGGCGAATCAGCTCCTTTATCACTACCTCTTCAGGTGAATACAAGCAGTAATATCAACTCAAGTTTCTTCGCAGAAACAATTTTTTAGCTTCCATAAACATAAACGACAAGTCTTCTGAGAGACCGTCTTTTTGAGAGACGTCTCAGGCCCAGTCCATTAGAGTGTAATTCTTACTCTTATTCTATATTTTTTTTATGGGCCACCCAATTAGAGTTGGTCTCTCAATGAGACCGTTTCTCACAAGAATATGTGAAACATAAATTATGGATATCTAAAATCTTAAAATATTACTTCCTTCGTTCCAAAATACATGCACCACTTACCTTATTTGTCCATTTCACAATACTTGCACCATTACTATATTTGGCAAAAAATAATCTTATTTTATATCACTTTATTCCTACCCCACATATCACCATCAATCATATATCATCCAATTAATCATTTAATATATACCCACAACCAATACCTACCTTCCATTATTTATAATCTTTATTTATTAATTTCATCTTTCAACTAACTTTATTTATATAACATTATTTTTTTTTTAATTGCATGATTTGACATGTCTTAATTCTTGTGCCAAAGGGGTGTGGTGCAACTAAAACAGAATAGAGGAAGTAGTAAATACTACTTCTATAACACTCCATTTGTATTTTATTATTGATATTTAAACTACATGTAAATTATATGGACACATGAAATCACAACTATCCTAAAATTGCTTAATGACTAGTATATGCTTAAAAAATGAAATATAAACAAAGTAACTTAAAAGATATTTTTCTCATTTCAATTTTTGTTAAAATAATATGAAACAAAGCATACATATGGAAGTACAAGTAAAACAAAAACATCCGAGAATTAGATTTTATTTCAGTTGAAACAAGTATCATCGTCTCCGAAATCGAATCTCATCTAACACTTTCCTTTATTTTCTCAGCAATTCAAACATGATGAAGGAGGAGAATCAGGGTTAAACGTTCGTGCGGGCGGTGGGGTCCAATCCCAATGGCCCGCTCGATTGTAATCGGGAGCTTGAATGACATAGCATGGTACCGTCCGATATCGACCAAGGCGTAAACATTCAGGTGATAATCTAAGCTCCCGCCGGCTATTTGTATATATCGGCGGTCCGGCAATGGCTATGGTACCACCTACTAAATGACCAACCAACAATAACATTAAAACCAATATCATTTTGCTACAAACTCTTACCATTGTTTGAACACCTAGCTATACCTTCTCAAAGATATGTTATTTTTATGGGTTTGAAAAGTGTATGATTTGGGAGAAATTGATCAATGAGGACTTGTTATATGTGCTACTTATTTATAACGTAGGACTTTTGTCTATTCTATTATGTTTGCTATTAAAAGTGAGTTATTTATAACATTATTTAAATCCTATCTAGTGTTTCCCGCTCACATAAAAATATAGATAGGGTCTAGGGAAGGAAGGACGACGACGATATTCATACAGCCCTTAAAAGAAAGCGCGACCAAAAGGAGTCCCCTACTCGAGAAAGATTAAAAGAAGTATCTGCCACGTGGGAGATAAATAAAACGCATATAGATAAAATACAAAGCGAAAACAGTTATAAAACTACAAATTAAAACACAAAAAAATGAAAACGAGAAACAACAACAGAACAAGAACACCCATAAGTACTCTAAAAAAAAATAATAGACTAGTTGAGAATCAAAAGTCAAAATCTTAGTACTTCCTCCGTTCCGAAATACTCGCTACATTTCATTTTTGTGCACTATTCATCGTTTAAGCTTATTTTACATATTGCGACTAATGTGTAAGTAAAAATATAGTCAATTGGGATCTTGTTTGAATCGTCTAATCGCATACTTTCATAATATTAAATTTTTATAATTTTTAGATAAGTGTTGTTTAATATATTAATGATCAAAATTGTGCATTGAATTGTGTAAAAAAGTGAAATGTAGCAAGTATTATGGAACGGAGGAAGTATACCTTATCTATACGAGTCTACCTGCTTTTAACGCCTAGCTAATTGTTGGTATTGCAAAGGTTAAAGGTATATGAGTGGAGATTTTTGACTAACGATCAACCGTGATGGTGTTGAATAATTTGGAGTTGACTTTTGTGCAAACTCTCTTATACATTTTAAATGTTTTATAAGTATTAAAATGGATTTTTAAATTGTATATAAGTCTAAATTAAGCCCAAATAAATATAGAATTTAACACGAACTTAAAATTGATTTTGGATTGTATAATCAATAAAATCTAGAGCAGATCTAGCGGGTCTAAGATGTGTCTAGTGGTCTAGGTCTTAATTACATCCGGATATAGGATTTGGATCGAGTCTGGGTGTGAAGACTCTAGACCCAAATGCAGAACTATTTATCTTTGTGGACCCAAAATCCGTTGTACATTTAGAGTATATTAGACGTAGATAATAAGTATAGTAGTGGGACCAAGGTTATTAGGTTTAGGATTCTATCTAGAATATAATTAAGGGGGGTAGGATCGAAATCGGTAGCATCGAATTGCAGGATCGTGTGATCCTACAAATATGTATTGTTGTGCTTTGGATTATTGATTATCAATTGTATTTGTTCCCTTTTTTTCTTAAGTTTTATGGTGTAAGTTAAAAGTTGTTTGACTTTATCTATTAAGTTTTGCAAATTACTACTTTTAATAATCATTTTTAAATAGTAAATCAAGAAATACTTGATCTTATAATGATATTGATATAAGTGAAATCGAAATTTTATGAAAATATTTTACTAGTTTGGGCCTCCTGAGTACTTGGTATTAATAATTGGTATTGTAGGCCTCCTGAGTACTTGGTATTAATAACTTACTCTTTTAATAATCATTTGAGTATTTGGTATTGTAGGCCTACTGAGTTGTGTACATAAAGAGTGGGCCTTTGCAACCCTTTCTAAAAGGTAGACTTTAGTTTTCATACTGATGCAGCTTCAACTTGAGGGTGTCTTCAGTCTAGTTTTGTATTTTTTTGGTTTTTCTGGTAAATAATAAAATCTTGTATATGCCAAAAAAAATAAAATAATAATAATAATAATAATAATAATAATAATAATAATAATAATAATAATAATAATATTAATAATAAGGTAAAGATGGAATCTCCGTCCGTAAGGAGGCGCCGATGGAGTTCTCTTCAGAAGCGGGAAAGAATTTAGGCCTGCAGATCTTTTACTGTTTAATTGGGTTCAAGGTAAAGATGATTGCGTAGATGTAATTGGTAGTTTGCCCTTTGTTGGCACAAGAGTCTCCTTTTGAGCCCTGGTGTCTCCTTAGCTAATGCTGCAGAACGAAAGCGGAAGAAATACACAGCTAAGTGCGAGGAGAACGGGTACAAATTTATCCCTTTTGCTTTCTCTACCTTTGGAGAGCTAGGTGAAGACGCCCTTACCCTACTATCAAAGGATTGCATCGGTCGCCGTGAGCAACTCAAGTATTACCAAGTCTCGAGCATATATTTTTCATATACTCGCCTTTGTATTCAAAAAAGTGTGGGTGCTCAGCTTGTCGCTCGACTCCCACCAACTTATTTTTGAATGTGTAAGAGAAAATATAGCCAAATGGAATCTTGTTTGAATCATCTAATCGCATACTTTCGTAATATTAAGTTTTTATAATTTTTGAATGTGTATAGTTCCATATATAAAGAATAAAAAAAGTCATAGCAAGTGTAGTAGAATGGAGAAAGTATAAACGAAGCACATTTTATCAAAATTACAATAATTTTTTTTTCAAAAAAGTACCAAATAAAAAAGTTTTATCAAACATAACGGTTGACTGGTCAAAATCGAAAATTCTTCTTCCTCATTTTCAACTTCTTTTCCAATTCAATTTTTCCACTATTTTCTTCTTCTACTTTTTACTCAAAAGTCGAGATTAAATTGAAAAAGAAATTAAAAATGAGGAAGAAAATTTTTTTGATTTTGACCAGTCAACCATTTTAACGGTTAACTAAAAGCAAAACTTTTTCGGCCAGTCTTCTGAGTGACCGTCTCTTTGAGAGACGCCTCTCTGGCCCAATCCATTAGAGCTTAATTCCCATTCTTACTTTATATTTTTCTTTATGGGCCGACCCAATCAAAGATGGTCTCTCAAAGAGACCGTCTCTTACAAGAATTTGTGAAACTTTTTTATTAGGTGATTTTTGGAATATAAATTAATAGTTACTTTTTGAGAATTTTCTCAAATTATAAAGATTTTTGAAGGAAAAGTGCACCATTTTGGTTACTCAGCACCAAAATAATTATGGTGTGTTGTCACTTTGTGAGGCAAAGAGTGTAAATATCACTTTGTTCTTAATTTCTGTGAATTTGCCCAACTTTTTTGATGTGCATCTCATCAGTTTCTTTAATATTTATTCCCAATTTTTTTATTCTTATTTTTTATTCTATTTATACAATTTAATGTCCCCATTTTAATCTTTCTACTATTATTTCATTTTGTTAATTGAATAAGACGAAGGAAGTAATTGTGAAAAAAAAAACCAATAAAAATTAAACATAAAATAAAATAGGGTGACTCAGGAAGTAGTGTCTTAAAATTTGACCTTATCCATTTTCCTTGTAAATTGAGAAATCACACACAACTTCAAAGTTCAAACCATATGGAGTTTATGATAATGACTAGGCAAAGATAAAGCTAAAAGTGCATAAAATAGGAAAATTATATGTATTTTAAAATATATATACTAGTATAAGATAAAACTATACTTTTTCTGTCCCAAATAATTTAAATTAAAGAGAAAATTATTGTTTCGTAAGAAAAGGGTTGATAATGGTAATTAACGAAGAGAGAGATTGAATTGTATGATTGAAAATAAAAAAGAGTTAAAATATATAGATGAGATTAAAAAAAAGTGATGAATTATAATCTAAAAATTAAAATAATGCAAATTAAATAAGACTAACAAATATAAAATATACTGCAAATTAAATAAAACGGAGGAGTATACTTTAGAAATAAAACCATGTCAGCAATATTTACATACCTTATCAAAAATGATCCCCTATCCATGACTTGACACCTATCCATAATTATTCTTTCCATTTTGGAATTATTTATTGCTATATTCACAACTTCAACAAGTTTTTTTTGGCAAAGTAAATTTAAAATAATTATTTATAGTGTAATACAATAAGTTGTTACACTATAAATAATTATTTTAAAGTTATAAGGTAATTATTTAAAGACTATAAATAATACATCAATAAATATTTATTTGTTTGTCTATTTTAAGTTTGTCCACATTAAGTGAGAGAAAGTTAAATTAGATTTTTAAAGTATATATTGAAGTTAAATATATTCATGTGAGATCTTATTAAATTTATCTTGATGTAAAATTTGTATATAATTTTTATAATTTTTCATAATACGTACTTATGGATTTTAATTCTTAAAATTTGCTAAAAAAAATATGTCAATTGTAAAGTAGACAAACAAAAAAAAATAGAGAAAGTACAAAAAATTGTCACTAAAAAACTAAAAATCAAATTAAGACAATAAAACGATAATAAAATCTTTTCAATTTTATTTATAAAATCTTTTCAATTTTATTTATTAAATGATAATAAAATTTTAGTTTATACAAATATGTCAGAAATTTTAATAAAAGTCGTGCATCGCACGAGAACTATCTAGTACTCCCTCCAATTCAATTGTGTTGTCCCATTTGTTTTGAGTACTATTCACGTATCACTCTTAATTTGTATTTTATTCTTAATCTATAAGTTAAAATATAGTTATGTGGGATCTTGTTTGACTCGTCTCAATACAAGGAATTATTAATATTAATTTTTTATAATTTTTGATTAAGAATAATTAGAGATATTAAGGGTTAAAATGTTGCCTCGGCAAATGTGAATACATAAATGGGACAACTGGATTGAATTGGAGGGGTGAATTATATATTAAACCAGCTCAATAGAAATCTTCTGGGATTTTATCACAAATATCCATAAATAAAATCATTTATATGTCATCACTAGTATAAATGATTTTTTTGGTGATATTTTTAGGCAAGAATTAAAGATATAAAAGAACAATCTGAAATGGGAAAAGAAATAGTAAGAGATAACACTTTTGAAATGTCTCCAAAATCCCAGAAAGTGAATGAAGGAAGTAATAATGAGATTAAAACAGAGAAAACACAGGAAAATTCAAGTAGTTTAAATTCTAATACCAGTTTTTCATCTTCAGATTTAATGGAGGATGCAATTTCATCTTCTAATGGAGGTTTGTTTCAATTCTCAGATCTTATGGATCAACTTCCCATCAAGTAAGTTTATCTTTTCAATTTCACCCTTTTTTTTAATTAATAATAGTATAAAACTCGTTTAATGCACGAATTTATGAGTATGTAACATATAAAATTATAACTTCAAGAATCATGTAAGCATTTACTATTGTGATTAAATTTATTGAATACATACTCCCTCCTACTCATCTTAAGTGTCTCATTTGTTTTATGCACTCTATCCAATGCACTTATTTGTTCTTTAATATACCGAGTTATGTATAATTTAAAAATTATAAAAAGTTATATTAATAATCTTTATATCAAAATGAATTAAATAAGATCTCACATGACTATGTTTTAACTTATAAATTAATAATAAAATGCTATTTAAACGTACTTCATGAATAGTGTCTCAAAAGTAATTGCAACACCTAATGTGAATAGGAGGGAGTATTACTTTTTTAAAAACAAAATTAAATACTGATTTTTTTTAAATAATTATTGATTGAATACCTTACTCTTTAATTCAATGAAATATATCAAATTTATATTAGTTATATAGAATTGTTATATTTTAAAAAGGTAAATATTGTCAATTATATAAATTAAAGTAATTATATTTGTCATATCTCCTTAGATATTGACACTAAAATTTCTCAACATACTTTTATAATATTGTATGATTACTTCATTGATTTCTTTAAATTTACATTCATTAAAAATTTTAAGCATAGTTTTTCCACAAAGTAACGTTCTGAGTCATTATTAACATCCTAATAAATTAGTATATTAAATTGCGTTACATATGACACCATATATTGATGTTAAGGTTCGGTCCTCCCAATCTTATTCTAGTATCCCGATTCACCTTTTTACTTTGCTGACATTGTATCATTGATTGGGTTTTGCCTAAATTAGTACTTCCTCCAATTACGATAATTGTCTCATTTAGTTTTGCCACATCATTCAATACACTAAATTAATCCTAAATATATCTAATTGTGCATAATTAAAAATGATTAAAATTTGATAATATATATATATATATATATATATATATATATATATATATATATATATATATATATATATATATATATATATATATATATATATATATATATATATATATATTGAAGTCTATATTAAGAATAAAATACAAATTAAGAGTGATTGATGAATAATGTAAAAACTCAAACGGAACATTTGTTATGAATTGCAGGAAGTAATAGAATACCTATCTTTCTGCTATCCAAAAATGAAGAACAAGTATTAAGTAAAGAAAAAGTGTAATCTTTAAGGAAAAATAAATATAATATTATTAATCGGTTTTTCTCTAAATTAATTATCATTTTGGACCCCACAAAAAAAATGAGAAAAGAAAGAGTGTACAAGACTACAAGTTTTTTTCGCTTGCTTAGTGCATACTGGTATTAAATAGTATTAAATACTGGTAATCAGAAGATTTTTTGTTTAAAATTTTATTAAAAGTTCATATTATTTCTATGGTAATGATATGAAATTTTAGTCACAAAAATATTTTTTTAATAAATTTCTATTAGTACCTAAAACCACATTTCCAAATGGTAATACATTGAAATAAATTTTATAAAGAAAATGAGATAATTATAATTGGACAAGCATGATATGAAGATAGGCAAAATATTTTTCAACCAAAATTACACTAATTTTTCATTTTCACTATCACCTACCAAACGGGTTGTTATTATTTTACCTATGGTAGATCAAATATTATCCAATATAATTGGGACAAATCAATAAAGCATATGGTAGGATAAAAAATCGTCCAAAAAAGTTTGCGTAGTTTTTCGGATCAATCAAGTAATCATATAGTAGGATCAAATATTATCCAAAAAATCTCTGTATTTTGGGATAAAATACCGTCTAAAAATCTACAAATATTTGGGAAAAATTAAGTATGCATATAATAGCTATAGGATCCTAAAAAATCTCCAAATATTTGTGTATCGTATCAATGCTTTATTTTAAATTCCTTTTTTGGGTTTTAGAGCTTTGATTTTTTATAGTTGCTATACTTCTATTTTATCACGCTATTCAATATATGATTTTAATCTTTAATAACTTTAAGTTCATATGATAAAAATTCTAAAACGTTAATACTCCTTCCAATTCACATCAATTGTTCTACTTCCTCCGTATTCAATTATTTGCAACTTTGGGGTCCTTCACGGACTCCTAGGCAAAACTTTTAGTAGTGTATTAAAATAGATTAATGAGGTTAATGGGGTGGGATTATAGTATTATAATATTAAAAAGTAAGAGAGGGTATTAAAAAGTATGAGAGAGAGTATTAAAAAGTAAGAGAGAGTATAAAAAAGTAAGAGAGAGATAATAAAAAAGTAATAAAAAACTTTCTATAAATGGAAAAAAAAAAGAAAGTTGCAAATAATAGAATACGCCATTTTTAGTAAAAGTTGCAAATAACCAAATACGGAGGAAGTATTTAGTTTTGGCACACCATCCAATGCACTAATTCAATCCTAAATATATCTAATTGCGCATAATTATAAATTATAGAAATTTAATATTAATAAAATTTACATTGAGACGAATCAAACAAGATCTCATTTGACTATTTTTTGACGTTTAGATTAAGAATAAAATACAAATTAAGGGTGATCGATAAATAGTGTCAAAAAGCTAAATGAGACAATTATTGTGAATTGGAGGGAGTATTATGAAAATATGCATTAACACCAATCAAGCGAGATCTCAGCATCAGTTGACTATGTTTTACATTATAATGAAGAAAAGCATACAAAATAATATCATTTGATAAACTATAGTTATTACTGGAATAATATCATCTCATTTTCTTCATAAAACTCATTTCAATGCATTATCATTAAGAGAGGTAGTATTAAGTGGTAATGAAAATTTATAAACAAAAAAGCTTTTTTGTGATCAAAGTCGTTTCATTACCATGGGAATGATATTAAATATTTGATGAAATTTTACACTATAAATTATTCTCATTACCATCATTTAGTACCACTAATCAAACAGACCGTTAAAATACAAAATACTTATTGAGGAAAGTTTAAATGTTTGGTTGGTGCAGGAGAGGACTTTCAAAGTACTACCAAGGGAAATCTCAGTCATTTACATCACTAACAAGTGTAGAAAGCTTAGAAGATTTATCAAAGAAAGAGAATCCTTACAACAAAAGGATTAAATTATGCAGAAATTATTGTAGAGGTTTTGACACTAAGAAATTGTGTAGCCCAAAACCTGGCATTTCTATAAACAATCCAAGGAATACTTCTTTTCCATCACTACCCAAATCTAGTTGTAGTAATAATCTCATCATCTCTTCTTGTACACCTCCTCATTCTCTTCCTCCTCTATAAAAACATTTTTAATTTCTTTACTTTTTTTTTATTAGGGGAACTTGATCCAAAATTTTGCGGGATGTCGGTCAGAGTGTAAAACTAAGGTCGCATCGCATTGTATTGCATGCGTTTTTAAGATTTTCTAAAACATTGAACTGATATTTTTCAGGGAATCTTATGATTTTGACCGATATTTAGGCGTTTTGATAGCTGTATCACTTTCGTTACCATATCGTCGTTTCGTTTCTGCAATCGCGAGTTACCGCATTTTTTCCTTGTTGGTTCTTGATTTGTGTATCGTATCAATGCTTTGTTTTGAATGTTGAAACGCGTTTTGAATACGTTATTTTCAATTAAGTCAATTGTGAATTTGTGTGTACTTATTACTTATATATCTCGTAAATATGATTATACATAATATAAATTTAAAATAGTCATCGATCAAACTTTATTTATGTGCCAGATTAGAAAGTCATCGATCAAAACTTTATTTTTGTGTCAGATCAGATAGGATTAGCTTACGTTATTATCATATTGTCAATCTATTCAACCATTAATTAAAAATACTTGACGAATTGAATTTGATCGAATACTGAGTCTTTTCAACCATTATTTGTGAATTAGATAATCAACGAAAAGAGGAAAGAGGCCATGGGAGCTCGATTAGCAGGCCGACCCTAGATATTTAGGGGTCTTGGGCAAAATAGCACATTAGGGTCCTTTTGCTTTGCAACTATAACTTATATAGACCTTTTTACATTCATTAATTTTTCTTTTTTAACCTGGGACCCTGGATGACGACCCTTCTTATCCACCCTTAGGTCAGCCTTGTCGATTAGGGTCACTATAGGTTCAACGGAGTGGTCAATGACTCAATATACCTTATTCAATTGACCAAGGAAGTATGGAATAAATTATAGTTTACTTGTGGACTAGTAATATTTTATTGAATATTTTAGGTAAAAGTCAACCAAAGGTTGTGGACTAGTATGCAAGTGTTATGCCGGTCTATCACCTCCGTAGACTTGATAACGTTTTGTCCTATGAATATCCATGAAAATAATGATCAATCACTATTGAATTTCTCTATATGACAGTTGTTTTTATCTTGAGAAATATTTTAACTGCGTCTCTTTTTATGAATATATGTATTTTTTATTTCTTTTTATAGTCTGATCATAATTTCTATGCACGATAATAATATGACTATTATCATAAACATGACTATTTTGCATGTCTCACATTGTAATCTGCTAGTAAAATTGAAAGTAGCAATGATGTATGAGATCAAAGCAATCATATTTGAAAAAAAAATATTGATATACTATATTATATATTATGGAATAATTTACGAATTACACCGGTAAAATTTAGCACTTTTACAAATTACGTTCCTAAGGTTTATTTTTTGCGAATTATAGCCACCAAAATATCAGAATTCCGACCATTTAGTGGTTGGAATTTTAGTTTAAATAGTCGGAGTTCTGTGATTGGGCCTAAACGCTGTAGACTTCAATACTTAATTGGCTATAATTCGAAAAAACTAAACATTAAGATTTAAGACTATAATTCGCAAAAAGTCCTAAACTTTAAGATTGTAATTTGCAAAATTTTATAGAGTGTACTATATAATGATCAATATAATTGGACGTTGGTTACACTTTTCTTTATAAGATTGAAGGCGAAAATCATTTTGAGTCTTGCATCATTTCTCTGGAAAAAAAAATATTTTTTTACGAAAATTGTACACAAATTCTTGTGAGAGAAGATATCTTTGAGAGACCGCTCTAATTTGATGAATCCATTATCATTTTATAGTTTAATTAGATTTTAATGAATTAAGTCAGAAAAACATCTCTTAAAAAGACGGTTTCCCTGAATATCGACTGAAAATCGTAATATGCACTTAATGAACACTAATTTTTGTGTGCCTTTTTTTATTGAGGCCGAAATTGTATTAACCTACACTCCTTACCTTCTATACTATTAATAAACACTCCTTAGTCTCCTTAGTGTGCAATAAGTCGGAGTTTCTCATATATAGACAAAATTAGTTAACAAATTCTTCTTTGCCGACCGTAAGAATTGAAAAAATAGATCTTAAACATAAACATAAAGAAAAAATTTCCCACAAAAGAGTTTAATATAATTAATAAAATATATTCTCTTTGTCCCTCTAGAATAGCATAATATTTGACTCAAAAGCTATAAAATTGTCGAGTCGAATGGTACCATTTCAGAGGGACATAGGAAATATACCCAAAGACGTAGAGGTGTTTATTCAGGTCATCGGATTGATTTCGGTTAAGTTTTTGAGGTTGGTTTAATAACGGGTTTTGTGTCCATATTGTTTTTACATCATTTTTGAAGTTGAGTCAAATCGGGTTCCGTTACAAGGTCGGGTACACTTCGGGTTGGCGGGTTCGTTTTGAACACCTATACTAATACAAAGGTGACCAATTCAAACGCTTCCTTAACCGCACACTGCAAGAAAGAGACTCCCCATTTGACTAAGGAGTAGTAAGTACTGATGTATTAAAAGAATCAAAGATAAAGTATACTATAATTCAACTAAAACAACCAGTACAAAATACATATTCATATTCCATATATAGCATTAGAAACTGAACTTATAAAGCAGTATTCAGTATTCAGTATTCAATATTCAGTATTCAGTATCCTATTCTATCTACAAGAAAAAAATATGGGGATACTGTCATTTCTGTGCTTGCTTGTTTCAATTACAGCATTATTCATACGCTGTAATTCAGCGTCTTACTTGCAGCCCTCGTGCACTGATCATGAGCGACTGTCGTTACATAAGTTCACACACAGTTTCCGCGTTGATTGTAACTATAAGTTTTCTCCTTTTGCGCGTCCTAAGGTGAGATCATGGAGCCTTGTCGACAAAGGGGACGACTGTTGTGCATGGGATGGAGTAAAGTGCGATGAAGAAACAGGTCATGTGATAGGGCTCGACCTCAGTAGTAGTTGCCTTCATGGCACATTCCCTCCAAACAGTTCCCTCTTTGAGCTTACTCATCTTATAGACCTTAATCTTGCTGATAATCATTTCAACTATTCTCGAATCCCTTCTGAAATCGGCAAGTTTCACAACTTAAGAAGCCTTAACCTTTCTAATTCAGCATTTAGTGGGCAAATACCATTAGATATCTCGAAATTGTCTCAGCTCACTGTCTTAGATGTTTCGAACAATGATGATTTTTCGGTTTATAGTGATTTTAATTTGAGACTTGATGATCCCACCTTCGACATGTTAGTTCGGAACCTAACTAGTTTACAAATACTTAACCTGCAACAAGTTGATGTATCCTCCCCATTTCCGACCATCCTCACAAACCTCACCTCTTTGAAAGTGTTGTCGTTAGAACTATGCGATGTGTATGGTGAGCTTCCACCAGAGATCTTTCGGTTACCTCAGCTTGAAATCCTAAATTTGCGAGGCAACACCGACCTCACTGGATCTCTTCCTCATTCCGAATGGAGTAGTCCTCTCAAACAACTTCACCTTTGTTTCACAGCACTTTCAGGGGAGTTTCCGCCTTCAATTGGGAAACTACCTCAACTAGAAATACTTGAAGCAGCGCGTTGTCAATTCTCAGGATTGCTTCCGTCTTCTCTTGGGAACCTAACTACACTCACTATGTTCAACCTTATCGACAATAATTTCCAAAGTGACATCTCGTTCTCCATCGCAAATCTAACAAACCTTCACTTCTTAGTTCTACCATCTCTCAATGTAAGGCCCGGTGAACTATTGTCACAGTTGCATAAGTTGCATAAACTCACCGGCCTAGGCCTTTCCGGACTGGAACTAGACTCTGAGATAGCATCGTTACTAGGAAATTTTACGAAAATCCAACTTCTTGATCTAGGAAATACTAACTTAAAGGGTCCGTTTCCGAAATGGTTGGCTAATCTGACTCGGTTAACTGATCTATATCTGAATGATAATGAACTCGAGGGTCCAATACCACAGTGGGTATCCCAATTCACTAATCTTAATCTACTACACTTATCCAAAACCAACTTGTTTGTTGAATTTGATAGATTTTTTAGCCTAAAAAATCTTGTTGATCTGGATTTATCCGGTACCAAGGTATCTTTTCCTCCTAATTCGGAGACATATTCGTCTCTTCTAAAACTCGAGAACTTGCAACTTTCTCGATGCAACTTGATCGAATTTCCACAAGTTCTGCGCTATCAAAATCGATTGCAATACTTATCACTTGACGATAATAACATATGGGGCAGAATACCGCAATGGTTTGTGGACATAACTAAAGATAGCCTCTCAGTAATCACTCTTTCCGGCAACAATTTGATAGGTTTTGAACAACCTACAAAAGTTCTTCCATGGAGCAATTTGAAAGTAGTTGATCTAAGCTATAATAAGTTGAAAGGCCAGCTCCCTATTCCGCCAGTATCTACAAAGCACTATTCCGTGTCATCAAACTTGTTCAGCGGAGATATTCCCGACCAAATTTGCAATGCAAGATCTCTACGCTCACTCGACTTATCAAACAACAAAATGAGTGGGAAAATACCATATTGCATCATAAGCCAGCTTGGTGACTATCTGCAAGTGTTAGACTTACGAAGCAACAATCTCCATGGAGCCATCCCGCAAGCATTTTCTTCGTCTTGCAGATTGAAGATGATTAATTTGAGCCAAAACCAATTACAAGGTGAGCTCCCAAGATCACTGGTTAACTGTTCAATGCTCGAGGTGCTTGACATAGGGAGAAATCATATCAAGGATACTTTCCCGTCATGGTTAGGGAGACTTCCAAAGTTGCAAGTTCTTGTTCTGAGCCATAACAGCTTTCATGGAAGTGTCGTAGACCCGGAATCTGATCTTGATTTTCGCTTCTTGCGTATTCTTGACCTGTCCCACAATCTTCTAACCGGTGATCTACCATCTAGGTATCTTCAAAATTTTCATGAAATGTGTGTCTCAAAGGAAGATCAATCTACTTACTCATATACCAAGATAACATTTTTCTCAAAGGTGGGTCCTAAGATATTTGAGAATGAAAAAAGACTTGAATACTCCATTACTTTAACGAACAAAGGCAGTGAAAGACTTTATGTGAAGATACTAAAATTGTTCAAAGTCATGGACTTGTCTAGTAATAACTTCACCGGCAGGATTCCTAACATAATCGGGAATCTACAAGGGCTACAAGCACTCAACTTATCCAACAACAATCTCAACGGAAGAATCCCATCCTCGCTAGCCAATATAACTGACCTTGAATCATTGGATCTTTCTATGAACAATCTCTCGGGAGAAATTCCTCCTGGACTGTTACAACTAACATTTCTCGAGGTTTTCAATGTTTCGTACAATCAACTTGAGGGTCCAATACCAGAAGCAAACCAATTCAGTACATTTGTTGATAATTCTTATGTGGGGAACATAGGATTATGTGGAAGTCTTATATCCAAGAAGTGCGGCAATATAGGTAATGCACCACTGCAAGAAGACACGACTGATGAAGGCGATCAGGACTATGAACTGGTTGATTGGATCATCAGATTACTTGGGTGTCTTAGCGGTTGCATAGTTGGTTATGTTATTGGAAAACGGTACATCACTGACAAGTACGATGATTGGTTCATTGAGACCTTTGGAAGACATAGGCCCAAGAGAAGAGTGCAGAAAGCTGTAAGACAAAGGAGATGAAGTGACTTTGTGCAGGTTGCTCCCAGGTTCACTCTGTGTTTCCCTTTGTATTCTTCCATAGAAAGTTGTATCATGTAATTTTATAATCTATTTGATAGACTAATAAAGTCCTTGTGCAATTCAAGTACTCTATATGCAGTATAAATATGTGCTTGATTATTCTTTCTTTAGATAACTTAGATTAAGAGGGTGTTTGGCAAACGACTAATAGATAATTATAATAGCTAATTTGACCAACTAAGTTTATTAACTGGCTTTACCAGCTGATTTTGAGTCTGCTTCTTGAGTAGGTTGTTCAAAAACAGCTTATTCATATTAATAAGTTGTTTCAATCAATTAGTTATCAAACACTAACATTAGCTGGTTTAACCATCCAACCCTCTATTTACATCAAAATAAGATAAAATTGTTCAATAAGCTAATTTGATCAGTAGGCATTTTACCAAAAAATTAGGAATATTGAAACTAAGTACTTCTCAAAATAAGGAGTGTGGAGGATTCAACATGAGTGTTTGAGGTGTCAAGTCTTACTCTCTCAATGATGTAACTTGAAGCAATTAATGCCTCTTGAGATGAATTCTGACGGCACACCCATACAAAATACCACATACTGAATCTGGTTTTTATTAGTTGCTACAGATAGTGATATTTCTTTTCACAAGTCACAAGATCTGTAGCAACTAAAAAAATCCAGAGAAAGTATATCAAATCCAATATGGTGCCTTCTGGTTTGTCTAAATTGTCTAAGTAGCACTCAAAACAATTTAGTGTCTTGAAGACTATAGTCTATAATAGCCTAAAGCAACATCCTATGAAGAATCTGATAATGTAAGCTACTTGCCATTATCAAAGAAAAACAATTTAGAAAAAAAAAAATTGAAAAAGCCAATGGCACACCCTATTCTGTGATGCCCAAATACTTACCGCCTTCCAATGACCATTTTGCTATTGCCCTCATCCCAGATAGGCAAAAACCCCTCACTACTAATCCAGAATTTGAAAATATATAGCCCAGAACCCTAAATCAATTATCTAAAATTTCAAGAAATTCAAACAAATTACCTTAATCAATTGTAGAATTCAATTACTAGTAAACTAAAACTCATATAAATTCTAAGAAATTAAATATGAAGCCCTAAATTTTAGAAACTAACCACTAATTTGAGACTAAATTTCGTAAATTTTATTTGAGAAGTACATGTGAAAATGAAGGGTGTATAATGTAAAAATAGTCAAGTGGAAATGTGAAATTTTATTTGATTCGTCTTAATCATAGTTTTTTAATATTAACTTTTAAAATTTTTTATCATATAAATAAAAGATATTAAAAATTAAAATTATGCATTGAATATCGTGAAAACAAAAATGTAACAACAATTAAAACCCAGAAGACATATAAGTCAAATGCTGTCAATTGACAGCATTGAGTTAGATTGTATCCGCCCCTGAATGCAATATCAAAGTGATAGGGGTTAAAGTATATAGCATATCTTGAGGCCACAATCATCAGCTTAAGTTTTTAGTTGAGTTGATTCCTTGGCATGGTATCAGAGATGGTTGAGGCCCCAAACAATAGGAAGAGAATGATTATTTGGGGATACAAAAATTGACCTATGTGCTGGTTTGTGGTGTCGGAGCACCCTAGTTGCAGAATGATTGACGCTATTGTGTAGCTGTATTGCCTTGTGATTGTTCTAGTCCTAAAGAAGAGAAGAGAAGAGAAGAGAAGCGAGAGCACTAAGCGGGTGAAACTAAGGAATGAGCCAATCAAACTTTGCAGCAAAGGAACTCAGATTGAATTTAATTTTGTGGGTTTTCATTTGCCCAACTATTTTTGTTCTAAGCTCTTCTATTTCTCCATGGGTATGAGTATTATTCGTCCGCATCTTTCAAGAAAAAAGAAAATCCTCACTCGAACTTTGCCTTGTGGGGATATCGAAAAGGTCCTTACCTTACCTTACCTATTCTATTTCTCCTATGGGGCTATGCCTATACATACTTCCTCCATTCTAAAACACTTGTTATATTAATGTTATTAACACCATTTATTGTTCAAGTTTATTTTATATATTGCGACTAACATATAAGAAAAAATATAATCAAGTAAGATGTTATTTTAATCGCCTGATTGCATATTTTCATGATATTACCTTGGAATACTTACCCAGAATAATCCAACTTTTTACTTATTTCCCTATATTAACCTGCTGAAAGACGTTTTGAAGACAATGGAATCCCAAATAGCGAAAAGGCAAAGAACCCAAAAAATGTTACAAGAATCCACAATATACTATTTCAAAGAGTCAGGGATACCTGCAAGATACATAGCAGATTTTGAGGAGTTGGCTGCCAAACTAAAGGAATCCGCAAATATCTCCAATTGAGCTAGAAGAATTCCAATAGAGCCCAAATCTCCACGACAAAAGATCATTAAATCATCCTCAACACAAAGATGGTTCACTTTGAGTCTATTGCACCTTGGATGAAATTTGAAGTTCTTATGGTCCCCAGCAACCTTAAATAATCTTGAGAGATATTCCATACAAATTATAAAAATCAAAGGGGACATTGAATCTCCGTGTCTAATTCCTCTTTTAGATTTAAGTAAAGGCGTGTGGCTACCATTTAGAAATCAAAGAGAAATGAGTTGTGCTTATATAAATCATAACAATTTTAACGGGGGTTAACCCTAGGATTACCGTGTAAATTTTATATAAAACTTTGGCTATCACATAAAATACCCAATACCCAGGGGCGAAGCCAGGATTTTGAATTAGGGAGGGCCAAATTGTCGATATACTAGAAATTTTTTATTATATATAAAAACTAAAGGTGTTAGAAACAGACATGATGGCTTGAAATTTGCACGACATTGTAACCGAATCCGATTTGACTCGAATTTAAAAATAATTTACAATTATGTAAAACTATATGAACACAAAATTTGATTTCAAGCCCACCTGAAACACCTAACCCGAAACCAACAATGACCTGAGCAAACACTAATAGACACTATTTAAGCTATGAAAATATTAAAATCATATAGATTGAAATGAACTTGAATCATTGCAAAAATTATATATAACAGTAACTTCCCTAAATTTATTATTTTTGAAAAAATGAAGTGTTTTTGACTATATATCTGCCTAATAATTCTCCAAAAACTAGTGGAAAAAAGCACATTGGCTTTGGCTTATTGGCTGCGGGTATAAGATATACGCAGCTAATATTCTTAATTTAAAAAAAACACTCATTTGCTGCTACTATAAGGGCTGCGAGGTAAAAACGCAGCCAATAATGGTCAAAAAACCGCAGCCATTGACGTTTTTTCCACTAGTGATACTATTAAAATTGAGATAAAAAAATATAGATACACACTAAAAATGATGAATATTAAATTATAGGGAGATTGAGGGTGACGTTACTAACCGTATACAAACAGGATGGCTCAAGTGGAGAACAACGACTGGAGTGCTTTGTGATAAAAGATTCCCTAGTAGACTAAAGGGTAAATTCTACCGCGTTGCAATTAGGCCGGCTTTGTTGTACGGGACAGAATGTTGGCCTGTAAAGAAGGTTTTCGAGCAGAGGATAGATGTAACAGAGATGCGCATGCTGAGATGGATGTGTTATAAGACAAGGATAGATGGACAGAATTAGAAATCAAGAGTTTAGGGAGAAGTTAGGGGTTGCACCTCTCTGTGCCAAGATGCGGGAGTACAAGCTCGGATGGTTTGGGGATGTGTAGAGAAGCACCCATGACGCCCCAATGAGAAGGGTCAAACGCATCATAGTGGAGGACAAGAGAAGCCGGGGAAGACCTAGGAGGACGTGGGAGGAGCAGATTAATAGCGACCTGCTCGAACTATACCTCTCTAAGGACCTGACCAGGGATAGAGCCAAATGGTGGCGCCTTATTCACGTGCTAGATTACTAGACTTGTTTGTTACTGTTCTGTGTCTTTCGTCTTTGCTCTTTACTGCATCTTTTACATGTATTGTTTGTTAGTTACCTGTGTCATAGTCACTCTCTTTGCTTACAGTTAAATGATCCTTATGCTTGGCTAACGTGGGTGTAAGATGCAGGTTTTCGGATATTTGCAGGTCCTATCCTTGAAGACTCCTCTTGAGCCGAAGGACTCTTATGACCGCCCTCTCCTTATGGGTATGAGACGCCGTCGACCTTCCTTCCCCGGACCTTGACCATAGATTTATCTATATGCGGGAACACTGGGTATGATGATGATGATGATAATGATTAAAATATAAATCTATTAGTCTATAAATAAAATAATTATTTAAATGAGGGTTTAATCCCTTAACCTTATATTATAAATGTGTTACTCCAACCATTAAGCTAAAATAATTTTTGTTATATGTTTACCCTCTTTAAACCATGTATCATATTAGTAAGCGGTGCCTAAAGTCAAAATTACAAAGGGTCGCATTTTCGAGAAGGGGATCAGGCCTCCACCGGCCGCATTTAATTTCGCCTATGCCAATACCTCAGAGTTACCATATGTAATTTCATAAATTTTTTATTATTAACAACAAACAAGACATCAATTTAAGCTAAAATAAAACGGTGGACAATAGTTATGGAGTATTGGAGTGGGAAGGTAAAAATTTGACAAGCACATCGTAACTAACATTTGGCTTAAGTTGCTTATGCAGTTCTTCTTTCAACCCAGAAGCTACAATATTCTTTTTCAATAACGATCTACTCCTATTAATTTTTCAATAATCCGTCAATCAGATTGCAATTCAAACAACTGATCTTTGAAAATCCTTTTTTTTTTAAAAAAAAAAATTTTACAATCTGCAATCCCATTTTGATCGCCTGATCTCGTGACACTATTACTTTCAATGGATTCCTGGCTCAAACGTGCTGAAGGTAATTAATTTCTTCACTCTTTTTTCTCAATTTATGGGTTCTGGTAACTATAATGTTGATGAATTTACTTCCGAAAATTCAATCTCGTTGTCATATTTTGTGGGTCCCAATTATTGTATTTCATTTTGGATCTACCTGCATTGAACAATTCCCATCTATTTAGCACCGACAATTGAACAATAACATTTGTTGGGTGATTTTAATGATGCTAATTGTAGCTTGAAGGGTAGGTTTTGAGTTATTCCAGTTAGGTTTTGGATGTCGGAATTTGGGGTTTGTACGTTAGTTTCAAGTGTGTTAATTGATAATATGGAAGCAAGGAGATTGTATCATTGGAACAAAAACCTTGTAGTAGTTTACGTTAATGTGTAATGCACCCATGGAGCTATTTACATTTTAGGGTTGATTATAAGGTGAAGCCAAGAATTTAGTAGGAGGGGGCCGAAAACTTTCATGTCAACAACTTTTGGATGTGGGTGGTAAAAATTAAAAGGATTTTAGGATATTTGAACAGTTCCATTGGACACAACTAGACCAACAATAAATTGTGGACCGAATATCTCATTTACTACTATTTTTACTGATTTTTAGGGTGGATCGTGGCTGACCTTTGCCCACAAATAGCTCTTCCACCATTGTTGCTTAAACTTATGTGAGGGTGCAATTGTATTTCATTTCTAGTGAATTTATGTTATTTAGATTCTGGGAGTCTTACCTTTTGTTAAGATGTTTTGAGTGTCAAGGATGGGTGTGTTGAATCAAAGACATCGAGTGATATGAGGAGAATGGGATGTGACTTGAATTCGTGAGTGATCTAACAAAAAATCTGATCACTAATAAGGTTTTTATGATCCAATGTTATGTTGTCCTATCAAAGTGTATGGTTCTTTAGATTTTGAGGTTAATTACCAATGGCAGGCGGTTTTTTAGGGTGGACTGTGTCTGGCCTTTGCAGTTCCACCATTGTTCCTGAAACTTATGTGAGGGTGTAATTGTCTTCTGTTCCTAGTGAATTTTATGTTATTTTGGATTCTAGGGTGTCTTACTTTGTTTTAGGATGTTTTGAGTGTCAAGGATGAGTTGTTGAATGAAAGACACAGAGTGGTATGAGGAGAAATGAGATGCGACTTGGATTCGTGAGAGTTGTAACAAAAAATCTTATCACTAATAAGTTTTTATGATCCAACATTATGTTGTCCGTGTATGGTTCTTTAGATCTTGTGGTTAATTACCAATGGTAGTTGCTTGAGCTATATTTCCATGGGACACAATGAAGCTTATGATGCGTTATTGATTCTATTTCTGTAACTTTATGGTTATGAGTTTGATTACTGTATGACTCCAAATATGAGGTTTCTTTTGTGATCTTATGCTGTTGCTGCCACACTAGAATAAGGTTTTTGGGATTCAGTTGTTTGATTATGGATGTGTGTGAATAATATAACGTGCTAACAATGGGAAACTGTTTGTGGACTTATTCGTATTTGTGTTGCTTCCAAGTATTGGATAATGGCATACTTCTTGAGCTTACGCCCAAAGGGCTTTGCACAAATATAAAGGAGAAATTTAAGTTTTGGAAGAATCATACATAAAAAAAATTGTGAATGATATTAAAGGAGCGAAAAGATGTGTGGATGAGAATTAGTAAAAGTGGTGGGGACCATTTTCATAAATGAGCACATAGAAAACTAAGCGGGACAGGCGAACATGAAAAATGTAGCAAATTTAGGGTATAGAGGAGTAACTTGTTTTTGCCCGAATCTTTCTCTTTGTCTCTATACACTTAGGGGGTGTTTGGTATGTTTAGCGGAAATGTAATGTAATGGCATTTGTTAAGGAAGAGAAAGGGTAATGAAAAGTGTTATTGTTATCAGTTGTTTGGTTTGGAAAGGTGGAATGACTAATAACAAATAATGTTTCAACTCATTATCAACTCTCTCCTTGAGCGCCTTGCAATATATTCACCAGAATAATATTAAAAAATTGAAAAATTTAATTAAAAATTAAAAATTATCATCAATCAATCAAAAAAATTGAAAAAATAAAAATTCAGATTTTATCGTCACCAGTTAGCAACAAGCATGGCTATTAAAATCTCGATTCTGATTTATGATCCTACGATCCAAAAATAGGCGACCTATTCGGATCGTAGGTAGGATCTTAAAGTTGGAAGGATCATATGATCCTACTTATGTTAAGAATTTAGGATGTAGGATCATAATACGATTCCACGATCTTACGATTCAACAATCGGATCCTACAAGGTTAGTCTCGATCGTAAAAAATATCTTATAATTTAGATGTCACTTATATATAAATATGTGTAAAACTATTATAACAATATGACTATAATATTTAAGTATTTCTTGATTTGCAGTTTAAATGATTATTAAAAGTATGATTTTTCATAAATTAATAGATGAAGTCATATAAATTTTGACCTTAGAACTTTAAAAATAAAAATACAATTGATAATCAGTTACTAGAGCATATTAATGCATATTTGTAGAATCCTACGATCCGATTCTACCAATTTCGATCCTACATCTCATCAATCCTATGTAGAATCCCGATCCTACTAACCTTGCAACAATCACAAGTTCACAACACACTTGCTTTCTCTTGTATTCACCGTTCACTGCCAAAAAAATCAAAATCAATTGTAAAAATTAGATTGAAAAGATGAGATGAGTAGCGAAGGTGAAGACTAATTGAGAATGGAGAGATGAATTGGGTAGAGAAGGTCATGACTCATGACTCACTCTTACAAATGGTTTTTTTGTTCCCTTCACATGTGAGCGGTAACAATGTAGGGGAATGAGTTAACCTTTAGAAACAGATTGTGTTTCATGATAGTTGTTTGCGCTTCGAGACATTATATGTGGGAGAATAAAAAATGGCATGTTTGTTTGCGTTTTTGAACCAGAATGGTTTCCTTATATTCCTCAATGAGGGAAATTATGCCTTTTCTTGAATTTTCATGTTTTTTTTTTTCGGTAATTGATGGAAGGGCCTACTTCTTTCACCTATGATATTAGCATTATAACAATTTAAATTATTGTTTCAAATAGAATGGGAGGAGTTGTATATCTTCATGTGTCATTCTTTCCATTTTCACTTTATTTAGAAATGTGTTTTTTTGTGGACTAGATTTGTTTGAAGTTGTTGATCGGAGGGCAAAACTTGTTGCGAATGAACTTACAGACGAGCAATCCAATAGTCTCCCAGCTGGTATGGATTTCAATTATCTTTAAATTTTATGATCATACACAAACCGATAGCTTATAACTGTGTTAGGCATATGTAGCTATCCTTCCAATAGCTGTTGTAAATGTAAGAGAAAGAGATGTGAGCAAACTCGTGAAGTGAGTTTGCATTACACCTGTCATGGACCCATGGCATATTCATCTTTTTTTTTGCAAAAACAAACTATATATAAGCAAAGTGCACTTGAAACACTTCTGTTATAGCTTACATTTATTGCTATTCTGGACTGGTTCTGTAGTTGCACGTGATGGGTGAGTTGAGACTTGAGTCTCCATTCACCAAAGTAATGGCAGGTTTAGCAACAAGCCAACAAGGGATCAAGAGAGTTTTTTTTTTTTTTTTTTTTTTTTTTTTTTTTTTTTTTTTTTTTTTTTTTTTTTTTTTTTTTCCTTTTTGGGGGTGGGGGGTGGGGGGGGGGGGTGTGTGGTCATGTTTTAGTTGGATGGTGTACAGAGTGGATATTTTAGCTTGCCTAGTGCTGACCTTTTGAGATATCATCGATTAGATGTAAGGAAGATGAAGCTCATCATAGTGATCGTTTACCACCATTGCATGTGAAGCCTTAGCTAAGGCATGCATGGTGTTTTGAGGCGCAATGACTACACTCACAATTAGCCAGTGATTGCCTAGAAAACGTTTAGCATGTCTATGTTTTGAGGCACATGTGTCTTAAAGTGTGGAGGTCCTTATTAAATTACTCAAATCTTTATCCATTTAATTCTTACCCAACTATCCCCCTGAATTTGCTACACTGCGCAATTAAAGTGAACTTTTTGTGTATAATGTACCAAATTTTAAGGCACTGAAGGATTATGCATTTTCACTCCTTGTATAATATGACATGCTGACTCATTACTATTTGTTAAATTTGTAATGCACCTCCTATGCTTTTTAAGTGCATTATTTCTTGTTGACATGCTAATTAAGAAAAGAGGACAATTTGGCTTAGTGAGACAGAAGTTATCCTAGAGGAATGTGGTATTGTAAATGTGGGCAAATATATTAAAAGCGTTTTGTGGAAAATCAAAGCTTGGGGAAATTACAAGGGATGGAATTTGAAGTTTCTTGTGATGATAAAAGTCTGGAACTGCGAGCATGACTCTCTTTGGGTAGAATGGAAATGACCTATTGGAAAATGCTATGGGGATTGCATTCATATTAACTAGAGCACCTGCTCGATGCACTTTATGTAGAAGTGGACTTTGATTATTTATTTTGACAGGGAGAAGATGAGGATTTGGTGCTTGAGAGGGTATGGAAATTTCAGGTTTTTTCATAGCTTTGTTGTTATTGGAGAAGCTAGAATGTCATGCTTGTACGCATAGGAACTGCCAAAAAAGAAAGCCGAAATTGGATTTCTTTGGTTTAAAATCTAAATAATAATACCAAATCTAATATTCATTTGTGGATGATGGTTTTCAGCAGAATTTGAAATAAAATGTGTGTTAATCGGACAAAGAAGATATTTAAATTATTTTTCTGTGATGGATGATCACATTATAATCACAACAATATAGGGTCAACAACATGATCAAAACAAATCAAAGTGACCAGTCGTCAGTGACGATGCCTTAGCGTCATTTTATTAGAAGTGCTGAAAAATATTCTCCTTAAGTTTCCATGAACATGCCAAGTGTAATATGGTTGACATGTGATTGTATATTCAATAAGTCATGTTACTATCAAGTATCAAGGTTTAATTCCTTGTAGCAAAAAGTAAGTACTAAGGTAAATCCATATTTTGGCTGTGGTATATGCAAGATTATCACAAGGGCCCTTTCTAGTTAATCAATATTATTTTGTTAGCATTTGTTGTGTGTCTATTCAAGGATTAGGAAGACATTTAAGTTAGATGAAAATGAATTTGATTGGAACTGTGTCTTCATGTTATCGACTTGCATCTTTCGGGGAAGCCAATGCTAGTGTAAAATGAGCTGTGGTTTTGGAGCTCCTCATCATTATTGTAATGCTACCCAAAAATCAACTGTAAGTTCAGTTTCTTTCGCAATTGTTATGAACGAGTTTGGCCAAAACAAGGCAATATGGACTTTCCGTGCTTTACGTTATTGCCTTATTGGTGCATGCGACAAAATATGTAATTAAAGCGAGGAAATACCTAGGAGTTGAAGGGCTTTGACGTGAGTGAAATCAAATGATAAACTCATAATATGTTACAAAAGGCTGGAACAACAATTATGTGAACATCGTGATTAGGACGACTATAGCCTATATTGAGGTCAAAGTATTTCAAACATTAGTGATGCAATTTAACGAAAACCGGACACATTGCTCATCATATAAATGCTTGTGGCCAATTGTGCGAGCAAAGATGGGGATGATTCTTTGGATGTGTAGTTAGACCATAAGTGAGAAATTATGAATAATGGAGAGAGATTAGGACAAGAGCTTCTATTAAATGGTTCGGGTATATTGACATTTGACAAGGGATTTAGATGTTGAGATGACAAGATGTGGAAATAATGCATAATGGATTGTAAAAGAGGTTGGCCTACAAGGAATTGGTTAGCGATTTTAAGATAAAATATGGTTAATTTAAAGTTCATGGGTGACATTGCCAATGAGGACTGAGTGGTTGTTAAAGTGGGTCATTAGTTGATAGAGGGGGATCCTTAGGGCCATGGTGAGCCACGAACCTTCCTAAATAATTAGTGGCTGTCGAAGCTTTTTTCAATTCTATGTTAAAGTCACAATACCTATTGGTCTCGCTGTCATAACAAAACTGCTCAGATATTCTTGAATCCTGTCAAATTTTTCTGCCCCCCTCCCCTTCTCCTACCCACCTGAATTCCTTTTTGTGATATCCATATGGGAATATCCTCCCCCCCCCCCCCCCCCCTCCCCCACAACACCTAAATCCTGTCAAACTTCCTCCTAGGATGGCTATGTAGATGAGATGTATGAATAACAAAATGTATGAATGTAACGAATTGTAAATGTATATCGAAAGATTGAATGTAATCAAAGGAAAATTACAAAAGATATTATAAAGCATTCGAGTGGCTTGTTCTCTCCTAATGAGTATTAAACTCCACTTAAAACTATTACTTGAATGAATGACTAATTCCCTTCCCTTCCCCTCTATTTATACTAATTATCTCTACATTGTATTCCCCCAACTTAACTAATAAATAACTAAGTATTAGTTATTACTAACTCCTATATTACCCCCCTCTTAGCCATTCATGACAGAGGCTGTATTTTCTTTCCCTACCCCTTATTTATGTGCTTCTTTGTGTGTGTTTCCCCACTTGTGATTCGATATATTAATCTTTGTCATGATCTCTGTTATATTCTACGATTGTGTTTTTCTGTGTGGCTGACTGCTCTTGTATAGCATGCGGGGTTGTCAAATGATTCGCTACTTAATTCGCATGTCTCGATTCGAGATTCAATCAAAATGGACCAAAAATAGCCCAAAACCGACCAAAATTCACTTTTTTGGATTCGCAATTCGCAATTCGCAGAGAGATTAGCGAATCATGTGACAGTGAAGCCTATTAACTTCATAGTATTTGTTTTTGTTCTATTATTGCTATTTGCTTTTATAGCCATTACCACTATCATCATGGAAAATATGTAGTTACATTTCTATTTGTGAATATTATACCCTTTTTAACAATTTAAGATCTCGCTTACAAAGTACAGTGTCCTTTATTAAATAATTTCCTTTTATTGTGGGTTGCTTCAAACCAGCTTCCTAGTAGCCCTTGACTAGTGGATGTGGACCTTTGAAGATCCTCTAGATAGTGTTATGGCATTGTCTGATGCTGAAAAGCAATGTGATTTTCGGTTCTATAGTTCTCATAAATATATTATTATGATTGATGCCATTTAATGTTGTCAGTTTCTAATGGGAAGGGTCTTCAAGGGAAAAGGTCAAAGCCAAAGGGAAAGGTAACTTCCTTTCATCATATGACATTGATATAGCTTTTCTACTTTATCAATGGATACCACGCTCTTAGTACTCATCTCAATAATAGGATCTTTCTGATCTCAGAAGAGAGCTTCTGTGGAGGAACACGTGAAAAAGAATGACACCATGCAGGAAGAAAGTAGCTTACAGCCATCAGTATCAAATTCTATAACTGATGAAATGATGGAGGTCACAGCAGCTGACAATGTTGGGCTAATCAGAAGTCATTCTACAGCCGAAACCAAACATTGAGATGCTTGGTAGGACTGATAATAATTCTTATGTGGATGGTGCTGAATCTAAACCCTCTTCATCTGAAGTGAGCAAACCTGGTGATAGGCAGGGGGAGGCTGATACAAGTGATAAAGTGCTCATTTCATCTTTAAATGGTGAACTCAATAATGATATGGTTCCTGCTACCAAATCTGGTGTCACTGGGTCTGAGGTGAGCCTTGACAATCATCCAATTGATTCTGGCCAAAGTATAAGTTCAAAAGATGAAGATAACTCTTTGAAGACATCTGAAGATGAGTCATCATCCGTAGCTGATGTTACTCCCATTCCAGTGTCTACTGACAAGAAAAAGATAAGCACTGTGGATGCCACACCTGAACCTATCTCCAAGTCCTTGAAACAGGGGGATGAAAAGTCTAGAACTTCTTTAAACAAAGTACAAGAGCAACTCGAGGAGGTAAAATGGATTAAGATGCACAAATCAATTCTATTATGCATTTGATGGAGGAATTGGCATTGACTGAACTTATTGTTGTCAAATATACAGGCTCAAGGTCTACTCAAGTCAACGAATTATACTGGTCAATCAAAAGAGGCAAGGTTAGCGCGGGTAAGGTTACACCTTCATATCATATACTTTATTCTTTATTGTGTGCATGATGTTCTCTTTTAGGAAATTCCCAAATGCATGCTTTGTTCTTTTGGGTAGCGTTTTTTAGTCGGTTGACAATCATGTCCATATCGACAGTATCCCATTTCATTCTGTTCGACCACCTTTCCCTCCCTTGATATATAGTATATATCCGTCATTTGTTGTCACCCCTTTCTTTCTAATTTGTGTACCACCAAGCACTGATGTGTGGAAGAAGTTTGAACTTCATTGTTTGAAGATTTTACAAACCTTCTCAACTTTCCACAAAAATATTGTTACTATTTCCTTATTTATTGTTGTACAGTTGGTTGCCTTGACAATGCCTTTAAGTATGTTTTTGTGTAAATAGTTGACAATCAGAATCTTTGTTCTTTTTCTAAGCATTGAAAAAGATTGTGGCAGTCTTGGATATAATAATTTGTTTAGGACTTCTGTGTTACACATGATTTGTTTATTTATCAGACAAGTAATTGCTTGTGCTTTATCCTTTTATGCTTAGTGTATGTATATGTTCACTGTCTCTGAAATTTTTGTGATGAAGACATACCTCTGTCATAACTTGTTATATGTTTACAACACCTGGGAGAATAATAAGGACTAAAAACAAATTAATTTACAGATACGAACAAACCTATTACAATGACTATAAATGATAATAATTCTTATGAAATTACAACTATGATAACAACACTTACGCTTATGAAACCAACACTATTCCGAAGCTCATTTAGACACTTAAGTATTCAAAAACTTCATACCAAACCGAGGCACATCTAGATGATTTCCTTGTAGCGTTATTTTGCCCACATTGGTGCTTAGGTTGAACTTCGACAATATGCTATATGGGTACAACTGTTGGCATTACAATATAAGCACTGTATAAAGTAGCAATGTGAAAGAACAAGTGTGTTTGTATGAAAAGTAAGTTCAGAATTATGAAAGTAGAGTTTGCAAGATTCTAAGATCATAAACATGTAGAGAAGAGATGAGATTCAGAAAATAAGAATACGAATTCTGAAAAATGTATCTACAAATGAGGCCTAATGTCTCTATTGAAAGACTTGAAACAATGAAGCAATACTCTAAATGTTCAACAATCCTCCCCTATCTAGAGTATTTTTATTAAATCTACATAATTTGATATTAAACTCCATCTTGTACATCAAAGCTTAATGTCTTTATGGATTGAATTGGCACCTAGTACAACTCACTACAACTGGAAATTTTTCAATGATGTCCCTTTTGATTGAATCAAAGAAAGATATTCATCCACCAAGAGAGAAGTACATACAAAATCATTTCACTTATTCTTTCGACTTGACACTTTAAAGCCCGTTTCTATTCAGAAGTTCATCAAGTCTATATGTCCATCTTGACTTCTTGAAGTGACTATCTTCGAAATTACATAGATAGGTTTTCCGATACGCAAATTTAATTACCAATTTTGCTATATTCACGTTTACCTAATTAAAATTTAAGTTAATGCATATGACAAGACTGTTTCATCAATTTTTTGATGCCACTAATTTGGTGCTTGTTTTAGTCCATATAGAGAGTACAGAGTAGAGACTTTACTAACTTGCACACCCTTTCCTCTTGTCCCTTAATGATATACCCTTCGGGTTGTTTCATGTAAATTTCTTCTTCTAGATCTCCATACAAAATGTCGCTTTTACGTCCATTTGGTGTTACTAGCTTGAATGATGCGACTATTGCCCTAACAGCCTAATTGTGGTTATCCTTGCTGCTGTTGCATATGTGTCAAAATGATCAACACTATGTTTTTGTTGAAAGCCTTGAGCCACTAACTAGGTTTTGAATTTATCAAAATGATCAACACTATGTTTTTGTTGAAAGCCTTGAGCCATCAACATTCATTTACTTTCGGAAAATCCATTTGCAACCAATATGCTTACATCCCAGAGGTAAATACTAATTTATAGCCTAAGCGATTCAAAGTAGGCCATGATAGATTTCTACTTATTTTGGGTGCATAGTACACATCTCTAAGAATTCGTACGTTTCCTAAAGTAAACACTAGTTTTACTTGTCCTTTTCCAAGAACCTTGATAGATAAATTGTTGCCATATAAAGTGATTTTCCATCTACAACCTTGTTAAAGGTCTTTAACCAATATCTTAATTTGCGTATATGTCTCAAAGCCCCCGAATCAATCCACCAAGAAGTTACATCCAACACAACATTGACATATGAATCATTTTGATTTAAATCCTAAATGAAATTTAAATCAAGTTGTGTAGAATTACCTTTTGCTTGTAGAAGCATGACCTTGCTTCTCTTCATAAGCTTTCTTCTTCCTTTTGTAAATGAAGCAATCCTTATGGTGCCCTGACTTTCCACATATTCAATAACCATCGTTGTCGGTTTTTGTGATATTTGCGGACTTTCCTTCATAAAAACTACTAGCATGGTTGTTCTTACGCTTTGTACCATGATTGATAGACTTTTTCTCCAACATGTTGATGGTAGAAGTGTTGCGAAATTTGTTTCCCCCATTTTCTTGTGCCCGGATGCTCACTTCAATTTGAAGATGAGTACCCAATTGTTTAAGATTTATGTCCTCTTCTTTATGCTTACGATTCTTTTTAACATCCTTCCAAGATTGTGGTAGTTTGTTTGTAATACTTAAAACTACATAAATTTTGTCCGTTTTTTACATCATGTTATTTTAAGTTACTATACATACGTTGCATTTCGTGATATTGATCCATTATTGGCCTTGAATCCACTATTTTATAGTCATTAAAACTACTAACAAAAACTTTTTTACTAGTTGCATCTTCGGCCATATATTTACCCTGTAGTAATTCCCAAAGTTCTTTAGCGGATTCAATGAGTTGATAAACATCAAATATAGAGTCAACCATACCTTTCTAGACGTGTCCACGACATATGAAATTATCATTGTCCCACTTGCCACGCTTGCGGACTTCCTTCATTGTTTCCCCTTCACATTCTGCTGGTCTTGGAGTGCGTATCACGTAGGCCACATTCAAAGTTCTAAGGAGAAATAGCATCTTTTGCCAACGACAAAAGTCTACACCCATAAACTTCTCCAACTTCACGATGCTTGCTGTCATATATATAACATCGTAGTTGGAGAAGTTTATCGGTGTAAACTTTTTTCGTTGGCAAAAGAAGATACTACTTCTCGAATTAAAGTGACTTGTTTGGTTGAATAACTTGAGAACACAATTAGGATGTAGGGATCTTGAATTTATATATGGTATGTGCAGTCTTTAAAAGGCCATCTTGATCCTTGGTAACTTTTGGGTTTAGAGACTGTTTATGGCAGGCCTAATTGACAAACTATATAGTTCACTTAGATAAGGCTGTCTTGGACATCAGGGGAAAACACTGAAACAGGTTGAACTTTTGGTCCTCTACGATTGCAAATAGCTGCCATGAGCATAGATATGCACTGGTGGAAATATGCCTATGTTACGCCACATGCCTAAGCTAAAGGATAAAGCTCACCAATTATCCTTCAAGGTTCTGTGTCCAAGGATCATTAATCTTAGAGTGGAATGAACATGTGTTTCCTGGAGTGATCTTTGATTTGTCAATGACCAGGAAGGCTTCACGTGCCAATTCATAAAGATATTAAGGCTGTGCGACACCCCTGATCATCATAAAATAGAGTGACAAGCCTCCTCTGGACCAGCATAGTTTTGAATGAGAATGGCTTCCAAGAACCCAAGCCAAAGAAGGCTGTAACTTAGGCTTTGGTGCACTACAAGCCATAAAATCTCCTTCATAGTTCTGAGATATCCTCGAGGCTTGCGTTGCGCCTGCAATACATACGTCCTTTAGGGTGAAAGTGTCATGAATGGTTTGATAGAGGTAATATTGGAATTACTTAGTAATTAGTATCTAGTAATTAGTTAATTGGAGGAATAAGGTTTAGAGAGACTGTAGTATAAATAGGAGAGGAGAAAGAGAATGGATGCATTTATTTTGTAATAGATTTAGTCTGAGTTGCTTTACTCGCATTGGAGGTCACAAGCCTTTTGAAAGTTATACTATTGTTGTAATCTTTTTAGGTTACAATTCATCATACGATTTACATTTACATTCAATACACATTCTTACATACCATCATCTACGTTTGACATCGACATTCTGCTATTTACATACATTGCTCTTCAATTATGGCTACATATTGCTACAGTTTCTGCCTAGTACGGTGTTAAATCATCTTTGAATGTCGATCCGTAATAGAAAGGTTGCACTGTGCTTAAAGTGGTTTAAGGTATATAAGGTAGCAAAATGCATGAACCCAAAACTATAGCTCATGGCTTTCAAATACTGCTAAATTGTGACAAATGTTGAACATTGTGCAGTGGAGATTGAACTGCTAGTTTGACAGGAATAAACTAGCTTTAAAATGCATTCCTACTGGCAATTTTGTACATTTTTTTTTCTATACACTTTGCAAGATTAACTTTTTAAAAATCATGGCCGTCTTCTGTACATCCTTATCTTACTTTTGCTGACTGCAGAGTAACATTTCTACGTATAGTTTTTAGAAAATCCTACTGGACACTTGTTTAAAATGTGACATGTTTTTTCAGGTTTGTGCTGGACTTTCATCCCGTCTTCAGGAATACAAGTCTGAAAATGCTCAGTTAGAAGAGCTTCTGACTGCGGAAGTAAAACTTCTCCTTTTTCACTTAGGTTTTATTAGGCTCAACACAATTTTTTGTTTAGATATGTTATACACTGTATTCTTATATTTCTGAAGTTTTCCATGGCAGAGGGAGCTCAGCAAATCATTTGAGGGTCGCATAAAGCAACTGCAGCAAGAGTTATCTGCTGCTAAAGCTGAAGCAAACAGGCTTGAGTCAATTATGGCTGAAGCACTAACTGCTAAAAATTCTGAAATTGAGACACTTGTTGGTTCTCTTGATGCTCTGAAGAAGCAGGCTGCTTTGTCTGAAGGGAATATCGCATCTATGCAGGTTTGATTTTTTTTTTTTTTTTGAGATTGAAGATTTCTTTTTCTTGTATGGTGTCGATGTACCTGTTACAGCTCAAAATTTAGCATTCTGGCTCATAGTATTAGAATTTGAAAAGGCTGGATATTAAACCTTTTTGTTTGCTATCTCATCACTACTGCTGTGTGGGATTGAGGTCATAGCTCATTTGTTAATTTGAGTTTTATGTTTTTGAGCAACTGTTATGTTCTGTCTTTGTATGTTTCTACTGGAAAAATGTCTTTCTAATTTAGTTTGTCCAAGGTTTTTTGACTCGTTACGCCACTTTTCATCAGGCAAATATGGAGACTTTGATGAGAAACAGGGAATTAACAGAAACACGAATGATGCAAGTAAGTTGGCAAACTTGATTGTAATGATATCATTTCAATAGCATGAATCATGATGTTTTTTAGTTTCTTATTGCTATTCATTGGTCTCACATGTAAGGATAAATTTGGCATCTCTATTTACCCTTATATATAAGGCCGAATAAAGTATATTACACGGTTATATATTTTGTTTCATGTAGTCAGACCCCATATTTTTGGTTTTAAGGCTTTGGCATTGTTCTGTTGTATATACCCTATATTAACCATAAATCCTATGCAAATGAACCAGGCTCTAAAGGAGGAGCTTGCTTTAGCTGAACGACGGGCAGAAGAAGAGCGTGTAGCTCATAATGCCACCAAAAAGGTTTGTTCATCACTCTTGTAGGTTATATCCCAATTTTTCTTCCCCCTATCCCCTAGCTTGATCTGCTAGCCTAATGCTGAATACTATTCATTTGAATCCACAGGCTGCTATGGAAAGGGAAGTAGAATTAGAACACCGAGCTGTTGATGCCTCTACTGCCCTTGCTAGACTTCAGGTATGGCGAGAATTGTATGTCTTTGTCAGATATTTCGAATTTTGTCAAACAAAAGACCTGCTGCAATGATGTTTTCTATAGGAATTAATCTTGCCTAAACTTTGGCAAACATCTAAGTTTTTAATATTTAATCCATTAGGCATCATGAATAGTAGTAAATAATATGCCTCACGTGATGAATACTGAACTAAGACTTAGGCAGAAGAATCATTAAAGCTGAGAGCACGAGACTTTTTGTCTCTATGAAGATCTTATCATCTTTGCTTTAAAAGGTTCACCTCAAGGAGTCCAAGTGCAGCGCATACACGGAGGCGAGGAAATGCACGCCTTTTATGTGCCTCTCGCCTCCCTCTTCTTACGTGCCTTTTCTGTGTAAATTTTTTTTTGATTAAAATTAAGCCTTTTTGCCTAATAATATCCAATGAAGTTCAAATTTAGCCTATCTACTTAATTTAGAAGACAAAAACTAGCCATTTTCAACTGTTGCCATCTTCAAGCTTCAGCTTCAAGTGCCACCAATCCTGAATCTTCAAGTGTCGACATTCTTTACAGTTAACCTAAGTTTTCTGTTTTCTTCTTTCTTTTTTCTTTCTCATTTCTTCTACTTTTTTATCTTCCTTTCTTCTTTCTTCTCTTTTTTCTCTTCTTTATTTCTTCTTTTTTCCTATTTTTTTCTGCCCTCTTTTCTGTTAAAGAGTAAAGATTCTTTTTCTTATTCAAAGTTTCTTTCTTTTGTAATATTTATTTTTGTTTGTCTTTTTTTCTTGTGTTGATTGATGTGGTCATCCTCATTCAGTCATTCACAAGCTATGCACTGTTAACTCTTTTTTTTTTTTTTTTTTTTTTTTTTTTTTTTTTTTTTTTTTACTTTTTGTTCTTCTAATGTGAGAATGTGTACTTCAAATCAGTAAAGTAATTGGAGTGAAGGCACATGGTAGTGTTTATCCTTTCCTTTTTTATGACATAATGTGTCCCGCACTATTTCCAATGCTAAATGTCTATTTTAGTGATAGTGGAGTTCTCCCAAGTCCTAAGTGTCCTGAGTACTCCTATTATTATAATTTGTTAATATATTTTGGCTAAGTGAAGTATTCATGTATTTATCCGATTATTTGAGTTTGTATTTTCAAGGCTATAATTATATTGGATGAAAAGTCGGGGAAATAGAAATTTCCACAAGTGCACATGTCTTCCATTTTCAGCTACGCAGCCTTATGTATTAATCTATTTATTTTTTCAAATTTTGGAAATTAAACTGTAAGATGTGGAGTAGAGTACATACTTTAGCTAATGTTGGTCTCTGAATATTCGATGTAACCTACCCATACTTCTTGTTCTTGACTAGAGAAATAGAGGTGAGCGCTTTCCAAACCTTTTCCCATTTGAGGTTGGCTAAACTAGTGATGGATGCATGAGTGGTTAATAATGATGGGAGCTGGTGCTATTAATTAAGTAAACGATATTACCTTTGTTAGATGATCCTTGTTGTTGGCCGGTTGTTCGGCTTTTGTTGTGGGTTTTTTAAGGCTTTTGGGTGTTTTTAGCCTTTATGGGATGTTTCCTTGTTCTTTAATTGTTTTGGGACTAATAAAAAAATCTTGTTAATTTCCAAAAAAAAAAAAATTATATTACCTTTGTTGACTAATGGAAATGAATGGGCAGAGAAAAATGAATTTGTTACTTTTTCTTACTTTGTTTTCTTTTACAAGAAGAATGATTCTATCTCAGTTCAGTAATGTAATGTTTTTGCAATATGTGATCTTAGACTTGTACTTATTTTCCTAGAAGAGCTAGTCACTTCATTTTTTTTATTTGTCTCATATCTGTTTCCAGTTTCCACACATGCTGAAGTATTTTGACATTCTACTGAAATTATAGCCAAGTTTTTAGGTGTATCACGTAGGTGGGTTTAATAAGTGAACTCAATGTCACCACACTATCCATCACCCCTGCCAAATGCCATGTCCTAAAAGGCTAGAAGTACTGCTCATCATCATGCCATGGACGAAGTTAGGTCCATGGCCAATATCAAGCTTGTATATTCGAGAAGAGGAAAGAAATCGGTTAGGAATGAGTGAAATTGTGATATATTGTATTAAAATTATAAAACAGTTATGCATATGCTGAGCTATATGGGGAGGGCATTCTAGAAAATAGTATTTTGGTTATACACTATGGGAGTTACCGAGCCATCCTAAGAGCTCATGGAGTACACTGCTCTCTAGCATTCTATTCTCTCTACTTCTTTCATTTTATCATCCGATTTTAGAAATTAATATTTATTCTTCTTCTTCTTCCTTATTCCTAATCGTCTTTAACTATCCTCTATCCACCCACTATCATAATAGTGGTATAAGAGAAAAATCGATCATGGCACCAACCCAAAATAGTAGGTTGGAAGTGGATAATTTGGAGGAAAATGTGCAAGCATTGCGGGCTTCAATCGCTAAACTCCAAACTTCACAGATTTACCAATATTATGCAATATTTTGAGGAAACTCAAATCGAAATTTGTGGTAGAGCAATAAAAACAAAAGAAAAAATCTTGAAAAATTATGTAAATATTAAAGATTTCACGAGTTTATGGCAGAAGTCAAGACTTTGAGTGAGTAATGAACAATCACCGCAAGAGATAGCTTTTGGATAAGTCACCGGAAACACTCTTATAACCAGGGAGTTAGGGATGTTCGTGGAAGGAGGAGGATTTGAGATTCCAAACACTTCATTCGAGGATGAAGAAATTAGTGTAGAATTTTTGTTGGCTAACTTTATTCGAGGATTAGAATGGAAGATCCAGACTGAGTTAAGGGTACTTGACCCAAGTAATAAGGAGGAGGCCATATAGAAGAGAAATTGACTGCTGCAAATGGGCCGAAGATATATGTAGTTTTGGACCCCACTATTTTTACGAAATTACCCAAAAAGCCCAGACCCCTACTCGCACATATACCTACCAGAAAGGAGCCCAAAAGCCTACCACAAAAATAACCAACCTAGATTTTTAGCCAACCCAAAAAAATACAAACCCATCATCTTACATAAGAAAAGAGCAAAAAGAAAGGGGATTGTGTTTTCACTGTGATGAAAAATGGAAGATTGGGCATATTTGCAAGAAAGGGTGTTGAGTGTTCTTATTGTGAGTGAGGAGGAACTGCAGGAAGAGTCGCCGAAAACGGAGTGGGAAGATGATAAAGAACTCCAATTAGTTGAGGAGGGGCCACCAGCATGAGGTAGTAGTTTTGTATGAGGATGTTTATTTTTGATTAATGATGGTTTCTATTGAGTATGTGTTGCACTAGTAGGGTTAATGATGGTGATAGTGATTTGTGAGGACTAGGAACATATGGTGGTCTTGTAGGAAGAAACTTGAGTTGGTGTCATAGAAGGATAGAGAATGTAGTTGGTAGAGGTTATGGTGTTTTAGGCTTTGAGTAGAGAGAAAATAATGGTGGGGGGGAAATTTTGTAGAAATTGAGACTAAGGAAAAAGGAGCCATTGGCCTTCGGAAATTTTATGTTACTTGAATTTTATTCAGTATTTGTTATATTTCCTGATTAAATCATCATTTGTTCGTTCGGTACATTATAAGAAGTTGTTTTTCCATTTCCATTCAACACTCTTATTATTGATGGAAATTCTCTGTATGTGTATGAAAGAAAAAGCTATCTAGGCTCCCATATTTTAAGCTTTTTGGATCTGTATGGCTTATTCACCCAGATTTTTATTTATTGATAGTGCAGATATCTAAGGGTTTTTTTTAGCTTTTACATACGTACTTGTGTATTTTCTGTTGGTATATGATTCTGATTGAAGTTTCTGATTACTGTATGACTTAAGAGAATGGCAGATGAGAGGGCAGTGAAGGCAGGTGAACTTGAACAGAAGGTGGCATTACTTGAGGTATGGCTATTTACATGAAATTTCATCAAAGGACATATAACTTACTCGTTTAGAAGAAAATATTGTATTTTGAAATATATATACATATATACACTATATAATATTAACTTTATCTGTTCAAGGCTGAATGTGCATCTTTAAATCAAGAACTGCACGACATGGAAGGTCGTCTCCGTCGTGAGCAAAAGAAGTCGCCTGAAGATGCAAATCAGTTGATTCAGGTAGTAATCAAAAACCATACCAGGGAATTTCACTGTTTGAAGTAGCCTCTTATACCAGGGGAATTTCAGTTTTTAGTAGCTTGTTTCTTTCATAGCCTAATACCCTTTACACTTTCATGTAAAAAGAACCAAAATACTGGTGAACTTTATGGCAAATATAAATCGAAGTAACAATGGACCTGTAATTTTTTGTTTAGTTTGTTCAAAAGGCTCTACTATTTCAATTATGATGCATCCTATATGCTTGCGCAATTTGCCAACGATTTATTAAGCACTTAATGTCCTCGTTTATTCGACTCCTTACCCTCGCATTAATTATTAAAAATCCAGATACAGACATGGCAACAGGAAGTAGAACGTGCACGTCAAGGTCAAAGAGATGCAGAAATCAAGCTTTCTTCTCTTGAGGTTTGTTACCAACATATTACTCAAAAACATGATGTGTCATTCCCATTAACACATTTTAAATTGTAAATCTGCTTTTTTTATATATTTACCTTTATCATTCAAATGTTCACATATTGAAATTTAAACTATTTTTTCCAGGCTGAATTACAAAAGATGAGAATTGAAATGGCTGCCATGAAAAGGGACGCTGAGCATTATTCACGTCAGGTCAGCTATTTGATCATTCATAATTTTTGTTGATGCTTATCTTGTGGTTTAAATGTTAGATTGACATGCTAAATCCAGCGAAGTAGACAGATGACACTTTGTATGACAAAGTTGTAATTCTGGTGCACGTGCCTTTGTATCCTAGTTCTTGCAATGAACCTCCTACACAAAAAAAATGATAGTTGATCTGGATCATCTCTCAGAGTTGCCTTAGCACAACATTTTTCAGTTTTAGCCTCTACAGCGGCTCTGTAGGAGCAAGAAGTTTATTTCAGCACTTCATATTTCAATTCTAAACGTTATAGTACTTCATTAAGATTACTTAGTTCCTCTGTGCTGTCCCCCGCCCGGCGCCCATTACCTTTTTTTTTCTGTTTCACCGACCCTTGATTTTAAAGTACAAGAAGTAAGAACCGTGTTCTACAGTTCTACTACAGAATAACAATCAGGTTAAAAATGGATTCTCTTTCTTTTTTTCCGGTTAGATTTTATGTTTCCTTCTCACATAGTTTAAAAATTAAAATTGATTCATTCATAGACGTAAAGTTGATGTGAAATTTTCATGCTGCAATATTGTGCACTCTACTTGACATGAAATCATGAACGCTCAAAAATCAAAACCAATTAAACTTTATTTGAACCTTAGGTATTGGTGGTGAATCTAAGTCTAATCTTTATCATTGGACATTGATCAAGGATACTACTCTTTCCTCACTGAAGTGGAATGGTTTACATGAACTGATAACATATTTCTCCCTTGAATCTAAGTATTGTCTGGTTAAACACATGAGTGCAAGCTAAGATAGAAAATTATAATTGGTTACCTTGCAAGTTGTGTCTTTGTTTTGGCTGTATCTTGTATGTGAATCAGACTTGGACCTCTAAATTTAATGTTTGTATGTTTAGGAGGAAAGATATTGAATCTGCGTGGTTAATGCTAGTATACACCAGTCTGATATAAATTAAAGACTTTGAACCTCTTTCATAAAGGGTTTTTTTTTTTCTGTTTACCTCAGTAATAGCTCTTTCGGCTTTTCATATGAGTAAATATTGTCGGTGAAGTTTTATAATTGTAATTATCCAAGTAAATTTCTATTATTATTGATTTTGGATATGTTTTTTCAGTAAGACCTTATGAGCCTAGTAATGTGACTGATGATTTCAGGAGCACATGGAGCTTGAAAAGAGATACCGTGAATTAACTGATCTATTGGTATATTATTTCTAACATCTTGTGCCTGATTTTCTTAACCATGTAGATCAATGTTGAAAATTGAAATGCTTACTAAACTATCTTGAATTTAGTACTACAAGCAAACACAGCTTGAAACAATGGCAAGTGAAAAAGCTGCTGCAGCGTTTCAGTTGGAGAAGGAGATCAAGCGTCTTCAGGAAGCACAGGTTTGTTCTCACATTTCTCACAGTTATGTACTTATGTCTAGTTGTCTATGTTTTCAACTCCCTGATATCTGTATCTGGTGATGTCTCTGTCAACAGGCTGAAGCAGAAAGAAACAAGATTTCTCGCCGCGCATCATCAACGTGGGATGAAGAAACAGACATGAGAGAACTAGAGTATGTCTTCTCTAATTTTACAAATTTTACATTTTTCCGTCATAATCAACAGCATATCAGATGTTTAGATGCCCAGTTATTTTTCATCTCCTCAGCCTTTAATTTTGCTATGATTTTGGAAATTGGGTATGTCTCTACTCATCTTTGTTATGTTTACTAAAGTTGCAATTTCTGATGCTCAATTTGCCAGATTTTTGGACGCTATTATGTTTGTTACATATATTTGCCTGAGCAAAAACCGCCAAATTGATATTGATATAGCTACTAAAACTACGTAATCCGAAATGCGAAACCATTAATGGGCGGGTTGGGTGGGTATGGGCAGGTCAAATGCGATTCAGCGATGTTTCTCAGCAATGTATCTTAGTGGGTCAGGGGCGGGTCACGGGTCGCAAGGCATGTCGTGGGTCATAATTACTAGAGCGGGTCATTGATGGGTCAAGATACCTAAATCCTCTACCTTTACACATTACAATGTTGTTTGATGGGTTGTCAATTGTTCTTTTCCTCTATTTTACATTTTCTAAAATAGAGCTAAAATGGAGTAATCGACAAACGATTTTTTCTTTCATTTGATTGGTGGTGCCATTTTTAAAGACTCAAGTACTTACATTCCAAAAGATTAAAAAGTACAAAAATGCATTCAATAATTCATCAACTTCCTCACTAAAATACATAAATTTAAACAATTTACATTAGATTACTCAACAACAACTACCCAACTTATTTCAACAATAACCCAAAACAAACCCAAAAACCGACAATATAAACACTAATAAAAAAAAACTTTAAATTGAAGTATTTAAAAGCTTTAGAGTAAAATCATTGCAATAAACGAATGATCTAATAGATTGGAAGAAAATAGTTACCTAGAAAATGAGAAAAATCCTAGATTTTGGGGATACCCAAAATAGAGTAGAACTTGGGGATAGGATGAATAGGAAGAGGAGAGATAAACAGAGTAGTTGCGAAGCTTTATCCCTGGTAAATTGGTGAATCAATAATGGAGTGTCAACATACTGGTGAATTGGTGATTTGATGTTGGTGTAATATGGTATGTGTCACGTGAAGTGTATTGTAAAAAAGAAAAGTGTATAGAGAAAGACCCATTATTGACCCTTGATGACGAATTTGATTATTCAATCTCTTAAAAAAAGTATGTTAATGACCCACCTGGTTATCCTTGAAATTCAACCCAACCCTTAACTCGCCCACCCCATTAACCACTTCTATTGGTGGTGGTTGCCTACTTAATATTGTGTGCTAGTTATATCATCAGAGTAAGTGTAAAGTGTTGATACCCTAGGATTCTGTATGTGAATATTATTGTCTGCTAATGAGGTCTCTAGTTTGTAGTTACTAGTTAGTTTCTTCCCACTGCAAAGGTTTTTCTAATTGACTTCTGTAGTAGTTCAATAAGAAGAATAATGTATGGTTTTTTGTCCTATGTGCTTCATTTTTGGTTGCCTTGGACAAAATATATCTTGGTGTGTGTTCATGGAACATAAACTCCCCTGTTACATTACAGATCGCCCGTTATGTAACATGTTTGAGAGTTGCCACGATGTTAAATTATACTATATAGCGGTGCATGCTATTTCACCGTTACAACATTAGTTGTCTCCCCGTTAAAAATTTCATTAACAGCCATTAACTTTAATTAATAAGATCACTTAAACCATAGTTACTCATGATTTCAGTTAAACAAAATTATTAATTAAGAACTAATAAGTTAATTATGCATGATATTTCACCGTTAAAACACATTTGCATGACTGTTTTTTCATGTGTGCGTGTGATTTTTGAGGAGGGGAGGATTGATCATTTACGAGTCTTGCCTAGCAATTCTCATCCTGAAGAAGTTTCTTTTGAATAACAAAAGGTTTCACTGTCGGAGTTACAGCTTTGCAAAGTGATCTACGCAACAAAACCCTCAAGAACAATCGACATGCATGAATAATCTAATGCATTGAGGATTGTTAATGTTAGTAGGCAAAAACTGTCTTTCTTCTTTTTGGTTGTGAAATTGGATCAGTCTCTGAACGAGTCTAATCGTAGCGAGTAATATTGTTGACTTATCTCTAGTCTATTGAGTAGACTGAAATCATTTGGGGCATTTTTATTTTTTAAGGGTCGAATGTTTGTTTTGGCAAAGAATTAACTGGTGTACTTAGTATCATTTGAGATAAATTAGGTATTCTTTGAAGTATTATTGAGCATATTGCTTGCTGTATATTAATTATTAGCATTATCTTTCATCTAGTGGACCAATGGCGCCTCTTTCTGCTTACATACTTATGCTATTTTTCTGTCAAAGAACATTTTCTTCATTGTTATAATGATACGAACAATGATAATGTCAAAGGTTTAATCTAAAAGATCCTTCAGTTGCACGATCCTTGATTTTATCTCTTATGACGATCCAGAAAAATTGTCTTTTACTTTTCATGTCGTATGGAATCTTCTATTGCAAGCGCATTTTATCAGTACCATTTCACACCCACGATCCATGTTGTCTTTAGCCTCTCTCAGCTGTCCAAAAGTCCCCATAGTTACAGTTCTCCAATGTCAAATCTATTAAGTATTAAATAAACTTTTTAGTACTCAAGTGGGTCATATAATCATATTTGATCATTTATTAGATACCCGAATTTCCCTAACTTCGATGCTTTAGGAGACTCTTTTCTACCTTTGGTGTGCTGATCACTAAAAGGCTGATACCATGATTTATAGTACTTAAGAATATTTTCTACATGGTTGCTTTGTACTTTGTAGGCCTCTTCCATTACATCAACGTCACTTGGCTGGCGCTAGTATACAGGTATTTCCTTTTGTTTTATGATGTCTTTTTGCCTGTACCAATATTTTTGTCTCATCCTTGAATAGTTGCTAGTTTCCTCCTCATTCTTTCCCCTGAATCAACTATGCAGTTGCGGAAGGCAGCAAAATTTTTGGATTCAGGTGCAGTCAGTGCTACGAGGATTCTCTGGCGACATCCTAGAGCTCGTGTCGGGCTGCTATTTTATCTAGTAAGAGACTTGAATCTTGATAAATCTCGTGTCCATTTATGGTGTTGCAATTTTATATGTTTCTTGATGGCCGTCTATATATCTTCAGGTTTTCGTGCATCTGTTCTTGATGTATCTGTTGCATCGCCTCCAGGTATGGTCAACAGGGAAGGGTTGATTCCTACATAAGAATGTATCAATAAAGATTTATTTCCTATCTTTTTTATATATACCTGTGTTTTAATTCTAAGACGCATAACTTTGAGCATGAATGTGGAGGGTGAACCTAATTATAATTGTCATCCTTAAAAAAGGGGATATGAGGTTCAAGGTTAAGGTCCATATTTTCACATTTGTTCTCTTTCTGAATAGCCAGTTTTAGGAGTTGGGACATGAGTATACAATCACCCTGAGGTGGTTAGTTCACTGTTTTTGGTTTACATTCAAGAATCCAAACTGCCTAAAATATGATCAGACTCAACCTTTTAAATCGGCAAAGTCTATAATCGTAGGGCAAGATGAAATAAGGAGATGGCAAAATAATACCCCCGACTTATTTCCCATCGTGGCAAAAAAGGGTCATAACAGACTTGGCTTCCTTGCATCCCCATTCCCCCCACAACCCAAATCTACTTCATTCGGCAATTTGGAATTGGAGTTGTGATTCCAGTTTTAACATTTCTGATACCATAAATGCAAATGATTTCTTACTTTCTTTTGGTCAATAGGCCCAAGCTGATGATTTTGCTGCTCGAGAAGTCGCTCAGTCAATGGGACTTTCTCAACCCAACTTGCCATGATTATAGTGAGAGCTGAATTGCTGGCATCTCTGTCAATGCAACTACAGTAACTAAAATGTGGAAAAATACTTGTTTGGTTAGTAACTAGTCTTGTATATCGTCTGTCAGAATGCACGGTGAGTGTTAGAAGTTGTGCACTATTATTTGCGTTTCTCGTTGTATCGACAGTTGACCCACTGGTACCGACTAACAGCAACACTCAATTTCTTATGGCATTCGGCAAATCGGCAGCGTAGTACAGTGACGAAGAATACGTCGTTCTACGGTTGTACTTCAAGGATGTATACATACTCTTGCAGGTTGTCGAAAGCCTGGTATGCTTTTTCAAAGATCCTTAGATGTGATGAAGATTGCATATAGTTCTAGGTGGAACTTGAACTATATAGTTACTACACTCGTTTCTGTTATCGACATTGATAGAACTAAATTTGTGTTAGATCCATGGATTCTTTTATTTGATTTTACATTTGTAAAAGTCACAAAACAAAATTTTTCAGAATTCGTATGTAATCCTGATATATTGTATATTCTTAAAGGTGATGGAATTGGCTTATAGTAGTATAGCTGTGAATTATTGTTCTGTAATAGGGGATAGAATGAGTTGATAATAAGTTGAAATGGGAAATTACAGGGTTCTAGCCTCCAGGGGCAAAATCGTAACTTCGAGAGAGCAAGACTTTTGAGAAACTTTTATTTCTCAAAATAAGCGTTTTCGAGTACAAGCATGAGATATAGTAATGTTCGTTGTTCGTACCAGTTAGCGATTAGTTAAACTAAGTTAAAAAAAAGTCACCAACAATCACCCGTTGTTAGGAACAGCGGGTGATTGCAAGGTTGACTTTTTTTGACTCGGTTTAAGTAATTGCATGCTGTTACTAACAGCGGGCCAAATGCAAACAAAAGCTTAGATTAAGGTATATGGGAAAACAATCGTCTGCTGCTACAACGGACTATTGAAATCTAGAAAACAAAAACTATAATGAACTTATGAACACAAGCCACGTACCAAGATTTTTGAGAGAACTAAATAGGGAAAGAATTCAATCTAAATCTGCAGAAGTATGAAAATTAAAATAGAGCTGATTTGGGAGAACAATTATTAAGGTCAGAAAAGAGAAGATGAAGTGGGAGATTAAATTGGGTTTGAAAACAAATAAGGGATAATTGAATTGGGGAAGAAGCATGGGATTTATTATTTATGTTTGTCATTCGCTCGTTGTTAGTAAAAGCAAGTCATTACTTAAGTTGAGTCATAGATAGTCAGTCTATCAACCATCCACTAATACTATTACTAACAGCGGGTGATTGGTGGGCTAACTTTTTTGATTCGGCTTACGTATTGGCCCGTTGTTAGTAACATCGAACAAACTCTTTACCTTAGGGGCTGGAGGCGCTTATTTTGGAAAATATGTTTTTCTCAAGTTTAGTTTTTGAGGGTTTTTTTTTTTAGAAAAATAACTTATTTTGTTTAATAATAGGCTATTTCTTTTCGGGGTAAGGGAGTATGGGTATGAATTGTTCGTCATCTTCCCTCACCCGGGCCTTGTCTTTAAACGGGATATTTGGTATGATGACGAAAAAGATTTTGTTTTGTTCAAAATCTTTCTTCTTAATTTGATAGTTTATATTTGTATATATACTTACATAGTCAATAAGAAAAAGGCAACGGAAAACATAATTCCAACATGGTATTAAAGTCGAACTAACATTAAATTGGTAAGTCCGTGTAACACTCCATAATTAGGTCTAATTTTCGAATTTACTTTGTAAGAAAAAGTTGAGTCAAATCCTACTCATGAGAGTGTTATGCCACGTTTTTTCTAAGAAAATAAATATAAGTCATAACGACTGAGAAATAACTTAATAACATTAAATCAACTAAAGGGTATTTACAACTTAAGAAAGACTTAAACTCAATTTATGTCTATAAAAAACTTAACTAGAATTTATTTTAAACTGAAACATGACTTTAATAAAAATTATGTTTCTAGCCTCTAGGTGATCTTCACTCCAGGATCCCCACGTGATCAATAACCAGCAAAAATAAAAATTCAAGAAAGATAAAGGAAATAACCCCTTAAATCAAGAAATTTAGTGATTGCAACTTCATCCCGTAAAATAATCAAGTTCAAAAAGAATAATTTAAGAAAATAAATTATAATCAAGTTTAAAAAGAATAATTCAAGAAAATAAATTATAATCAAGTTGAAAATAATTTTAGAAATAATATATAGTTGAGTTAAAAATCAATTTGTGAAAATAATATAATATCACATAAACCAAAAAATGATTTGATAGTTAATAATAAGAACACATATATCCAATTATTAATTTGAGGGAACGAGAACGCTAGTAGGACAATGCTTTATCCATATACCTACTTTATCAAGAGGTCGTCACCCCGAACCAGCATAGTAGTCTCATGTAACCCTAGTGTGCACTCCCCTTCTACATAATACACAACAAATATAAGGAGACTAAACATCATATCACGTCGCAAAAATAATAATTTGTCGGCAGCTATGTTAACCGAACAGGGCAACCTGTCATCACTCTTATCCTTAGATCATAATAAATATAGGACCTTCAGTTTCCTCATGTTGCACTTTACGTGATTTAATAGAATACGTAAAGATAAAGATAAAGATAAATTACGTCTCATGACAATCATATAAATGTTTGGTCACATTTTTCGTTACATGTAACAATTCTGAATAGTCTTCTTACGTTCCAAGAAAATTTGAAACAATTAATCAAAAAAATATAAAAAATTCACACAATAATCAACTTTGCAAAATAATTCTCAAGATAATTAGTTTTACCCAAAAGCTGTGGTTTAGTGAACAAAGTCTTTGACTTTTTTTGACCTCCAGTCTTTGTTTACTGTTACTAACAGTGAACACATGCGCGTTAAAAACAACAAATCCCTTCTTCCTCATTTTTGACCCTGTTTGATCAGGTTTTAGTTTTGTTCGTTGTTACCAACAGCGAATAAATTAATCCTTTGTCTTTTTTAAACCCTTTGTATACGTTTACTATTACTAAGTGTGAATAAGTCAAACCTTAAATGTGCAGAAAACTGCTTATCTTGGAAAATAATTATTTCAAAAATTACTATAACGTGAATTTTTAAATATTTTTTCCTTATTTGTTTCAAATTTTCACAATCTAACACCTATAGTGAACAGTTCAATCCAAATAGCTTACACGAGAAGCAAAAGATTCCAAAGATTTTGTAGCAGTGATCACTGTACAATACGCGCAATTATAAAAAAGTAAAGCGGGAAACATCCATAAAACAACAGAAATAATAAAAAGTAATAACCCAAGGTTTTCCTATTTATACTCAAAAATTCAATTTGATCCTGCATTCAATGCTTTTTAACCTAAAAATTGTTGCTCAATTTTCTCTCTCATAGTCTCATCACGTCCTCATCATCCATGGCTTCTTCATCGCAAGAAACTCCATTACCAGAGGCCGTAGAGCAGCTACTTCAACTAATTTGCCATGAAAAGTCGCAACCTCCTGCAGACACAATTGCAAGAAGAAAACTTTTTGAAATAGGCGAACTAGAATCACTTAAAATTCTTTCTACTATCCGTAATTCAACTGTTGTTAAAAATTTGAGCGGTTTTATTATTTATTTGATCAAGAAATCTCGTTCTCCTCCTTCTCCTTGCTCTTCTCTTGTGGCTTCTCCTGCTGTCAGTCCTCAAGGTTTGTTTTTTTTGCTTTACATGCAACTTTTTTGTTTGGTTTTTGCTTCAATTGGTGGAAAATGGTGGAAGTTAAAAGAATTATTCATGAATTGATCATGATGTGGTTTGTAGTAAGAAAGTTTGAAGTAGATTTTAAATAATGTGATCAAGTTAAATTTTACACATTTTCTGAACTTCTCTTATAATTGAGTGTTTTTTTAGTCGTGATATTCGATTTTGATGACATAATGGATGCATGATGCATCATCTTGTTCGCCTGAATGTCCTTAATTCTAAACTAATGATAGAAAAAGTCGACAGCTTCTCTTATAATTGCAAAATAGGATTTTGTACATATTATTTAGATTTTTATATAGATGTTAGAGCAAGTGCCAAATCAATTAAGTCTGAAGGTGTTGGCTTCATCACTCAAGCCAATGCACACGGTGTTGTGAGCAACACAAGAGGGTCTTCGATGAGTCATGGTGATGGTGCAACGAAGAATATGAGTGTGGTGCATAACAGCATAAGGGTGGCATTGGGTAAGCCAAGGAAGGTCTTGATCAATACAAGAGAGTGCACCAAAAAAGTTTTGGATTATGCCTTAAACGAGGCAAGGTACAAAGGGAAAGGAACTCAATCGACCCGATCGAGCGGGCTTCAGCAGGTTCCCAGACGTGTTTCTGTTTTGCGGGTTTGGCTTGGGGAATAAGTTTACTTATTCTAGGATTGCTTATTATATGTTGTCGGCTGTAAAAGGGGTAAAAGAGTGAGGCTAATACACAAGAGAAAGCTAGGGTTAGAATACCACATGATTTTGCTTCTTCTATGTATTAGATTAAGGGTGATATCCATTGTTGAATGGAGTCACTTTCTTGAGAGCTTGTTCTCAAGAGTATGAGGTTAGTCATTAATGTACACTTGAGTATATTAATGTAAGTAATCATCTTTTGAGGGGTAGTATCTTTAGATACCTCAAAAACTTTGTTGTTTATTGTTCTTTTGTTCATACATTGTTTTTCCTGTTGTCATCTATCCTTTCTTTTGCCATTGTTGGGGTCCATGCTATTCTCTTTCAATAGAGTATGCAAGTATCTTGTGTTCTTGTTCTTCAACCATGAGTTTGAACTTTTGTTTTTTGAGTTGGTTCTTTGGCATGTTATGAGAAGCACGTATACAAATTTCATCAACTCTTCATTTTTCAAGGTTAATATTAGCGCCAGTTTTAAGGGTCGTTGCATGCATATTCTAAATCCAAAGCTTTTTTTAAGGAAGTGATAGAATATTATTACTTATTTTCAATCGAACACTAAGAGACACATAACGCACTTTATTTTTGAAAGCCAAAATAAAGCTATGGTTATAGTCAGAGGGTATCACAATTTCACTTGCAATATTTGTGCCTATTATCAATGAAAGATTCTTGAGTAGCAATATCTTGTAAACAGTACTCAATCTTCTAGACAACTTCATTCATTGTTTGATTGAGTTTTATACATGGTTTGGATTGAAGGAATTAGAGGAAAGAAAGAGGGAGGTGGATTTGGAGGATTTTTTTTGTTTGTATACTAATCTATGAGGGGAGGAATTTGAAGTAATAATTTTTTGCTTGGATACCAACATAGGAGGGGTGGATTTGGAAGAAATGAATTTGAAGGGATCTAATGTAGTAATTTTGTTATTAATCAATCAAATCTCTCTAAAGGTGAAAAGATTTGGAAAGAAAATGATATTTCTCTTCTTTTCTAAACAAACATGAGATACTTTACCTAGTATTTGGTCTACCTCTTTTCACTTCAATTCGTTCTCCTTTCTTTTTCCTTGTAAATTTGTCTAAAAATAGTGTTATAGTCATCAAGTCAATTGCTTGATTTTTTGAATTCCCGACTTTGTGTGCTATGTCTCCATTTTCTTTAATTTTTTACATTTTCTGTAATTTTTTTCTCTTCAATGTTCATCTTTTGTTAAATATTTATCACCAATTGCTCAAATTATGTTGAAAGTTAATGGAACACTTGGATTTGCAGGAAATGCATCTTATGAAAATAAACGTAAGAGGGAGGCATCGGAATGTTCTGGTATGTAATCTAGGGATGGTAAATTTGTTGGGGGTGCATTTATACCAGCCTCATCCCCGCTCTACATTTGTGTTATATGCGCCTCATGCCATTGCCATTTCTTACAAATGTGCATTTTCTTTTTTCAATTCAAAATTTAGTCGACCCTAATCTTTTGGGATTAAGGCTCGGACATTGTTGTTGTGTTGTGAATTTAAAATATTAAGATACAATCAAAATTTGTGGGTCAACTTCACTGTATTATTCATCAAAAAGTCGACATTTAAAATTCATATTTTTAGAAAATGTTTCATGTATAGCTTATAAACATAAATCCTTTTTAATCGAGTAATATTAGAAATTTTCATATTTCAAAACTTTGCCAATAATGTAAAATACATAACATATAGAAATACTATAAAGTACTTCCAGTATAGTACAAGTATGCAGATGAATATGGAAGGGAAAGTATGAAGTGGACGGATATGGGGTGGCTAAGATCTCATACCCACCACTTGCCCACTACTCATTTCCCATGACAGTTAAGACACAACATCTTTATATATACCTATAATCAAATTCATGCTCATACGCCCCCCAATTAAGATGGATGCGGTGTGAAACCCGCATAAATTTGCTAGCTTGCCATGCCTAAATTGATCTTTAAGGGTATTAAGCAATAGTCATGTTTGTAGTTCCTACCCTTGTTTCTTTTCTCTTTTATGATAATTGTAATTTTTTTTTCTTGCAGCTAGACGAGTGTGCAACTTTGGCTCAGCAAAATTGGTAGAAGAGGAGGTTGATTTGCCGAAGGAAGATGATGTGTTAGATGCACTTGGGAAACTTGAATTCCGGAAGGCTTTTTTGATTTTAAATTACATTGGAGGGTACTGTTGAAATCATATAGTGTTACATTTATGTACACCATCAAATATTAAAGGTATTTTTTGTGCAGTTCAAAGTTGCAGAATGTTGTTTCTGCTCGAAAGATTTTAAGCTATGAAAGACTTTCAATGATGGAGTTTGAGGTCCAGATTTGGAACGATTTTGGCAGGAATAATTGCCAGGAAAAAGAACGCGTTCGGGTATTTATTGCGTTAAATTTCTTGTTGATCTTCTCTCTTGACGAAAAAGATATGATTAAGGCTAAGATTATTTCTTGTTAATGAGCTTTCGAAGAAGTGTATGTATATTAATTTCATCACTGATCATGAAGACCTGCCAATACATTTCAAATTCGCTTCCACCTACGCATATTTTCAGAAGCTCATTAAACTATTTAAATAAGCTATGAATAACATCTTAATGCAGGTCATAAATGTGACATTGTATTTAGTTGTTTGTTTAATGCTGTCGCACAGACTTGAGTCTATGTGAAGCATTTAGTGCCTTTTACTCATATCTTGTAGAATAAGCTTTTACTTGTTCAATGTTTTAATGTAGGTCATTTTGTTACAAGATATGTTTTGAATTATTCTGCATATAATTAGGCGATTAAATAAAGCATGTGGATTTGTGCTTATGTTAGAGCTTTTACCATGTTTTGGTCATCCCTTGATGGTTTTGTTCTTGCATTAATGTGGAGTATAGTGCCTTGCTCTGTATCTCATTACAGTTTGCCTTTGCATTTGCATTTGCATTTGCAGATGATAAACTGGGAGACTGGAGAAAGGTTATTCTACCATTGTCACGTCGATGGTGAAGGAAATTGTCGCTTCAAGGTTTGTGCATTTCGCTTTCTAAGCTTATGGGTAGAATTTTTGATGCTTATTTTTAAGTTATGGTTGCTTCTGAGTAAGTGCCTTTTTGCATGAAAGCATTCTAAGTAACATATTTTATCTGTTTATTGAATGCATGAACATCTCTGTTCTTTTTGTTCCATATGATGTATGATGAACTCTTTTATTTGTTATCGTTTGACATGGAAACAGTTAAGCTGTTTAATTTTCTGCAATGTAATAGGTCACGATACTGGTAGTAAACTTGTGGGATGATAAACTCTTATGATCTGATATTAAAATCTTGTCTGAAGAAAGCTAAATGATGTGCATATTAGTCGATTTATTTGTGAGACTATTTCGTTCAAATAGTTCATCGCTCATTTCATTTGATCTTACTAGAAGTTCCTGGCTATTCCGTTTTTTCTGAAGCAGGGTCCATTTCTGAACAAGGCAACTACTCTCTTACACAAAACCGTAGGAGATGAGAATGTATTGATAGTGAAGTTCTTGGAACAGGAAAACAAGATAGTAGGAGCAGATTCTATCATGTCTTGTACTGTATTTAATAAGGTCAACCAAGAAGGAATCTTTGTTGGCAGAAAATGTTATAGGTTGTTCGGTGAGCTCTTTTTTTGTTATTTTCTTGTCGTCCTTTTTGAGTTTTACTTAAAAATGGCGAGAGACTTCCTGACAAGGATGTTGTATACTTATTTCACTGTGAATATGATGAAGGTTTTGGGTTTTGATGCTGAAGTTAACAATTACAGTTACTTAGTTGACTATCACTGCATACAAATTTTCATCTCTTCTCAAGTAGGATTAATAGATCTCTTATTAAAACTTTTTTTATGGTTTGAATGCTTAACCTTGTATCTGTCAGCAAATTGAACTCATATGTTATCTATTTATTATTTGTCCTCAAATAATAAGATTTTCTTAGCCCTCTAATGTTTCAATTTAGGAACTGGTTTAAGCCGCAGTCATGGTCCACACATAAAGTAAGCAAATACTTCAGTAGGCACCTTTGGTTGGCGGGAGGCAGCCAAGCCAATTGGACTGTATACCGTAAAGATTTACCTTTACGTAAGGCAAAAGGCCTTCATCAAACTTCTTGGTCACTGATTAGGATCAATCACTTTGACTCACCCCTACCAACTTCTTGATCATCAATTATCTAGTCTAAAGGAAACTAACTGTTGTAGTCTATTCCTTCACGTGAAAGAACTCATGCTTAAGCAACTCCAGTTTATCTCTATGTTGAGACCAGACTATGCTTATTTCATGAAAATGGTAAGTACCAAGTGTTTTACTTTTCAATTTCTATGCTCAAAATAGAAAATCAAAAGAGAAAAAAAAACAATGAGAATTGAAAAAAATATGTACATAGAAAGATGAGAAATTTCTGCAATTGTCATTCTCGTTAATTGCTTTCTCAATACGCAATCAATGAATTTTAATTTTAAAGAGAAATAGGGAGAAAAAGAACGAGTGGAGCACAAATCTGGATGACAGGGGCAAGTGGGATAGGTAACTATAAGTATCAGCATTAACCTTAGCCACCAGTAATTTAGGTCATTTAGAGACCATTGTCATTATTGTTGCCATAACTTCTTGCCGGCCGACTTTTGACCTAAGGTCACAGTTGAGGTGGTAAGAAGGAGGTTGAAATAAGATGGTAATGAAAGATTTTGAAAGAAAGAGAAAGAGTCAAACAAGCATAAAAAAAAAGATAGAGAAAGAGAGAGAGAGAAAGTCAAAGCTGAACTGCACAACCACAAAATGTGGGTTGTAGCTTTCATGTATGTAATTTGGAGCGAAAGTTGTTTAGTAAACTCATGCAGCCAAACATGTAATGTTTACTTTTTGTAATAAAAATACCATAAACCACAATGGTATCGAGGCGAGGCTCTTAATTTTTATTTCAAAAATCTAAATCCCTTTCATCATCATCATCATCATCCTACCCAGTATATCCCGCTCATAGAAAACTATGAGCAGGGTCTGGGGAGGGAAGGACGGCGGCAACTCATACCCGTGAAGGAGAGCACGGCCAAAAGGAGTCCCCCAACTCCAAGATGATAAAGATAAAGATACGCACCTGCCTCGCGGAGAGAAAAAAAAACACAAAAAAGGTCCAAAGAAAGAAAAGAAAAGAAAAACTTAAAACAAACTAAAAACAAAAACACACAGTAAACTAGGGCAAACATGAACCGCTAACGACTCTAAGAAGAAAAGCTGACGTCTAAAACCTGGATAAGACGCCTCCATCTACTCCTATCCCTAGTCAGGTCCTCAGAGAGGTTTAACTCACGTAGGTCTACCTTTATTTGCTCCTCCCTTTGTAATACTAAAAATCTAAATCCCTTTGTAATACTAAAAATATACCTCTTTTGTGTCAACTATTAGTAAAAAAATTGTTGTAGATGTCTTATTAATCTTGGTTGTTTCAAATATATTGTTTTCAGAAACTCAAATTATTACAATGGGTTGAATCTTATTCATTCTCATATATTCAAAGCATGCATTTGATATATGTCTTAGTATCTATGTTTCTGGGACCCTTCATTTTTTCCGGCTCACCGTGTTCGGTACGGCTGGTACGTATGCCGGATACGTGCCCGGTACGCCGGGTTGCACATGGTTATGACATAGCTTCACATTTTTGCCATTGAAGCTTTTGTGTTTCTTATGTTTTTCTTTTGTTTTATGAATTGGTATTTTTCTGTATTTGAAGATGAAGAAAGGGGTTGAAGCAAGCAATGAAGAAGGCAAAAAAAATAAAAAGAAAGAAAAAGTAGATAGGAAAGAGGATGTATTGATATTAGATGAAGAGCCGTCGATCTTTAGAAGTTGTGGAAGATGAAGGGTTAGTAGGGAAGAAGAAACTTGACTTTTAGGAACTTCTCATAGAAGCTTAGCTGTTTATAATATTACTTTTTAACTTTTTCTTAACTTTTTTTACCTTTTCTTTATTAGACTATTATTTTTAAAATGGAGAAAGTACTACTTGAACTAATAATTATAATTAATATGTTATGATTTTAGGTAATTTTAAGTATATTTAATATTATGAGATTTTTAAATATATTTGCCCTATCCCCATACCCGTATTCAATATTAGGACGGTGTCCGCCTATCATGCAATTCTAAAATTGACGTACCGGAACCTAGGATCCTCACCCGTATGCGACACCTGTACCCGAGTCCATGTAACATAGTTAGTATGTATAGTTTATATATTCTCCTATTTGTTTGCTTACCATGTTCTTGTAGCATTGCTGTTAGATTTCTAGTCCAAGAAACTCACTTTTGTAAATAATTTACTGTAAATTCAAATATGATTGTTAGGTTCCTACAGTCAAAAGAATGTTTTGGTGAGATTGATGTTTATAGGTGGAAAGAACAAACCTTATCTCCTTAGTGTTTGGAGATTTCTAGTCGTGTGCAGAAATTTCTGAAATTCATCTTTGTGGAAGTTGGATTTGTTCAAGAACTGAAGTTTTTGATTGTAATCTTTATTTTATTTGAAATTTTAAGCTTGTTTTTATATTTTTGTTTTTGTTTTTTGTATGTGAATGGGAGTTTCTGAGTTCAAACTTGAATCATCTTGTGAAAATGTTTTTGTTTCTTCCCTAATTTATTGTTTTCTGAATCAGTTTTCAAGGATGGCGGAAAAGAGGAGAAGAAGAAGGATCCAACATCTAGTCCAGTGAAATGCTACTTTGTTTGTATGGAGGGGTTTGCTAGTCTTTTAGGGAAGCCTCCTCATCTTTTAAAAGATATGTCATCCACAGATGCAAGAGCGTTATTCATGCATATACACAAGGCTAGCAGCCCATCAATATATATGGCAAGGTGGTGCATCAAACAACGTTTGCTAGTCATTTATGAACATTTGTGCTAATTGGTTGATATACGTGTTGCAGATTTTCTCTTATATTGTCTAAAACCATTACTATGGATCTCAATTTCGATGATTTGCATGTTGAAATCATTGAAGATGAACCTTGTCGGGTAACCATTTTGCCTTCTTCCCTTTTATTTTGATGGTCATATTGTAAATTTGTGATCACTGTTTTTGATACATGTTGTGTTGGTTCAATTTCGTGCTGCTTCCTTGACAGGATGTGTATGGTGACATTGTCTATGATAAAGATAACAAAGCTATGATTCTTACTGATGGAACTGGTTTTATCTCTGAAGATCTTGCGTTGAGGTGTCCGCATAATTGTTATAATGGTTATGTGAACGATGAAGAGAAATTTCAGGTTTGCAGTACTTCTTCAAGTTAATTTGCTTGTTTCCTGGTTTTATAAATGCATGTTTAATTAACTTTTGATATATTTAAGCCCAGGTTCTTTCCATTTTTTCAAATCTTATTTTGTCGCTTTATCAAATATTGTATCTTTTTTTGAAGTCACATCATGTTGTTTATCCCACGATATATTTTGTTTATTTTAGTTGTAACATTGACCATTGTATATAACATTTCTTATTGGTCGAGCATTGTAATTACAAAGAAAATGAAAGTATCTATTTGGGGATTTCTAACATGAATAACAATACCAAAATCTTAGTCCCATAAAATACGGTGGCGGTTCTTTTCCTTTTCATATAGAATTTTAGGCTAAAATCTCTGATATCCTTCATACCTTGCTATCAATGTTTTTTTTTTTTGCCCTTCCTCTTGCTCATTAAATATTTTTGCATCCAACATTCCACCTTTCTTACAAAGGTTATTTTTAGCTTTTATTGCAAATGCCCAAACTAACAAATATGACTTAAAACTAACATATTACATATTACTTCCCTTCTTATTTGATGTAACTATATAATATATTCACATAGTTAAGAAAAGTAGTATATTTAACTTAAAGGTAATAATAAAGTAGATAGTGAAATTTATTGAATATTAACGTTAATGAAGAAATGTAGGGATCATTAATGGAAAAAAATATTTTGACCACAAGCATTAAAAAATATTAAAATAAAGTGTGAGAAATATGAAGACCATAAGTATGATATAAATGTTAAAATATAGTTAGTAGAAAGTATGTAATGACCACACGCAATAAAAATGATATTAAAATTATGATTACCAAGATTAATAGTGTCGAATTAATGTTATATAAATAGAAATATTTTATAGGGGAACAAATAAAACTGCTTAAAATGGAAAATATGAACATTAATTGGCTCATATTTGAATTTCTCATTCAAACTACACAATTTGACATTTTAAAGCTTTACTATATATCCACCCTCCTTATTTATGTAAGCAAATAAGAAGTGTAAGTCTTTTATAAATAATCAATCACTTTACATTAGTGTGATTGGATTGACAAATTAAGTAGTTCTCATTACTAATTGAAAAATTTTAGTTTAGACAACTTTGATTTTGGAGCTGACTTTGATTTTGACATTAACTTTTTAACCCACTTAATATGCAGTCTAGCCAACCACACCTAAACCTACGTGTTACGTCATGATTCATTCAATTGTAGTACTAGAGGTTTCTTGGTTCTAAAATGAAATTTCTTATGCTTTATCTTACTTTGACTTGGTCAAAATCTCCTTCATAACTATTTGTGCCTCCATGATTCCAACTTAGGTCTTTCATGTGATTTTTCACAGATTGAAACAAATCAAAACTGATTATTTCGAAATTGATTTTTGCTGAATGCAACTGATTTTTAATTGTAAATTTATACTAATTTAAACTGATTTTTACTGATCGTAACTGATTTTTACCAATTGTAATTGATTTTTGCTTATTATGACTAATTTTTGCTTATTAAAACTGATTTTTACTTGTTTAAGTTAATTTTTACTTTTTTTTTTAATGTGAACTAAACATGGCCTTAGTGGTGATCCTTTCTTTAGCCTTTTCCATTGATACAATGTCATCAACAAACACCGTATATCACGACACTTTCTCTTGAAGCACATGCCTCATGTAAGATAGTGGTAAATAAAACTACGGGTCGCAGACTAGAGAAAAATTGAGCATGTATATTCTTAGTGAATGCGGGTTTCATATGTGGTGATTGTGTTTACTTCTAAATAGATATTTTTGTTCACTCATATTATCCAAAGACAGAGGTGCTTGTTGTTTGTGTCACAAAAGTATATTATAATTATGTGCTCTTTGCCAATATTCTTAGAATTTTAGTTTCTACTCAATGTTTGGAATTAAGCAAAAACATATGTGTTTGTTTATTAGTTTTTCTGTTGCGGCCAAGTATACTTTTTTGTTGGTCTTTTGTAATGCTTTTGATTACAATAATACTCTTTTTAGTCTTGAACAGCGTACCTTGAGCACGTTCCTAGTTAGTCTTTAGACAAAAAAAATCGATTTAGATTGCACACACTTACGTGCTTTTAAGCCTTGTACATTTGTGTCTTGTGCTTTTTGGGATTTTGGTTTTTTTGGAAGAAAACATTTTTTATTTATCTATCACAAATAGACAAAAAATGAGTTGTCTTCTTTAGTGAGAGAGAGAAAAGGAAAACAAAATTTTCTCTTTGTTTATGATTGGTGAGAAAGAGAAAATAGGAAGTATATGAACTTTCTTGGAGTCTTAGAACTTGATAGACTTCTCTTTGAGGGGTTCCAACACTTAATTACCCCTTTTTTCCCTTTTTGATGTCTTCTATTTTGTAGAGTTCATCTTTATTTTATCTTTTAGATTTTTCTTATCTTACAATGCTTTTGACGACTTTGATTTTATGTCTTCTTTCTTTTGGCTCTTTTCATTTTCCTTTTCTTCTATTTTCGTTTTCTTCTAAGGAGATAAAGACAAAAAATGAGTGGTTTTTTATTTCCATTTTCCTTTTCTTCGATTTTTGATATTCTTTTTTCTTGGTTCTTTATTTTTCTTTTCTTCATTTGTGTTCATTATCTATTTTCTTCTCTTTTTCTTTCATAACAATGTGATAGCAATCAATTGTAATGCTTTAGAATGTGAGTTTTAGTATCTTTTTTGTGCCATTTTGACCATAGTACAAAACAGTTAATAGTCGCTTGATGAGGCTTAAAATACAATTTTTTACACCTAAACGATGCGGGTAAATACTGTTTCGGTAAATTTGAAAACCTTAACAACTACGGCTGAAACATACGATTCGGCCTTGTTTTTGCACTATGAATTTTTGCCTATACTAATGGCTTAGCGTATGAATAATTTTGCTCATTTATGCAAGTAGAATATAAATAACATTTTGTTTTTGGTTTCAAATCTGCTTTGGAATTGTTTTATGAGCAACACTGCCCTTCACTTTCGAAAAACTTGCGCTTTTGCCTTTTGCCTATTGCCTAGACTGCAGTATCCTTTTGTGCCTTTTTAAACTAAGTTGTTTTGTCTGTTACATACAATTAAACATTCAATCATAACCTTGATTATAGATGCTCTTTGGATTAAATTTTGTTTTGTCTATAACTCTATGCACGTGATGTTGTTTTGATTCTCAGGATCTACTGGGAACTTTAGAAGCATCTCGTTTTGCACACAGCTTTTCAGGATTAAGTGAATTGAATTCATTTCCCACTGCACCAGTACGTCTACCTTCAACAGTCTTGACATTGTTTTTACGACATATTCTCTCTGACGTTTTACTCTAATGTGTAAACTCTACAATGTCTTATTTGTCGTGTATGATCTTCCAGCCTTTGCTTATACAATTTCGTATGTTCCATAGAGGTCGAGCTATCAAGGGAACTGTCCTTGTAAACAGAAAGGTGCGGTTTTTCTTACCCTTTTCATAGAGCAGACATGTATTGCATTAATTGTCTTGCATTAGACCACTTCCATTGGTGTGGAAATTTTCGTTGAGTGAGAATTTTTTGTGAGGTTTTTACTCCCATAGTAACCCACAAAAAACACATGCAGATATTTCTAAAAAAACTCTAAGCGAGTGGAAATTTTTGGGACTTCCTTACAAGGGCTACACCATCCAAAATAAATTTAAAATAAAAACTATTAGAGTAAAAAGAAAGGGTAGTGTAAAAAACGTAGGAGGGAGAAAGTAGTGAGGAAATTTTTTTGTTTTCTATTTGATGGGACAAATTAGAATAGTAAATATTTCCACAAAAAATTTGATGTGGTAGAAAGAAAAAGTGTAGAGAGAGATTGGTGAGGAAAATTTTTTTAACTCACCATTGAGAGTGCTCTTAGTAGTTTACTCTCCTTTTACTACTTTCTTTTACTCTCTCCCATGGTTAGCTTTTTTCCCTTTTTGTGGGGTTACGGGAGGGTGTATTGATGAGCTTCAAGTCATCAAAATTTTTAAAGGATTATGTTTATTTCTTTATTCTTTACAATGTTTAATTTTTCGAGCTGTGTTTGTACATTCAAATTCCATGGGTGATTTTGCTTGTGCCTACTTTTGCTGAATACACATGTGTTGGTTTTAATTGATGATGTATGCAATTTTAAAATCTGTTTTAAGTTGGTCTTAAGAAACTAGCCATTCCTTTACATTTTCTTTCCATATTACATTCTACAGTTAATAGTTGTCCACTTTTTTCTCCAGCTTCCTCCAAATACAATTCAGGTGCGACAATCAATGTTAAAAATTGATTCTGATGAAAATCTCTTTGGTGCTCCTACCGTGAATTCATTTGAGGTTGTAGCAACCAGGTAATTTATGCTTATATTTTCTAGTGATATGTTAATGACTGCTCATGTGTAGATTCTGTCATTATCAATCAAATAATTGAAGATATTTTGTGAATTTCTCATTCATAGTTTATGAACAAAATAATGATATACAGGCTTCCCTACCTCCTAAACTAATGTCTTTTGCTTTTAATTTGTTTACATATTGTTAGCAATGTCATTAGTTTATTGACTCCTAACACAAACCAAAGCTTTTCTTTTGTTCTCCACATGCCATCCATCTCTTTATGAAATATAGTGAAGCTATTTCTTTGCATTAAGATTTAAGAATACTTTTTCTAGCTATCTGAAATCCTTCACCAGCTATATGTTGTATCATCAAAGTCAATTCTTGAAAAAATGTGGTTTTCCTGAACTATTGGCATGAATGGTTTGTGGAGCATATTGAATCTGTCCTTGGCTTCATAGACGACCTCCAAGTGGGTTGACTGCATGACGATCCGTTTCTTGCTTTATGAAAGCCAGTCTTTTACTGATGTGCCCTCATAGTTATGCCAATGAGATTTTTAGTTCTAGTGTCATATTGTGTTTTGTCATGCACTTAATCGTTGTTAACTATTTTTTCTTTTTCATTTATCGCTAGCAATAAACCAAAGGTTGCTGGTTTGTCGAAGAATTTGATTGCGCTACTTCATTATGGAGGGGTACCAAAGGAGGTGTTTTTGGCTCTGCTGAGGGAGGCCGTCTCGAAACCTCTGGCTGCTTTATATAAAACAAAAGCAGCAGTAAAAGGTTTTTTTTTTGCTGATATCTCTATGTTGCTAAATGATTTTTTCCGTCTCACCTTTTGTCTTATTCCCTTAATTACTCGAATTTAAATTTCAAGTGGTTCATTTAGCAATTCCTACTTGTGTTTATTTGTTGGTCTAGATCTCTAGAAGGAAACATTTTAAGTTCTTCAGTTCCTTTCCCTCCTTTTTGTTATATTTGCAGCTGCTGTAAATTGGGATTTCAACAATGAATTTATTGCTGCGAGGATGATTACTTCTGGAATTCCTTTGGATGAGCCCTTTCTCCAACATCGATTGTTGGAAATCGCTAAAGAGGAAATGAAAACCCTCAAAGCAGGGAAGATTCCTGTTAGTGGAAGTTTCTATGTAATGGGCACCGCTGATCCCACTCATACACTGAATGGTGATGAAGTTTGTGTTATTCTGTAAGTATCTTTCTCAAGTATGTGGCATATGTTTCCTGCCTTGTAACATCTAATCTATTTTTAATATTAATCATTCACCTTTTTCTCAATTCCTTGTGGGAATTGTTTCATGAGGAGGACTAGTGAAACTGATCTTTCACTCTTTACTTTACGTAGGCAATCCAATTCTTTTGGGAATAAGCCTTACATTGTTGTTTGTGGGAACGATTAAGCTTGAAACTTTGTGTTGCCTATAAAAGTTATATCATCTTGGTAGCCTAGTTTCTTTGAATTGCAGTAATTACATTTAACATTGATACTTGAGAGTTGAGATGCAGTTGAATTATAGTTGAGTTGGTTAACCTAAATCTTAAGTTTCTTTTGTATATTTTATTCTTCAGTATCTTGGTTCTGTTCACGATTCTTAATGTAGCACTAGGTCTAGATGTGAAAATCAGTTGATACGTGTTAAGTCCCAAAGTCCATGTTAAGTTTTCAGAATAATGCAATTCGGTTTCATTTCACATCCAAATGGAATATTTATAGTACATCCATGGCACCATCTTTGAGGAACTTTGGGTAAAATTGTTAGCTCAAGGTCAAAATCATTAAGCTTTGATGACTCTTAGGCTCTTGACTTATTGGACCGTCCTTAGCTCCATTTTAGACTTAACTTTTGCGACTTGAAGGCTGAAGCTTCCTTCTCTGAACTTTTGCGTGGACTTTTATTTCTTAGCTCATTCTTGCTCCTCTTCGTAATCCAACTTAAGATGAGTTAGACTTTTAGCGTGAATTAGATTACAGTCTCAATACTTTACTTAACTATTCCTCATAAAATGAAGTCCTGAAAACAAAAATCTTGAGCGAAACACTCAAACATATGATATGAATGATCCCGAAAAAACTAAACTAAGAACAATAATGGAGGTTATTAAGGAAAGTAAGAACATGAATCCATGAACAAAAATAAAACATAAAAACTACTTTCTACCGGATCAAAACAAAGACTAATTGATGAGCATGCAAACAATTGACTCAGAGTTGAATAAATGGTACCTTGGAGCTTGGACTTTCATTGCAGCACCATAAGACCTTCATGAGTCATGAAATAGGATCTGCATCAATTTTGTTTTCGATTGATCACGTTTTCAGCATTTTGCTATTTTCCTTTATTTTTTCTGGTACTCATTTTTGGCATCGATGTTGTGTTATCTCTCTCTTTAATTGAAAGAGTACTCAATACTCACATAAAAATAAATTGACTTGTATGGATTTGAAGTTTGACACGATTTTAAATGTTGGCAAATCATTAGACATCATGTTTACATAACTATACTTCGGAAAAAAGTTGTAGCATTTTTCATGCATCTGTTTAAATTTGTCCATTTTTCAATGTTTGAGCTTCAAAATCTGAGTTTGAGTATATATCTTATTGGATAGCGTCATATCTACCTAAAATTAGTACTTAGAAATTTGTCCTTTACACTTAATCATTTCTCCTTTATTCTTCTTAAACATCGATTTCATGATAAATGTAAAGTACTGGATAATACTAGAACCCCTTAATGTTTCAAATTCTACTATGTGATTGCTTTTGATTCCTACGAACATGATTTCCATCTAAAAATAATCTTCCTTGCACAAGTTTATGTGAAAGGACAAGCAAATAAAGGTCTGAATTAATATGTAGAGGAAGAGATTAAGCATAAATTTTTTTTCCTACTAAAGTGATCTTCAAGAAGAGCAGTGGAGGCTAGATGTTTTTTGTTGAATGATTTGTTAAAAGTTAACACTAACAATTCAATCGCCTAATGTTTTACAAACAATTATATTCCGATAGAACCACATCTCAAAATTTCCTTTTTCTGCCATGTAGGGATCAGGGACCACTATATGGACCAGTATTAGTCTATAGAAATCCAGGCCTTCACCCTGGAGATATTCATGTCGTAAATGCAAGATATATAAAGGGTTTGGAGGAATTTGTGGGCAATTCTAAATATGGAATATTTTTCCCTTCTAAGGGGCCAAGGTCGATGGCCGATGAAATTGCTGGTGGCGACTATGATGGAGACATGTATTGGGTTTCAACAAATACGGAGGTCTGCAGTTGTTTTCTATTCACCTCATGCCCGTATTCATGGAAAATGCAACGCAAGACATATTTTTGGTCATTTAGTAAACAATTTACTTAAGCACTTTTGAGTGTTTAGTTTTATAGTTCTTGCACTAAATCTTGTTACATCTGTCAAATTTTGATAGCTCTTCCAATTTCTCTCATCGTCACTTTCATGCCTTGTGCAAGACTTCAGAAAGTCATTAGTTGGTGAACATGTCACATGAAATGTGGACTCTACATTTATACCAGAGTTGATGACATTGTGAATAACCCAGTTCAACTTTCAATGCACCTTTAAATCTTAAAAGGACAATGAAAAATTTTGCATAGTTCTAAGACCATACTTAAGAAACACTAAGCACTACTTGGTCTTGGGTTTTATATATAACATTTTCTTTCTCCTAACAACCAATCTAAAACCGCAGGTTATTTTAGCATGTTAACATCAATGTTTCCCTTTCTACTATTTTATCAAATTCATATCATTCTTGCTCAACACCAATTGTTTAGTGTTTTCTAAAAGCTACCCAACCCTTCAGTATGTTATCTCATATGTGTGTTTATCTGGTGAATGTTAGCTAGAGGTTGGTGACAAATTTTTTATCACGTGGTTCATGAATTCTGTAATTTTACGTAGTGAGCTTGTACTTTTATAAAGAGTGTCGAAACAAATCTTATGTTGGATCTGTTTTTGTCGTTCTTTCCTCACCTTTGAGTGAAATAGATTAGTTTCTGGATTACTGATTGGGGAAGGTTCATATAAGTGGCTACACTATTGTTTATTCCTGCTGATTCATTTTTTGCTGGTCTGAGAAGATCCACTGTCATTGTGACATTATCAGGTTATTTTTACTTTTTCTTTATTCTATTATGTTTGAATATCCTCTTTGATTTTGCATGGCAGCTTCTGAAGCATTTCAGACCGAGCGCACCTTGGAAATGTAATTCTCCCCCACATGTCGTGGAGCATACAAGTCTTTCTACTGGTGCAGATTTGGAGCGAGCAATTTTCCGTTTATACTTTGCTACTAGATTTAAGCCAAGGTTCGTACTCAAACTTCTGGATCCACTTTCTCTTTTTGAGATTGTGAGAAGTTTGCATGTAATCCTTATTTTTTTCATTTGAAAGGAGGTTTTGAGAAATCATGTGTGACATGATGTTTGTTGATTTTTATAGTCTTTAATTATGTGATATAAAGCTTAAATAGACATTGAAATATGAATACAAAGAAAATTTGGAGTGTTAAAGCATATATAATTATTTATATGTTTAGTTAATGAAAGAGCCTCATGCTTATCAAACAAAAAGGTTTGGTTGCTTATTGCTTAAATAGACCTCTTACTTTTTCATGGGGCAGGTGACTCAAACTCTTGTCATATTTGTATAATGCTTTCCAGGATTTGCAAAAAATAATTTTGAAGAAACTTTCTGATAATGACCAGCCTAAATTTGTATAAACTTTTTGTATTAATGAAGTATCATTATCTTTGAATTGGTGAATTTGTAGACAGAGGATTGTTATAATCCTAAATAGCTTAAGGTATCAAAATGTCACATGTGATCTTCCTAATGTTGAAAAATTCTATCAGTAAGGCTATGGGCATAGCGGCAGACTGTTGGCTCATGTATATGGATCGATTGTTGACATTGGGAGATGAAATGACAGATGAGAAAGCAGTTTTAAGACAAAAAATTGACGAGTTGATCGACATATACTATGATGCGTTGGACGCACCAAAAAAAGGCAGGAAGGTTAGTTCCCTCTGCATTAGATTTTTGTATTATTATTTGCATTAGGTTTTCATGCTTGATAATGGTCTGCTTCATCATTTCATGCATTAGTTTTTGATGATGGTGTAGTATATAATTTGGTGAACCACCTTAAATCTTTGTGTTATTGTTTACATTAGTTTTTCATGCTTAAATCATCTTATTGCTTGTATATTATTCAACTTCATCAGTGCACCTTTAAGCCATGATTACAACCTTTAGCACCTTTAGGCTACTGCTTTCGCATCGTTAGGCCACCTTAACAGTTGATGACCTTACATTTTTAATATTCTAGTTGCTTCTATATCATGGACACCATCCTTTGCAAGTATAAATTGTTGTGTATGTGTATGTGTGTTCTGTTGCTCTCCGATATTGCCTTTTCCTTTAACATGTGACTTGGTATCTTCAGGTTGAGGTTCCAAAACGGTTGATTCCAGAAACATTTCCCCATCATATGGGAAGAGGAGAGCATTCCACATATAAATCCAAATCTATTTTGGGTGAAATTCATGACAGAGTGGAGCAGTTAACCGCTCCAATCAAATGTAAGCCTCATTTTATAGCTTTTTTGAGCTTATTTCCTTTATTTTGAAAGGTGGATCGGAAAGGAATTTGATTTTAGTGCATCAGTTAAGTTTTTCAATACTTGCTAGTGTGTTGGGGGAGAACACAAGTTATAGGAACCATTTAATGTGAGTATGAAATGAGAAACGACCTCATGTAATGAGAGGAAAGTAAAGGACTACAAACCAAGCAAAGTTGTGTTGCATAAGGAAAGCATTGCAATTTGTAAGTATCAGATCAAATAACGGAAAAAAGTCTCATTTTGGTGCTGGATTTTTTTATTCTACTATGGACAACCTCTGAGACATACCTTGTTTCGGGGAAGGGGTTGGTTTGTGGGAGAGGCTTAGACTGTCTTAGTTCTCTAGAGATAAACGTAGAAAAAAATCCCATTCTTGAAAGTTTTATTTCAAAAGAATCAATGAAGGCATTGATCACTTTGTTGTCACTTGGTATCGGGTTGGATGGTAATTGTGTTTCTGTGATTATCTTGTTTGTCAGTTTGGAAGCTGAAGTGTTTTGATGATGAGGTTCCGCAAATTTACATGGAGTCATGGACGATTCGTTATAACAATTATAGAACAGATATGAAGAATGCTTTAACCGAATCCAAAAATGCAAATGCTGTTTATCAGAAATACCAAAAGGTTGTGCAAACTCGATTTTTGTTTTTTCGTGCCTACATTTTGCTGCAATACTCTGCTCTCATTTTTTATCCATCCTTGTGAATTAAAATCGTATCTAGGAACTTTATGGCGGTGTTGACTCGTTGGATGAGAGTGAAAAACCGTGGAAAGAGATTCGACTTGAGGCGATAGCAATATATCATGTTTGCTATGACTTCGCAGAACGAGTAAACGACCCAAAGAAATGCGGGTTTGCCTGGAAAGTTGCCGGGGATGTCTTGTGGAAGATCGTTCTGCAAAGTAAGGGTGAAAAACCCATTTTAGTTTCGCCTTCTCTTCTTTCGGAAATGATGCGTTAGAATGTTTTTATCAAGTTCCTAATGCAACTACAAGTGTATGATAATGTAAAATGTAGTAATTATGTAAGCTAACTTATGAACTTATTTATCTCTAGCTCCTAGAATATTTTTATCAAGTTCCTAATGCTCAAAATACTGAGTTGAAGCAATTTTGTAGTTATGCAACCAATCGAATGTGTTGTAATCACAATCAAGTTCTATTGTGATATAAATTGTCTAAATTAATAAAAGGAAATTTCATCAATTTCGTTTCTCTTTTCTTTTCTCTCTTTTACTAGGTTTTATCTTATGTTTTTCTTCGTTCTTTAAAGTTTGCAACATTAAATTAAAAATTCTTCTAATTGTGATTATATGGAGACTTTCAGAAATAGAGACCTATTATATCATCATTGAAAACATTTTAAAATTCAAAAATTAAAGGATAGAAATTCTATTTAATCTTAAAATTGAATTAGGGAATAGTTTGATTTGGAATCCTAACTCTTGATTCAATTTAAATGTGTGAAATTCAACAACAATCAACAACAAAACAATTAGAGTTCACCCAAAGTGGCCTAGATGTATTATTAATCAATCACATGCTTTCAAGAAGCTTCAACGGCTACAATGTTATTTCTTGAACAATAAGAGAATAAAGAGAGATTAGGGTATGAATATTGCAAGAGAGATGTATTATAATGCTTTGACGGCTAGGTGTATTATTAATCAAAGTGTTAAGGTTCGAACTTTTCTATGTATATAATAGTTTAGGGACTCATAAATAATCTTTTGCACCGGGCCCCTAAAAATCTAGGATCGGCTCTGTGATCACTTATAACCTTAAATGATTACTCACCCTTTAAAGAGACGTCTTTAAAAATTTGAGATAACTTTTATTTTGCGCTTTAGTTTATATAGTGAACATTTATTTTATTAATAAACATATTTCTTTGTTGATTTACTTTTTTCATATACAGGAGAAAAAAGACCTTGTGTGGTCGATCACCTTAGACACCCTCAAAAGACCCCTCTACTCTTTATCATAATTAATTAGAAAAGTAAAATAATTATATGAATTCGTCTCACAATAATAATATGTACAAGATGATAGACGGTCTCATGACGTGTTCATCATTAGAATTTTTTTCTTGTGTCATTTAATAATGTGAAACAGAAGAACAGAGCCTATATAAGTGCACCGCTTTTTCATGCTTTTATACTAAATTAAATTAATTATAATTCATATGCTGAATTTGGTGAAACAAAAAAAAAAACCCCAGAAACTTAAAATTGATCAACTGTTCTTTGAATTTGAGAAAGTGTTTGTTGTTTAGAAAAAGATGGAACATACCTCTGTTAAGGATATTGTTGATCAAAAATCCACCGTTGGTGGTGGTGTTAGAGACGTGTACGGTGAAGATTGTGCCACTGAGGATCAGCTTGTCACTCCTTGGACTGTTTCTGTAGCAAGGTATACTACCCAATTATTTTTATTTTTATTTTTATTTTGAATTTTGTGATCATCATGATTTTTGTTATGTTTAAGTGTGTAAAATTATTTTTATTTATCTGGGTATTTTTGTTTTTTGTTGTATGAATATTATAGATGTAAAGTATATATTTTGAAGGAGTTGCATGTAGTAGTAGATAAGTTTGATGCATTATTTACTTTTGATAGATTCTTGTGTTTCTCTTTAAATGATAATTTTGATTCCATGCTTTCTATGATGTCAAGCAAGAATCTACTTTGTCATCTTTAGTATATTTTCTTGAGTTTATTGCTTGTACTTATGATCATGATTGTTAGATTATATAACATATTCTGGAGCCTCAACCATCAACTTAAGCTTTTGGTTAAATTGGTTCCTTGACATGTATCAGAAGCCAACGTGACATGAGGTCACGGGTTCGAATATCAATCACCCCTCATTTAAGTGGTATATTTAGCATCAGATTTGAGGAGAGCCTGTGTTGCATCTACAATTCTAGCCAAAGGGCTCTCGTGTGAGGGGGCGTGTTAGAGTATATGACATATTTTGAGGCCTCAACCATCAGCTTAAGCTTTTGGTTGAGTTGGTTCCTTGACAATGATGTCATGGATATTCTATATCATATTATCATTTTATGTATGTTAGTGGAAGTATAATTCTCCTTATGTATAAGATGATGTTGATCATCTTATAGCCATTATATGGCTTTCATTTTGGAAAATAATGATGTGTGTGCAATGGGACGTGAGGGATTGATGTTTGGATCACTTTATGAGCTGATCAATGTGGTGCATAGAGAGTGTCTTGAACAAGGCAAGAAGGTGTACAATCGATCAATTTATAATGATCGATGAATTTGTGGAGTGAGTTCAATTGGGATTAGGAACATTCGAACATGAGTAAGGAATTTTGTTTTTGTATTTTGATTAAGTATCGTTCGAGTGTTAAGGATCTAACACGAGCTTTTGAGGTAAAATGATGCGTAAGATAAAGATGAGCTTATATGTAGTTTAAAAGTTCGATTTTTTCATTTTAGTTCTTGGGCCATATTCTTGCCGTTTGGGTTAGACCACATTGCTTAAAGATTCTAAATCAGTGATTTCAGCACTTTTTTGTAAGAGAAATTTTCAAGTGGTCGGAGGTGCTTCTTGCTCTGGTGTAAATCAGTAAATGTTATATGTATTGATCTTATGTTTAAGACGTGCTTACAAAAAAGGATCCATGACATAGTCGAGCTATAATGATGCTGCGTTCCATTACTTTATGAGGAAGATAGTCACATTCTGGACTCCAAGACATCCTCAAGTAGTTTTTCATATTTAACAATTAATTTTGGACCGAGGGAGTAGGTTCCTTTTCCGATCATCAATGATCTTCAAAGTTCACTTTTGATAAGCATGTGTGTCTGAACTTGTGACTATGTTTTAGCATTCTTCTTTTCCCGTGTTTAATAAGCTCAATTACAACCTTATTTTCATTCTAACAAAGTATACGTCTTTGTACAGAGCGTCTGAGTTCTTCTGTTTATGGAACATTTGGCCAATTTGATATGTTAGCAAACCATGTAAATATATGAGCTAGAAGTTTTTTCTTTTTCGGATCTGAATCTTACAAACTTGTATGCTTGTAAGATTTTAGATGTTTTCTTTGTCTATTGATGCAGTGGATATTCATTGCTGCGGGACCCACATTTCAATAAAGGACTCGCCTTCTCCGAAAAAGAGAGAGATGCTCACTATTTACGCGGTCTTTTACCTCCGGCTGAATTCTCTCTACAACTTCAGGTTGTGCTGAGAAATTTAATCGAAATAGATCATACATTGCGAATTTATTCTATGTATCAGATCAACTTAAATCTAATACCTTTGCAGGAGAAGAAAACGCTGCAAAATATTCGCCAGTATCAGGTTCCATTGCAGAAATACATGGCACTGATGGACTTACAGGTATCTTTTCATCAAGTTTTGTCTTTATTGGTTATATAATTATGTATACGATTTTAATATATATTGAGGTTAATTCAATCGAGCTAATTAGTTAGTAAGTGAAATTTTTATGATGTTGTATTCATAATCAGGACATGATAAAAGATGTACATTCACACAACTAATAATAAAGTAAACCTCTACATCATCATCGTCTTTATATACGGTCTCTAATATATCCCGCTCATAGAGGCTATAATTAGGGTCTAGACGGCAAAACGTATCCTTACCAAAAGAGATAAAGAGGTTGCAGCCAGTGAGATCCTCGGCTCGAAAATGACCTCAAATGTCCGATGCTTATTTGTATTGTCGTTCCTTTCTTTGATTCCTTCTCATTATGCGCAGGAAAGAAATGAAAGATTGTTCTACAAGCTCCTTATCGACAATGTAGAAGAATTACTCCCAATTGTCTATACGCCCACAGTCGGCGAGGCTTGTCAGAAATATGGAAGTATCTTCAGGCATCCTCAAGGTCTATACATTAGTCTGAAAGAGATGTACGGTTGTATCCTAAATTCTTGAAAATTTAAGCTTCTTAAGATTTGGATGTTTAGCTGAAATTGAAATGATTGGCTTTCACAGGGGCAGAATTCTTTAAGTTTTGAGAAATTGGCCGGAAAGAACCATTCAAGTTATAGTTGTGACTGATGGTGAGCGAATTTTAGGACTCGGTGATCTTGGTTGTCAGGTGCTGAATATTCCCTAAAATAATATTTTAATATGATGGGTTCATGTGATTTGACGGTAGTTGTAACATGACATGGTTTCAGGGGATGGGAATACCTGTTGGAAAATTGGCTCTATATACAGCACTAGGAGGAGTTCGTCCTTCAGCTGTAAGCATACGCTACATCATGTCTTTTGATGATTACTAACTCTTCAAAAAAGGTGAGAAGAATCAATCTTTGTTTTCTTGGTTCAGTGTTTGCCGATAACAATTGATGTCGGGACTAACAACGAACAATTGTTGAAAGATGAGTTCTACATTGGTCTGAAACGAAAAAGAGCAATTGGGCAGGTAATACCACATTTCGTTACCCCAATTCCATTAAATGGCTCCCACCTATGGAGGTTCGAGGGGATCAGATGTATGCACCTTTACCCTTTGTTAATGATAACAAAAAAGTTGTTTCCGATTGATTCTTGGTAGCCAACATCATTTGCTTCTTCACAAGAATAAGACGTGCACATAATTTAATGAGTCGTTTTACTTAATATATGTTTTTATTGCGAAGCACAAAAGATATAGAAGTAGAAAATTTACCCCAGTTATATGTTATTAGAATATTTCGCTTGTGTTGACTCGTCTCCTATTACTGAAGCTATGCGAAACCAAATGTTTGTAGGAATATGACGAGCTTCTTGATGAGTTTATGAGTGCAGTGAAACAAAACTACGGAGAAAAAGTTCTTATACAGGTTTTTACATTCTATAATTTTTTCCAACCATGATTTTGTTACTGGAGCAGTCCATTTTGTCTTGAAACTTGTATTTCTTGTATATATTGATGTAGTTCGAAGACTTTGCAAACCATAATGCCTTCAAGCTGCTCTCAAGATACTCAACTAGTCATCTTGTATTTAACGACGATATTCAGGTATATATCGAGATTTCTTTTGTCGTCGTTTGATAATTGATCCTTGAGAATTTAAATTTTCTCCGTTCCATGTAGGGAACTGCATCCGTCGTTCTAGCAGGTGTTGTTGCGGCGCTAAAATTAGTTGGTGGAACATTGGCAGAACACACATTCTTATTCCTTGGAGCAGGGGAAGTAAGAATAATAACATGTTGCAACTTAGTTTGTACTTCATTTCCTCGAACTTGACAAATAATCGTGGTAAAACAGAAAGACCTCGAAAGATTTTCGATTAACAACTCAAGATATTAGGTTTTCCAATAGAGATAGAGAGTGCTTTTAGTTCATTACTCGTATTCATTAATGGAATCCTAACTTATGGCATGGCTCAGTGTTACATGATTTGCTAATCATATTGGGAATCACGAATAAAAAAAGCAAATTATGGTCGGTTTTGGGCTATTCTTGGGAAAATTTGAACGAAGCACGAATTCAAAAAGCAAAGTAGCTAGCGAATTATGTTACACTGGACTGGCTTAGTAATTATAATGAATGTCGATGTGATTCTTGTGTTACACGTTTTAGGCAGGAACAGGTATAGCCGAACTTATTGCTCTTGAGATGTCTAAACAGGTATGGAATTTATGAAAGCAAACTTCACATTGTTTAATACATTTGGAAGACGGAATATGACATAGCGATGACATTTCTTATTGCAGACAAAGGCACCATTGGAAGATACTCGCAAGAAGATTTGGTTGGTTGACTCTAAGGTTACGGAAGCTTGATAAAAGATACTTGTTCACCTTTGTAGAAATTTGTTTATTTACTAATTGTGAGATTTTCTTGTAGGGCTTGATTGTCGGCTCAAGAAAGAATTCACTTCAAGAGTTTAAAAAACCTTGGGCTCATGAGCATGAACCTCTTGGTGATCTCATAAGTGCTGTGAAGGTTCAAATGTTAACTTAACGAGCGACTTTCACGGTTTATCTTTCTACTTTTTGATGGGTTTTGATTCTTGTCCCTATTTTATTTGTAGGCAATCAAGCCAACCGTATTGGTTGGATCATCTGGAGTAGGAAAAACGTTTACAAAAGAAGTAGTCGAGGCAATGGCCTCCTTTAATGAGGTACAAAACATCATCATACTCACTTAATAGTTAATAGGTCACGGAAAGTAAATTCTAAATATTGCATAAGAAATATTGTATGCCGGAAGAATCTACATATTCTGTTAAATTAGGCTGGACTTATTGTGAACGACACCATATTATCGAGGAAACTCGAAGTGCACACACTTCATAAGTAAAAATAGACTTGAAATTTAACACACATTTTTTTTTACTTAATTTGTTTGTGGATAAGCAACCTATATTTAAATTACATTATATATAAATCTAATTTTTTCTGAAAATGTGGTCTAGAAACCTCTTATAATGGCACTCTCTAACCCTACTACGCAATCAGAATGCACTGCAGAAGAGGCTTATACTTGGAGCAAGGTAACATATCTTGAGCAGGCTTACGTATTGTCGGGGTTTGATTATAAATCCACCCATTGCCAATAATATGTGGGATTTATAGTTTATGAATGGTTTCTTTGTTGTTTCTCTATGAAAGGGCCGTGCAATTTTTGCGAGTGGCAGTCCCTTTGACCCAGTTAAGTACGAGGGAAAAACTTTTGTTCCTGGACAGGTAAACAACATTATCGTTGTGCTATTGGAATTTCAATCATTATAATGAGTATAATAGAAAGTTTTAACTGTCATTTACAGGCCAACAATGCCTACATCTTCCCTGGTTTTGGCCTCGGTTTAGTCATATCTGGAGCTATCCGAGTTCACGAGGACATGCTTCTAGCAGCTTGTGAGTATTGCTACTTATTACTTCTTTAAGTGTATTAGTGCCTCGCTTTAGTATAAATAAAGAGTAAACACATAATTTTCGCTTTTCGAAAATAGAATTTTCTAAAGGTACAAATATATTTGAACCGAGCCTTATATAGCTTTCGTGTCGTTAGAATTTGAGTTAGAAGTAGAGATATCCGGGCTACAATAATTCATTGTTGCGTTTTGTCTAATAACGTAAACTCTTGATTTTTCTGTCAGCGGAAGCTTTGGCTGGACAAGTTACACAAGAAAATTATGAGAATGGAATGATATACCCACCATTTTCCAATATTAGGAAGATATCGGCACATATTGCTGCTAATGTTGCTACCAAAGCGTACGATCTAGGTGAGCTTCTCGTCAGTTGCCACCCTTTCAATTATCTTTCGGACAGATATTTGGGACCGAATATGTTTAAGTGGGCAATATTACATCAAATGTGTGTTCTTTTGTAGGTTTAGCCAGTCGACTTCCTCGTCCTGAAAACCTCGTCAAGTATGCTGAGAGTTGTATGTATAGTCCTGTTTACCGCAGCTACCGATGAATGGATACGATAAACCGAGTGAGATCATCTCAATCTACGTCTTTTTTAAGTCGGTTAAATTGTGTTTCTTGAATGTTTTTCATCCTGCTAAATATTGTGTAATTTGGTAAAACCGTTTGTACTTGGATTGTGTTTGTAAGTTGTGCAATGTGCCAATGTTCTTCATATATGTTTTACTGTTTGTATACGGGTTTGATTCTCATCATTTATACAAAGCGTTAATTCCCTCTTGTCTTCCCGTAAGGGATTCTCGAGAGCCCAGACGGAATAAAAAAACATAAATTAATTAGTGAAACGTATGAATGTACTACTATTAATATATTATTATTGGATTGTATATTGTATATTCATAGCTTTGCAACAATGATAAGCTTCTGTTAAGTAATATGTGAGAAAAAAAACAAGTAAATAATGAAAAAAAAACACAAAATCCGACCTGCCGGATTCAAACCAGCGACCTAAGGATTAAACTGCTCGACAACTACAGTCCTCCGCTCTACCAACTGAGCTAAGGTCGGTCATTGTCAGTTTTGGATATTGCAAGTATAGATTTATTATACGATTTATTATACATAGTAACAAAATCTCATTAAGCGACTTAATAAAAATTTAAAATGGATCCAATTTTCCAAATAAATAAATGAATATTCAAATGGATTGAAAATTAAAATGGCATAATTCCTATTTATTGAAAATTATTTTTTTTAATTTTAATTTTAAATTATCGGTATAAGGCAACTTTGTTCATTTATGACAATCAACTTGAATCGATCATCATCATCATATTCAGTCTATCCCACTCATAGGAAAACTATAATCATGGTCTGAGGAAGGTTGAAAGACGACAATTCATACCCATAAAAGAGAGTACGGTCAAAGAGTCATTCGGAATTAACTTGAATCGATTTTGTATTAAATTGTGGAAATGGTATTAAAGTTTATTTAGCGTGATTAAGCTTGGAAAACATTTGAGCATTTGACACTTGACAGTGTTTATTAAAAGGATTACTTCAAATTATTTGATTTTTTCCACCAAATTTATCTTCATTCTTTACCAATTGAGAAATTGATGTTGGTATTAATGAAAAATTGAAAAGAAAAGTACATGTATAACAGTATAAGACTATAAGTATATTTATTAGGATGAGAATGAGATAAAACATTTTATAAAAGTTAAAACTAATACAGTAATACTCATTTACATTGTCACCATTTACTAATAACTCGACGAGTGTAGATGAACTATCACAATTTATTATTGATTTCAAATAAAATAAAAACACATTGCTAATAATTAGTTTTTCATTTTAGATTTTCAAAGTCATAATTCCTCCATTTTTTCCAATGCTACTTTTTATTATTAAAAGCTTTAGAATAGTTGCAAATTCGAGTATAGATCTATTATGATCACTTTTTATTTTAGTATATTCTACTCAAAAATAAAATTTGCTTCATTTTTATTTTTGGTTATAACTTATACTCTTCATTAATTCTCATCTAAACATTAATAACAAAACAGTTTAATTTGACTTAAAATACAGTGACATTTTTTTAATAAAAAAAGACTAATACAACCAATTTTAGATCAATAAAAAAGTTTTAACTCAATGAACTTAAAAACATTCGATCATAAACAAACAGCTCTTGTAGCTCAGTTGGTTAGAGCACCCGTTTAGTAAGCGGGAGGTCTTGAGTTCGACTCTCAACAAGAGCAAATTATTTTTTTTGATTACACTAAATCAAATCAGTCAGTATATACTATATAATCATTTTAATCTATATTATAAACCATGTATATGTTACAATATTGTCAAATTTTTAATCTTATACAGAAAAAGAATGGTAAATACTTAACATATTAAATTAAAGTGATGGGAGTGTAACATTATAAGCAAAAAAAAGCTTGAAACCTGGGCATGGAATTTTTTTCCTTTCAAATGAACAAGCTTAAGAAAGAATGCACAGCTGGGAGCTCATCATTTAATTTGCACCAAGTTTTTATTTAGCATTATTTATTTTACACCTTTTTATTTTTAGTAATGGACTTCAAACAGGGTTGTTTCTGGGGTTCTTTTTAATTTTAGTAATGGACTTCAAACAGGGTCGTTTCTAGGGTTAGTTTTGAGATGCTACCGCCCTAGGGCCCATCTCATAAAGAGGCAAGTTAATCCTTATACCTGGATCGAACTTACAGTATTAGATTTCTTAATTAAACGCATGACCACTGAACAACTGGGGAACAAATAACTGAAACTTTACTTATATAAGGGTCATTTGTTTATTTTTCGCTATTTTTCGCCTAGGGCCCAAAATTTCAAAAAAAAACGGCCTAGATTTCAACTCAACTCAGTACCCTACTTGTTTCAGCGACTACAAATTATCTCGTGTAGAAGTGCAAATCAAATGATATAAGTGGCTAAGTGCAAATCAAGTTAAAATTAAAACCGGTTTGAATTCTATAATTTCTTGCAGAACAGGCTGGCCAATTCTCAACAGGCCTCTAAAATCAAGTTAAAACAAAAGTGTGTTAGCAGCTAATATTAGTTAGTCTACAATCTATATAAGCTGACTATAAAACATTTAGGACATGCTTGTATTGAGTGTAAATATTTAAGGGAGTAAAAAAAATCAAAGTAAGAAAATGAAGTTGATAATTGAGAAATTAGTGAAATTTAATTGTTGTAGAGATGGAAGAATTGTTGCAAAGTAAGGAAAAATGAAGAAAATTCTCAATTTTGTGGGGTAAATATTTATCCTGGGTGGGTGAGGAAATGTATTACCTCTATAATAGGGGAAATTATCATCCTTCTCCTTCATTATTTTTATTTTATGCTCATTTTACCTTTTTCACAATTAGCTCAACTACTTCAAATGCATCTCTATTTGCTTTCATTTCATTAGTTTGACTTTTTTACTTCCTTAAATATTTACACCCAATACAAGCATGCCCTTAAGTAAATTCAACAAACCTTAAAATTTCCATGTAAAAAAACAGCAATTATTGGCGTCGCCCGGACTCGAACCGGAGACCTTCAGTGTGTTAGACTGACGTGATAACCAACTACACCACGACACCATCTGAAATGAAAATCAATTGATTACAGACTTGCAGTGAAAAACAGTGAGTTATAAAATAATTATTCAATAAAAATATACTTTCTCCCTACATTTTGATTATAGGCACCCTTTATCGTTCATGCTTATTTTATATATTGCGGTTAATGTGTAAATAAAAATATAGTCAAGTGGTATTTTGTTAAATCATTTAATCACACACTGAAAAATATACTTTCATAATGGAGTATTAGCTTTTTATAATTTTTTCAATACATAAATAAACAAAATAACACACTGAATGGCGCAAAAAGTCAATGTAGCAAGTATAATTGAATAGAGGAAGTATACTTGAAAAAAGCAGGTAAACAAAATTGGCGTCGCCCGGACTCGAACCGGAGACCTTCAGTGTGTTAGACTGACGTGATAACCAACACCACGACACCATCTTTATGATGTTAGTAACAGGTAAATTGAATCTTACAGAACCAAAACTCATTTAATTTTAACTTGACATATTAGAAAAGGAAATAAATTATTTGCTAAACTGCTGTCAAGAGTCAGAAGATTTCACTATACTCTTAGGTACTTCCACCGTTTCATTATACTTGTTACTTCCTTATTAAACAGTTTCAAAGTACTTGCTATACAATTTTTAAGAGGTTATAATGGTCTTTTTAACACAAAAAAACTGATTTCAAACGAGGAAATACTTCACTTATCTAGACACATGTGCAATTGGTTTTCCAATTATTGAAAATAATGAACTAAAATTAGTGATGGTCACAGTTCGGGTTCAACCAGTTCCAATATTGATAAAAAAAAAGTTTTCTTAATTAACCTAACATAGGGTTACAAAGGCAATAACACATAGAATAATAAATATTTACATATTTGTCTATTCTATCACAATTTTCATTATTCATTCTTCATAATAATAAAAGTTTTTCATTCCTATTCACTACAAGAACTACATCAAATTGTAATTTTAACAGGCTTAAAATTTTACATTTCATTGCTCCAATGTCATCAAGTAGCTCCTACCTGGAGTGCAGTTTGGAGGTCCAATACGCAATCTACCTTTATTGTACACTTATTAGTGCTAAGGAAGAGCTTATTTTCGATTGATTTTTTATAGTAGAAAATTATATATTTTTACATCTAAATAAAACATGCACATAATTTATTACGACATTATACTACAATCCATTATAAATCCAAACCCAAAAAACTAAAATTTGGAAAACTACAGTCTCAGAGGCCATTCTTTCCAAAAAGATGCCTACGCAGTAAGCCAAAAAAGGTAAAATATAACAAAGTCCAAACAATAATAATAAGTTATGGCAAAAGTTAACCTTAATGCTTGCACAAAGTCCACAAGCTTATTGTTTCACCTAGGAATATGAATTTGAGGATGAATCACCTCAAGTACTATGACATTAGGGCAAGACTTAAAAATGTTCAAAACACACTCGATGATCCGATATTCACTGAACTTTGTAACTGAATCCAATTTGACCCGACTAAAAATGGATTTACAATTATTTTAAAACAAATTTAGACACAAAACCCGATTTTGAACCGACACGAAAACACCTAACTCCAATCAACTCGATGACCCGAATGAACACGTTTAGGCAAGTAAGAATCATGAGTCATAAAGCTGCAAAACTAGAAAAAGCGAGAAAAATAACAGAATAATGTGCTCTTGTAGCTCAGTTGGTTAGAGCACCCGTTTAGTAAGCGGGAGGTCTTGAGTTCGACTCTCAACAAGAGCAATTTTTTGGTTTCAGATGAGAACTCAGAAATGCTCAAAAAATATTGTCAAACCTTTTATTGCAAAGAGCAACATTTCCATATCAGAGATCCAGGATAACATGAAGCATGCCTAAAAAAATAAGGCAACAGAATTACCTGCTGGATGATCATCTATTAAACCTTCTGCACATCCAAAACAATCCATTATATTTCATCATTATGTCATTTGCCCCAAAATGGTTTTATACTCCCTCTTATTCCGATCAAATGCTTATTTTCTGTTTTAGCATATTCACATAAATATCTCATTTTCTTATCACATATACCCTCATAGGATCCAACTACTTGCATAATCGTCATCAAATTGTTACTTCTCCCTTACTCACTTCTAACCTGTGGTTTCATAGAAGTGAAAAATGATATGATGGATCTAGAATTACAAGTTGAGATAAGAGAAAATCGGAATGAATGAAAATAAAGAATCCATGTGGACGACTATTAAACTAATATATTAGTCATGAAATTGACTCTAATTTTTTGAGATTAAGGCTTAGGCATTGTTCTTGTGAAAAGTCGAACATTACCAAATAAGACAATAAACATGTCTAAAAAACATGAAATCACCATAGACCAAAAACTCCAACATGTCGAATTGGAACCAACGTGGATAATCTATTCTATATTAAAATACAGTCCTGCCTCCTGAGCTAGGTCAGTTCTTGTATGTTTACTCTAGAAAATCCATCACATACTGAAATACTGATATCATTTTATTTGAAAAGAATAACTATACTTCCTCCGTTCTATAGTATTTGCTACTGGGTGTGACATGTTGTGTTCAGTAGCAAGTATTATGGAACGGAGAAAGTATAAGTTAATGATGCTTCAAAGTGGTCAATGATGAGCTAAGCTAAGATCCATGCATCAATCATTATGAAATCTGACCTACTAGATTATGGTGGAACAACCAAATATGTATAACTTTCAAACACCTAAATATTGCTTAGTGCTGAAAACGTAGATGCAAACTATAAGTAAGCTTATCAAGTAATAACTCTAGGTTGCAGAAGTAGTAGGTGCGGGTGCATCCAATGAGATGAACTTATTCAAGAAAATACAATTTTCCATACTTCCATTATCTCAATGGCAATAAGTGACTACGAAAAAAGCTACTCCCATCAACATATTGAATATGAATGAATATTTAGTTCATTTTAGACCATTATTAAGTCTTCAATTTAGTGCATTATTAGTCCATTCATACAGATCCTACACAAAACAAATTTTTTTGGAAGGGCATAAATTTGAAACAGGGCAAATTATAAGGAAAAGGAACGAAATAAATGCCATCTCTAGGCAGCAGCGGGGACTCTCCCCTATACATCTCCTTTATGAGAATATCTTTGTCTTTAGTTCTATGTTCTCTCGATTTATATGTAGTCATGTAAGGCGAGGTGGGAACACTGTCGCACACTTAGTTGCTAGACTTGATATTGACTCGCACGATGAGAAAATTTGTATGCCTCCTGTTCTCCAAAGTATTCAGACTTTGGCGGATCTTGACTTGATATAATTATCAAGATGATTTTCAAAAAATAGGAACGAAATAAATTAACAACAAAAGAAAAATCCGACCTGCCGGATTCGAACCAGCGACCTAAGGATTAATCTGCTAACCAACTACAGTCCTCCGCTCTACCAACTGAGCTAAGGTCGGCCTTTTGATACGCTAACAACAAATTCCTTAGAAGACATGTAAAAGTAAATCAATTGCTCATGAACAAAAAAAAAATCAAAAATACTATGAGAACTCCAATTAAAAAACAAAGACATGTATCATCAAAATCAATCCAATAAGTTACAAATAAAACTTCAATTAATTTCAAATCAAAACACAAAACACACAAAAAAAACCTAATTTCTATTCAATTGATTCAGATATTCACAAGTTTTCGCAAAAATTTTTAAATCAGCAATAGCACATAGTAACGAATCTAAATGATCATTAAGATGATAAAAATATTAGGAATTTTGCCTGGGATCAGATTCCATGAAACGCACGTTTTCTCCACAATCAAACAAAAGAAAGAAATTTATAGAGAGGCAAAGATTAGAAGAAAGGAGAAATACCGCAGATTTTGGCTGAAAAATAGGCACATCTTCCTCTAAATCTACACCTTCCCCACCGAGAGTATCTAGTTTGTTTAGGTTCTTTTGATATGAACAATTTTTTCATATTTCACATTTGTGCTTTTTTTTTAAGAACTTTGGGCAATATAAATTTTATAATTAAATAGTCAAAAACTAACTTAAAAAAAAAAGAAAAGAATACCGTGTTTAATATAACCTTTTGTCAATTTTTCTATAATAATACGAACTTTTGATTAACCATTAATAATACCAACATTGGGGGGCTTTCCCTAGAATAATACCAACTTTAGTTTATTAACTAATTTGCAAATTTTTTTGTCATATAATCACCTATAGTTTAAATTTTAACATATTAGGTATATTGTAGGAAAACACCCCCATACGTTAGTATTATTAATAGTTAATCAAAAGTTGGTATTATTGTATGGGAATATAAGCAAAAGATTGTATTATTCCTCCTTTAAAAAAAAATTTTTTTACAGAAATTACACAGAATAATATTTTCACAAAAACTGTTAAACAAAATTAACCTTTTGCATGATAGGCTTAATTAGGTTTTTTGCCGTTCATATTTTTTTCGTGTGTGTTTTGGAAATTATCAATGGTACCGTAAAATTTTTTGCACTTTGTCAATGATTGGTACCACTTAAATTTTTTTTGGATTATTAATGTTATTGAGCGTCTTACAACCATAATGTTTTAAGTCGTCCAAAATCATTAACTTTTTTATTTTATTATTTTAATGTTTTAAATTGAAAAAGAAATAAAGTTAACATGTTTGCACGATTTTTGACGAAAAAAAATTAGAAGATGTGATGATTGTAAAACGCTCAATAACACATGGATACCAATGATAATTGGTAATCGTAAAACATAGGGTTACTATTGATAAAGTGCAAAAACTTAGGGCTACAATTATTTTTTTTTTTTTTTTTTTTTTGCTTAAACTTCAATGATATGTAATAGGAGCTTTGGAATTTAAGAACTTGACTATGTAAACTACATAAATTGACATATTTTATCATAATCTTTCATTTGTTTGTATTAAAAAAAATAGAATAAATGAGGCAAGACGTATACGAAACGTATGAGGTAAAATCTTAGAAAACGTGCGACGACTTAACCAAGGTCAAATCATAACGTGAGACTTTATCCAATTTTATTTTTAAAATCTTTTTAGAAAGTTTTAATTATTAATTTATCATTCATTATTTATCATTTCTTAATTAGTTGCTCCTTCTAATTTGTTACCATATTTTTACATTGTGTCATCACCTTTTTTCATAAAATTTTCAATTTTGCATTTCTCTCCAAAAATACTCAAATTTTCTCAATTTAACAAACTCAAAACTTGTTTGACGTAAAAATAACCCATATTATTTTCGTAAATGTTTTAGACACAATTATAAATTTCGACGATTAATTTCAAATAAATTTCGAAAAAAAAATACAAAAAATGTTAAGAGCCTAGGCACAGTCGCATTTTTTGTATGACTTGATCATTTTTTTTAAAAAAAATATTTTTATCTTTCTCAATTGAAATTTCGTAAATTAAAATAATATTAAATAAAAACTCGATAAATTATTTTTTGAAATTATATTCTGTTTAAGGATTGTCCATCACATTTTCTTTCCCAAATTCTATTTTTGAGCGGAATATGAGATCAGTGATGATCACCGTTACACATATTTTCACTATTTGAATTCTGAACAAGTTGAATTGGAACAATTATCGGGGTTAATTGTGAAGAGAACATTGGCTACAACAAAAATCTGAAAACAAATACGAAAATAAAAAATAAGAATATGGAAATTAACAACATTAAAATGTATTGACAATACAAGTACACACTTAAAAAAACAAGACGAGTATACACCATTCTATTGTTCATAATCATATACAACTTTTATTGTTGTAGTAGCAAAAATGTAAGATTTTTCCACAAAATGAGCTTATAAAACACCTAAGCAAATTCAACAAGCCTAAAAAAAACTCAATGTGAAAAACAGTAACATTTGGCGTCGCCCGGAATCGAACCGGAGACCTTCAGTGTGTTAGACTGACGTGATAACCAACTACACCACGACACCAGTTGACTTTAAAATCAAACTTTAGAATTAAAACACCTTGCAATTCACAAATCACAAATAGAAATAAGCAAAGAAGCACAACTTCTTCATCATCATCATCATCATCATCATCATACCTAGTGTTTCCGCACATAGATATTCTATGGTCAGGGTCCGGAGAAGGAAAGTCGACGGCGTCTCATACCCAGAAGGAGAGGCCGGTCATAAGAGTCCTTCGGCTCTCTACTATAGTCTTCTGCAAATTATAATAGATTTAAAAATTAAGCAAAGAAGGCACAACTTAAAGTTTAAAAAATAAAAATAATAAAAATAATAGATTAAGGAATTAAGCTGCAGCAAATTATAATGAATTAAGATAGTTAAATACATTTCATGGTTTTGTCGGCAAGCAATCATGGAAATAATTCAAATAAAATTCTTATTGAAAAAATCAAATTAAATCGAAGAAATTTAAATTTCAAAGAGATATTATTACCGTAAAATTTCAGATGCTCCACAACTATTATTAGTATGTTGTCTCCATTAAACCCTAATTGCACTGGAAAAAAATGTAAAAAAAATAGAGCTAAAAATTAAATTATAAAAATCCGACCTGCCGGAATCGAACCAGCGACCTAAAGATTATCTGTTATACAACTACAGTCTTCCGCTCTACCAACTGAGCTAAGGTCGGATGTTGTTTAATTCAATACAAAATATTTATATTAATATAAAAAGAAAATATAATAACCAAACTTAAAATACAAAAAGTCCGACCTGCCGGAATCGAACCAGCGACCTAAAGATTGTCTGTTATACAACTACAGTCTTCCGCTCTACCAACTGAGCTAAGGTCGGTTGTTGATTATTTTGTTAATTAAATTTATTTATTTAATAGCAGTTACATGAAGTATATGTTTTCAGTTTGAATCTTAACACTATAATTATAAGAGGTAAAAATGGGATTTATCGCTACATTGTTCATATCCTCATTTAATCCTAGTCCTTAATTATATGTAAAATTTTACAACTAACTATTGTTTTAATTTTCTTAAAAATAATTATAAATGTAAAATTGATTTATTTAGTGAATTAGGTATAAATGAATAATTTAATTTTGAAAAAAAACTACAACAAATAATCTATGTATAACTCTGAAGAAATCAAATAAATGTTTACAAAAAACATATTTTTCTTTAAAATTAAATAAAAGAACTTTATTACAAAAAACAATTTTATGATTATAAAAATTAGTTTAAAAACTCGTGCAATGTACGAAGATCTTAGAATTAAGATATATATACAAATAATTCAACATTTTATTCATCTACTATGATATTTCCACCAATTGATTGTTTTTTAATAATCTCATCTATAATATGTTTTGCTCTCAATATACCCGACGTGGGAGGGGAGGAGTGGAGCGCATAAACAATAGCTATGGTTACAAGTCCAAAACTTATAAATCGACATTGTATTAACACAAATTCTTATTTGAGAACGTCATTTGTAAAGACGCCTCTCAAAAGCCCAATTCAATTCTAAATATATATTGTTACAACTCTAAATATAGATTTGGACTGGACTTTTGAGAGTCATCTTTACAAAAGACGTTCTCTCAAGAGAACATCTGTTGTATTAAACATGATTCATAATTTCATCAAATCAAAATGTCTCATATGGCCATATTTAACTACTTGCATCATGCATGTTCACCCTAATTGCTACAAATGATAATATAATTCAATGCAAATAATAATAAAATAATTGCTGCAAAAAAGTATTCCCAAAAAAAAATTGCTACAAAAAAGTAACTGTGACAAAATAATAACTTTGCAAGGTTCTTTGACATCTGAAAGTGTTCAAGGAATAAGAAAGAAAGCTTGAATTAATATGATTGAAGGCAATCAAGTTTCACTATCTCCAATTTTGACATCAAAATGGAGTTATAACTTATATGTAATCTACAACAAAGTCGAGCATATATAGTTTTCTCTATTAAACATTTAACCATATACTACGTTCAAAACCACTGGACGACTGTCCCTTTGTAGCATGGTGCCGTATGGTCCAAGTGTGAGCAACGGAATCATCCTGTGACGTCTGCGAATAGGTATCCAGGAAGGAGCCGCAAGAGGCCAGTGCTTCACCAAATCTTCTTCTTAACCCAGAAGAGAAGAACCACAACTCCAATCACAATTGCAACGGGAGCCCATTTCCTAATTAACGCCTAGAAATCCAAATTGTAATGAAAATTCAGCGTAGAATTTGGACAAAGTTACACTTAAGCGAAGGATATTAACAGCAAGTAATGTGGGCTCATATTAAAGTCTTAACGGTCTGTTTGATAGGTAGTAATAAACGGTGGTAAATGTAATTTTGGTTGGAAAGTCTCTTGACTACCTCGATGGCCATGCTTGTCCAAATTCAATCATCTCATTTTATTCATAAAAGTCATTTTAATGCATTATCATTGGGAAAAGTGATATTAGATGCTAATGAAAATTTGTAATTAAAGAAACTTTTTTTGTGATTAAAATTTCATCACGCGGGAATGACATGGAACTTTCGTTGAAAATTTACACTATAAATCATTCTAATTACCACCATTTGGTACCACTAACTAAACGGGTTGTAAGAGAGGAAACATTACAATGAGTTTGGGATGGGGAGGACTGAGGAGCATGGATTTTTTCAAATAAGCAATTAAGCTCAAAACTAGTCATTATAACTTTCAAAATGGAAGTCTGCAGCACCCAGCTCTGTGAATAGTTCATAAAATTAAGACTTATTAAACCTTTGTTTTTTATAAAACTAACCTGTCGATTTAGATCTCTTGCCTTATCGGCATATATCCGTGATTCAGATGTTAAGCGGCTGGACATTTGGCTGACCTCTGCAAGATTGAAATTGCATTCAATTAAAAAATTCAATTTTAATTCAATCGTCTCATCATACGATTCAAAAAAAAAAAACACAAACAGATAAAAAAAAGAGTAAAACATTATAAAATCTTGAAAAATCAGGAATGGAACGATATCGAAGCAACGTTTCTTATACATAAATGGAGTTGTATGTAATCTACAAGAAAGTCAAGCATATATATAGTTAACATATACTCAGGGCAATCAAGTTTCACTATTAATCATCCATGACTGTAACACAACTCTATCTTTTTGGAATTACATTAGTTAAAAAACGACTTAAAATTTCCCATTCCACCTTCCCCTTGTTAAAAAAAGCATTGCAAATATACCAATTGTTTATAGATTGACAATGATGACCAAGAAACTGACGGTAACATACAATCTAACACAAAACCAACCTTCAAAATTTGAAGAGCAGGGGTAGTTGCATTCCAAAAAGGTAAGACACATACCAACTCTCCTATTAAGGACAATGTAACATACAACAAGAGAGCAGATAAATAAAATGGCATCTAAAACTCAAGTAAGATAGCTAGTCCTCACTCCTCAGATATATCTACTGTTCAAAATAGAGTTTAGACAGAAAATTTCCAAATGAACAGACATCCTAGAGAAAAAGGTAAGAAGAAACCCCATTATTTTCAATCAACCATCATGAGGAGATCAAAGACAGTTAACATAGATAGAGAGGCCACTTACCATCTGCAGAAAAAAAATTGTTATCAAAAAATTAAAGTCCCCCCACCCGCCCATAGCAAAACCCCCAAAAAAGGGAGAAGAGCAACATGTAGAAAAAAAACCATCTATTGTGTAATCATTATATGCATATTGCAACATAATGCAGTGCTACAATGACATCTTGAACCTCAATCAAAAAGCAAACATCATTATTTCTTTAAAATCTGTTCAAAACAATTCTTACAGGAAACGAATATCGACCAAATATGAGAAATATTGATTTGAAGGTTCATAAAAGTATGACAGGAAAACAGGAAAATATTAATTGTTTTCGTTTTTTCTCTTCAAATCGTTTTCTTGTGTTATTTTTAGTCTTTAGGTTCTCTAGTCCTCTTTTCTTTTCTTCTTAGTTTTCAAAGCACGCCTCACTTTGCACCTACTGCGCCTCGAGCTCAGGCTTGGCTAAAAATGCCTCAGCTAGGTGAGGCAAAGCCCACTACAAGAGGCTTGCGCCTTGGGCGCCTCGATGCACTTCACGCCTTGTGCGCCCGGTGCGCCTCTTGTTGGACTAGATAATTAACTTATGCTTATTTTTAGAAAAAGAAATAAAACTCGAAACCCGAATTTACTTTTATATGTAGTTCGAAAAATTGTTGCTTCTTTAAAAAAAAACAAAAAGCGTACGAAGAAGAAAATAATTGTGAGAATTCTTCATATTCTCATATAATAGTTTTATGCTAAAATGGTGTTTACCGCAAGGATAATCAATGTTTTCAAACTTGTTAAAACTAAAATATGAATATCATTTTAATGGATTAAATTTTGTTTCCTAAGTTTATTTCCTCATTAATCATTTTTGTTTTCCGAATCAAATTGAATTTCATCTTATTTAACATTGGTGTGACTTCTAAACTGTGTTTGGATATGAATTTACGAGTGAACAAAAAGGAAGGGGAAGTAAAGAGATGGAAATGAATGAAAAGGACACACTAAAGAAAACTTTTCTAGTTTACTTAAGAGGAAAGGGAAGGGAGAGGAAGAGAAAAATTATATTCCTCCAAAATCTCTCTAGTTAAGGAGCCCTAAGAGCCTAGGCGCAAAGCGGGGGTGAAGGCGCGAGCTTTTTGAATGCGAGGCGGACTTTTTCGCTTAAGCTTAAAAACCAATTAGAAAACATATATAATACTTCAAAGAGCATAATATTCATATATTTGTATCAACAAGTTTGAAAACATTTATTATTCTTGCGGTAAACACCACTTTAGCACAGAAGTATTATGATGAGAAAACGACGAATTCCAAAAGTTATTTACTTCTTTGAATGCTTTTGTTTTTCTTAAAGAAACAATGGTTTTTCGAACTTCATATTCAAGTAAAATTGACTTTCGAATTTCACTTCTTTTTCAAACATAAGTTAACAAGGAGGCGCATGCCTCTTGTATTAGGCTTTGCCTCGCCTAGCCGAGGTGTTTTCACCCGAGCTCGAGGCACACAAGGCGCAAAAGCGAGGCGCGCTTTTTAAAACTAAGATTAGAATCTAAACAAAAGAAAATAAATCATTTTAAATCCTTCCCCCTAGTTTCCCTCCAACTCCCTTGATCCAAACACAACCTTAGCCAAGCTACATGAAATATTATTAACTAGAAATATGAATTTAAATGAAAAATTCAGTGTTGCGTTGTTGAGCGTTAAGTATACTAGCACATAATCTAGACAAATAGTTCAAAGTGTCACTCATAAACCCAATCCAGCTAAGACAATCTACCATCCATATCACTTAAACTTGAAAAAAATGAATTTGGTCGATAAAATTTCAAAGTGTATAAACCATATCGTACTTTGGTGAACTGAAAGTCCAAGTGAAATAACACTTACAACTTTGATACCTTTTATATAACCATAACAATGTCAGAGCTTGAATCCCAGAATATTAAAGTCGACTACATGAACTAATATATGAGTTTCAATGGTCGTCCACATGGATTCTTCTTCTCCACTCATTTTAATTTCAACCATCTCAATTTGTAAGCCTAGGTCACTTATAGTCTTTTCCACTTCCGTCCTTCATGTCATCTTCGGTCTTCCTCACCCTCTTTTTAAGTCTTCTGAGCTCTAGCTTTTATAAAACTTCCAATATGCTTAATACCTTTTTACACAATTAGGCTTTGTTACCTAGACTCTTCATTTTACTTCAAGTACATGTATCGGGTCTTTGACACTCAGACATGGATATGACACTTGGACACTATTTTAAACCAAAAAATGCACTTTTCCTTAAGTTAGCCTAGTCGGACACTCAAACACATACCATGTCGGATGAGTTTTTAGTCCGAATAACAAAACAAATATTGACCTAAAGTAAACAAAGTCTTTTTCTGGTATAAAAAATTACACAAAATAGGAGTTATGTATTGAACGACTTACGATCCAATTTTTCACCAACACCAAGTACTTCTTGCACATTCCTTGTCATTATTTGGTGCACTTCATAGAGCTCATCATTTAGTTTAGCAATGTTCCTCTGGGTACGCGTATCTTGGTACAATTTCTTTGTTCTCTGAATAAATGTATCTTTATCAAAAAAAGGGAAAATAATAGTTTAGTAAAACAACCTTTCAAATATAGAAGCAAATGCAAAGAGCATAAGCATACCAAACTTGATGAAAGCATAAGGTCTAGCTGCAGTTTCAATTTGATTCCCATTTACACGCTCAAATTCATTCTTGAGATCTTCCAGATATTGAAATGCAAGCTTCTTCGGATAAGATCGATCACACATTGTCAGGTAACAAACACTTCCCTCAATGATATAGCTTTTTACTTATTAAGGTCAAAATTTAACACCAAGATCTCATACGGAAATATGAACATGAATGAGAGCAAGTAAGCAAAATAATTTAAAATGTTGCATAGAGATAATATTTGAATTAGAGAACTTTAAAAGAGTAAAAAACACATGTACAACATTATTGGGACATTATCCCTACAATCATATGTGAACAAGTGGAAAAGAAGTTAAAACGCAAGTAGAAGGATAGGCAACAAGCTCTGCAGCTAACATAAATGCGAACAACGTAAAAATAGCCTTTTCTCCCAAAGTAACAAGCACAAATATCAAAGCACAGCTTACTCATGTAAGGGAAAATTGTTTCATATACATCAAGTGACCATAAACATTATGGACCGAGACACCACCAAACTTAGCAACGAACACTGCGCCATAATCAACAGTGAAAAGAAACGACAACCAACATTCTCTACCTTAAAAGTAATTTATAAATTGATGTTGGGAACTCCAATCTTTGCATCAAAACACTAATACAATATATTCTTTGCCAATATGATAATGAATGCAACAATAACCTGACAAATAACATACAAAAACGAATTTTTAAACAAAAAAAAAAACTCCAAGCAACTCATTGTTATTTATCAATTAAAAGTGTGCTTTGCACTTAAGTTAAATGATAAACCAATCTACACACAATAACATACACAACCTCAACTCAGGGCATAAAAAAATTCTAAGAGGCGTGTAGAGTCTGGGTACTACGAAGTAGTTCTCCATTCCAAAGCATGTCTCAACATGTGTCACATATTAGGATAGCTTACTAGACATACTAGTCAGGCATTTTATATTACAAGATCCAAATAACGTCTTAGTCATCAAATTCTTTCTTAGCCTTAGAGTAAAAATAACATGAATTGATAAGACTAGTACTAAAATGAGATTTGCTTGTTCCAAGCGGCAAGCATTAAAATGTATGGACCTCAACAAAATCATGATTAACAAACCAAGCCTTCATTCTTTAAGACTTCATCAAGGATTCAAAGAAGAAGGGAAAGGGTCACATAGAAGACATCATCAATTCTTTTTGCTTGGGGTTTGTAGTTTAATATGAATCTTAGAAATGATGTAATAAAAATGGAATATGATGAAACTAAGTGGAGACATACCATTGAAAAACTAAGTCATAAGCCCTAGGGAGCAAGTCCTAAACTTTCTTGCCACTTCTAAAGGACGACTTAGCAACCTTGGTATATTTATTTCTACACTCAAGTCAAGGAAGTATGATGCATTAGTAAGGAAAAACTCCTTAAGTTAATTTAAATTTTATTCATGACCATGGAGGTGATTAAATTTTATATCAATGGTCAACTGCCTACCACAACCTTCTTACTTTATGTGGGTTAAGGGAGTGCTAATCATATTGTCCTACTTCAACTCTTTTGTGATAGAATTTGAAAGCTTATTTGTTCAATTTAAGGGCGAGGGATGCACAATTTAAGATATATAGTAGAAATCAAATTAGTACATCATCTTTAAATTAATATGCCACACCACAAGTATATCAACTATAGTGCAAAACCGAGGCGCATCTTCGTATCGCAGCCATAGTGACCGCGATATCCGTTTTTACGTTTGTTACCGCGACCGTGACCGAAACTGTAATTTTGCACTTTGATAGTAAGTATTTGATTAATCAAAAGAATCGAGAAGCCCATGGCATAAGTAATAAGTAATAACCATTTACCATTTTTAAAAGCCCTGTCTTATTAGGGGCATAGAATATTTATGCCAATATAACCTGCAAACTCCTAGGATTACAAGAAATAACAAATGCATTGAAGAACCTAAATAAAATATGCCCTTGCTTGTCACTCGAAATAGGCTACATGAGCATGCTTGTATATCATGTGCCTTAGCCTTTGTTACATAGACTCTTCATTTAACCTTACACCATTTTCGATCATGATACTTGGAATGGGTGCAACACTCCAACACTTCATTTTGGAATAAAATTCATGTATTTATCCATAAAAATAACAAACGGGATACTTGGATCCACGTTCTTATTCAATAATCGTAACCGTTTCCATGTCACATAGGTCTAGCCTCAATAAACTCATAGCACTACAAAAGACCATTGGTGTCACAAGCTCATCCAACTATAGTGACTACAATTTCAAACTCTATTCTCTAATCGTTTTTCATTACTCTACTACTTGAACAGACTCATAGATACAGCAATGAAGTAATGATTGTCTCCATCTCCCCAGTCCCCACCACTTTCCTAACTCTAGTATTTACATATGTATATGTACATCTATTTCCAACTTACTCCTTAAACTTCAACGACACACCCAAGATTAATTCTACAAGCTCAATTATGTTCTAGGCATTACCAATTCTACCAAACAAATAGAATTCCTTTGTAAGTCTTCCCAAAAACACTTGAAAAAAAAAAATTTACACTGCTTTACAACACATAAAGATAACCCAAAACATGTTCTATATGTATCAGCTATGCAAATTTATCAACAATCATAAATCTCCCCACAAATTCTTTACTCAAGCTCTCTTCTTCATGGAAGAAGAAAATCCCAAATCAACCCTAAAAAAGGATTAAGACTAATGAAGCATCGAAGTAAAATTCTACTACTGGTGATGCAACCAACACATGCTACCAAGTACCAAGTACAAAAACCACATTACCAAACACATACAATAAAATCACATTGCACCAATGCCACTGAAGTGTCTCCCAACTAAGTGGATCAAACTTGCACAATCATACCCTTACACTAGATCGAAGCGATTAAAATTGAAAAATCATATTGATACCAAAACTTCGCAACAATTAAGATATACTAGCACATTACAATTTACAAAACAAATGCACACTATACTACTCAAACATGCAACTAAAAAAGGATACTGAAAAATATAAGGTCCACTTTCAACAGACATTCTCGAAGCATCATTTTGACCTTTAGAGAGATTCTTAAACAAAGCTTTAATTTGCTGTTTGTAATATTCAACATCCTGTACATCACGTCCATCATCTAATCCTTCTGCTAATGGTAGTCCATCCATAACACGTGCAAGCATTGTTACCTTCACCATTTTCTGCTTGATTCTACGTTTTTTTCAGCTGTATTGCAGGAAAATCGAAGAACAATTGAGAGAATTTTTAGGGTTTCAAATTGGGGAATTTTAAATAGATTAAAACAACATTGAATTAAAGATTGACAAAAAATTTACCTGAAATGAAATTGTGTTCGCTTAATTCCAGATCGTTGAGCTCTGCAATTTGAGAAGATCTTGAAGAAGTGTCAAAAAAACGTGATCTATTTTTCGGAGGAAATAAAGGTAAAATTAAATTCAACATTTAAAAATCGATAATATTTAATTCTAAAGTAGGTGAAAGAATAAAAATTTGTCAATTAATATTTAAATTAATTAGCTTGCTATGTAAGATCGTTTCACCATAGGACGAGTTCATATTATTAGTTATTTTTTAATTAATCATCCTACAATAGTAATTGATCACTCTAAACTATATACATAGGTACTTATAATAGTCCGTTAAAATGTTATAATGGGTATTGTCAGCAAATAATATACAAATATTAAATGATTTTGAAATAATCAATAGCAGGAAATAGAGATTATTCACAGCAAATAAACAATAATGGGGAATTATATATTTATTTTAATGCTCCATTTGATATAGTATCATTGATGATAATTAAACCTGTTTACTTTTGTTACCTAATCAAAATTGGTCTAAAATCCAACCAAAAATCATTTAAACATAAATCAGAATTCTTGACTCGTAACCTAAAAATACCTAAACCCGATGATAGCCAACTCTTAGAACGTTATTAAGGTCTCTAACGGGCCGTTTGGTTAGTGGTACTAAATGGTGGTAATGGGAATGATTTATAGTGTAAAATTTAATCAAAATTTTCATGTCATTCCCATGGTAATGAAACTTTGATCACAAAAAAGTTTTTTTGTTCACAAATTTTCATTACCACCTAATACCACCTCTCTCATTGGTAATGCATTGGAATGAATTTTATGAACAAAATGAGATGATTGAAGGTTCTCAAGCATGGTCATCAAGGAAGCAAAGAAATTTTTCAACCAAAATTACACTAGCTTTTCATTCCCATTACCGCGATTTATTACCATCTACCAAACGGGCCACATGTCATCAATGTAAACAAATTTATAGCACGTCAATTACTTTCTAACAACTATCACTTCTTATATTTTGTACAATTCGTTCAAGTTACTCAGAGTACGTAAGTTTGTATGAATGTGCAGTAGGGATGACAATTTAGTCCGAATTCGACCCTAGCCTGACTCAATCCGAGGAAAATAATTCGATTCGAGTCCGAGAAAAAAGTCATCCGACTTCGACTCCGACATTACGATCCGAGTCCGAGTTAGAAACGGACCGGAGTGACCTTTTTAAAAATCCGACACTCCGACCCTGAAGAGAATCTGACTTTGAATTTGACTTTTACTCCAATATTTTGTTTCCTTCTAAACGTGACTAATTCAAGCTTCCTCTCATACTAATCGTAATTTTCGGTTTTGAAATACTACTTGGTATTTTTAATTAGATTAATCAATCAAAATACGATAATCAGATCAAGAAAAATAAAATATGTTAAATCAAAATGCGAGAAATTTTTGTTAATAGTAGTATAGGATTATTTCTCTTGTTAAACTTGAATTCAATGTGCATATTTTTTGTTAAATTGTATTTGAAAAATATATTTTATTAATTTGTATGCTTTAAAATCATTAGTACAATATCAAATGATATTGTTTGAAGATAATCCGCCTCCGTTGGAGGTCTGAGAGTCCGAGTCGGGGCAAACTTGAAGTATGCATAGTCTGACTTCGAGTGGAGGTGGACTGAAAAAAAACTCCGACTATTATCCGGAGTAAAGTCGGAGTATGAATAATCCAAGCCAAGTCCGACTCATTTCCCTAAATGTGTGCGTGTAAGCATGTGTGCACACACACATGGGCGTATGTGTGCATATGTGTTTGCGTGTTTTTCATGTCTATGTATATCACCTAAGTATATTGTTCATAGTCATCAACTCAGTATGTCGTTCGTAAATAGGGATTAGGCGAGGGAAGGTAACTGACAATCAATTCCCGTGCCACTTAAGAGTGAGGGGGCTGGAGGAATGTGTCAAATTATTCTGTTTGATTCGTTCATTGAAATTCTATCTGGTAAATGAACATTCACTGAAATACAATTAATATCATACTTCCTTCATAGTCTATCCTTATGAAAATGCACGCAAATCATTTTTAGTGAAATTTAGTAGAAAGTGAAATTGAGTTGGAGAATAAGACAAAGAAAAAACAAGTAGTTGATAATAAGTGGTCAAGATGAAGAGACATGATAAATTTGTGGATGAGATTTAAAGAAAAAGTAGGGATATTGTCAAAAAAGAGAAAAAGTGCAAAATGAGTAAAACAAGTTAAAATAAAAAGAAGTGCAAATTAAAAGAAACAGTGACAGTAAGAATCTTAAAATTTACAGTAATAAAAAGTGATGTCAAAGTGGATTTTGTTTTAAAGATTGACATATAGGAGTATCACTAGCACAAGACATTACTAATGAATATCATCTCTAAGTTTCACCAATACAAATATCACTATATTAGTATATTACACACTTAGAAAAGTGTAATAAATAGGAAACCGAATGTGATATGGTGCTCTAATACAATTATTAAGAAGAGAATCGAAATTTATTTCGGTTGGAACAAATGTCAGTATCACATGAGATTACTGATGAATATCATCTCTAAGTTTCACCAATACAAACATCACTATATTAGTATATTACACAATTAGAAAAGTGCAATAAATAGGAGACCGAATATGATATGATGCTCTAATACAGACATACAGTTATTAAGAAGAGAATCAAAATTTATTTCGGTTGGAACAAATGTCAATTCCCTAAATAAAAATTGAAGTTTTGTTTATATCTAATTTCTTTCTATCCTTAATCTATCTTGTAATACGTGTAAAATATAGGCAATAACAAAACCACCAAACTAAATCACTCAAACTTTTATTCTTTGATTGTCCATATTCATTTATCATTGAAGCATTAGTTGATTGTGCTTAGCCATATACTTGAGCGATAGAATTTATAAAATGGGTTTAGGCAACTTAACCAAAAAGAGAAATAGTAACCCAATAACAAGTTTAGACGATGATTACTATTAAAACTAACTAGTAGCAATAAAATTACTCCTTAAGTTTATAAAGTATTATAAACTCTTCTCCTTTTCTTTTATGTCTCTTAACCTGTTCTAAAGATTAAAACCTTAGTTATAAAAGCCTAAACAATAAATTGGGCTCTAGTACCATAATAGAATTATGAAATGGGCTTTGACAGCCCAAATACCAATTACAAGTCTATAGGAAGTTCACTAGTAAACCAATAGGTAGTAAAATATATTACTCCCTAAGTTTATAAAGTGATATACACTCTTCTTTTCTCCGATAAACAACAACCCACATGTAAAAAGTAATGGACACTTCAACACTGTGACAACTTAAAATTCCCATGTTAAAACATTATTAAATAAAGTAGATTTTCATTAACAAAATTGCCAAAATTTGCATAAGATTATCACTTATTGTTTCAAGGCAAATACAAAATTTGTTTATTAATAGATACATTTATTACCACAATGTTACAAACCCACATTACTCCAAGGCCTAAAAATAATATATTGTGTATTGCTATAATATCATTGAAAAGAAATCGTTGCATTTTTGATCATTCACTTGATTTTGTACTCATATTGAAGTATTCATTCAAGCCACCCTAAGTAGCGCGTGATGAACACTTATCTTTATATATGTACAAAATCAACATGTTCTACAATCCAATATTAACAAAGAAATCTTTAATAAGATGTTGTAGGTAAAGTCTAAGGAGATCTGATCCTGAATCCTGTTAACGACAAAAAACGCTGAATTCAATTAAAACAGTTAGATCAAATGGATTTTGTTTTATTGATTGAAAAACATCACTTGAGATTATCAATGAATATCAAGTTTGGATTTGCTACTTATTGCAAAGATAAATATGAAATTTGTCTATCAAATTACACAATTGGAACATACAAGCCCCTAAGACAATTATATAAAGCCCCTTATATCCCACCACCAATTCTTATAGGACATTTTCTTAGAGTTGTTTAGTGTTCTTTTTCAAAGATGGACAAAGATTTTCTACGTCAACAACTTAGTGATTCAAGACAATTTATGTTTGATGAGGTTCTTTTCTTGATCTACTAATTTTAATTAATATTTATGTTTGTTTAATAAATCCCTTGTTATGCTTTTAATTGGTAATTTAGATAAAATAATAATACTAACATAAATTGTTGTATGAGACAGTCTTACCGCAAGACGTGCATTGAATAGCCTAATTGTACCTATAAATTATTAGCATATAGACTCCTTATATTTAAATTGTCTCATAGAGATATGGTCTCCTTAGATATGGTCTCATAGAGATATGATTTTGGGTTTCATAACTTGAATTCTTACCCTCACATTTAAAGTGTTTTACATCTGAGAAAGAGAACATAATACCATTTTATAAACTAGACAATTGGTTTTACTATTGAACCTTCTTTGTGCTTGCAAATGAGTCTGACTCTTCTCCACAGACTGAAAATTGTTGTTGTTATAAGTCCTTCTTTGTTGGATAAAAATAAGTTATATTTATAAGAAATCTCCTAAGAAACTCTAAAAATTTAAAAGGATTTAATGATTTAAAAATTTTAATTTTTAAAATAAACGTCTTATATTTAAATTTAAAAATACCTAAAACCGATGATAGCCAACTCTTAGATCGTTATTAAGGTCTCTAACTCTCATCAATGTTATAATGTAAACAATTACTTTCTAACAAGGAAAATTTGCTCAAAATAATTCCAACTATCACTCGTTTGCCAAAAATAATCCCAACTATCAATTATTTTTTAATAATCCCAACTATTCTTATAGTTTGTTGAAAACATACCCACGTTCTTTTCAACCGGCTACAACGTGTAACTTTTCCATATTTTCTTTCTTTTTTGATTAATAGATGAAGGGGAAGAGTTATTTTGAACAGTCTAGTAAATAAGTAAAGAAAAAAATGTGAAAAAGTTATCTGTTCTAGTCGGTAATAAGGGGGGTGGGTATGCTTTCAACAAATTATAAGAATAGTTGGGATTATTAAAAAATAATTAATAGTTGGAATAATTTTTGACCAACGGCTGATAGTTGGAATTATTTTGAGCAAATTTTCCTTCTAACAACTATCACTTCTTATATTTTGTACAACTCATTTAAGTTACATAGAGTACGCGAGTTGGTAACGTGTACGTATAAGCATGTGTGCACACGCACATGGACGTATGTGTGCATATGTGTGCGCGTGTTTTTCATGTCTATGTATATCACCTAAGCATATTGTTCATAGTCATCAACTCAATATGCCGTTCGTAATAGGGATCAGATGAGGGAAGGTAACTGACAATCAATGCTCGTGCCACTTAAGAGTGAGGGGGCTGGAGGAATATGTCAAATTATTCTGTTTTGATTCGTTCATTGAAATGCTATCTGATAAATAAACATACACTGAAATACAATTAATATCATACTTCCTTCATAGTCTATCCTTGTGAGAGTGCACACAAATCATTTTTGGTGAAATTTAGTAGAAAGTGAAATTGAGTTGGAGAATAAGACAAAAAAAAAATAAATAGATGATAATAAGTGGTACAGATGAAGAGATATAATAAGCTTGTGGATGGGATATAAAGAAAAAGTGGGGTCGTTGTCAAAAAAGAGAAAAAGTACAATATGAGTAAAACAAGCTAAAATACAAAGAAGTGCAAATTAAAAGGAACAGTGACAGTAAGAATCTTAAAATTTACGGTAATAAAAAGTGAGGTCAAAGTGGATTTTGTGTTAAAGATTGACATATAGGAGTATCACTAGCACAAGAGATTACTAATGAATATCATCTCAAAATTTCACCAATACAAACATCACAATATTAGTATATTATACACTTGGAAAAATGTAATAAATAGGAGACCGAATATGATATGGTGCTCTAATACAATTATTAAGAAGAGAATCAAAATTTATTTCGGTTGGAACAAATGTCATTATCACATGAGATTACTGATGAATATCATCTCTAAGTTTGGCGAATACAATAATCACTATATTAGTATATTACACACTTAGGAAAGTGCAATAAATAGGAGACCGAATATGATACGATGCTCTAATACAGTAATTAAAATAGTAAGTCTCATGGGAGACGGTCTATTCTATAGACGGAATCCATGAAGTCCAGCCTAAAATATAACATAGTATATTTGGGGTTATAATAAATTATTTGGGGTTATAGAATAGTATTTTCGAGGTTATAATACCTTGCATTTAGGATTATAACATAATATAATTGATATGATAATAAAAAAAATCATTTAAGGGAAATGGGCTGGCCCAATTTTATGGTCTATCTTATAGACCGTCTCTTATGAGATTTTGTGTAATTAAAAAGAGAATTGAAATTTATTTCGATTGGATTAAATGTCAATTTTCTAAGTTAAATTTTAAGTTTTGCTTACAACTAATTTCTTTCTATTCTTAATCTATCTTGTAATACGTATAAAATATAGGCAATAACAAAACCACCAAACTAAATCACTCAACTTTTATTTAATTGTCCATATTCATTTATCATTGAAGCATTAGTTGATTGTGATTAGTGATAAGCTTGAGCGATAGAATTTATAAAATGGGTTTGGGCAACTCAACTAAGAAGACGTAGCTACTCTCTTACAAGTTTAAACGAGGATTACTATTAAAATTAATTAGTAGCAATTAAATTACTCCTAAAATTTGTAAAGTAGTATAAATCTTTTTTTTTTTTTTTTTGATATGCATCTTAACCAGTGCTAAAGATTAAAACCTTAGTTATAATAAAAGCCTAAACAATAAATTGGGCTCTAGTAGAATAGAATTATAAAATGGGCTTGGGCAACCCAAATACCAATTACAAGTCTATAGGAAGTTCACTAGTAAACCAATAGGTAGTAAAAAATGTTACTCCCTAAGTTTATAAAGTGATATACACTCTTCTTTCCTCCGATAAACAACAACCCACATGTAAAAAATAATGGACACTTCAACATTGTGACAACTTGAAATTCCCATGTTAAAAAATTTAAATAAAGTAGATTTTCTTTACAAAATTGCCAAAATTTGCACAAGATTATCAATTATTGTTTCAAGGCAAATACAATATTTGTTTATTAATAGATACATTTATTACCACAATGTTGCAAACCCATATTACTCCAAGGCCTAAAAATAACATTGTGCATTGCTATAATATCATTCATTGAAAAGAAATTGTTGCATTTTTTGACCATTCACTTGATTTTGTTCACATATTGAAGCATTCATTCAATTGTGAGCCACCCCAATTAGCGCGTGATGAACACTTATCTTTATATATGTACAAAATCAACATGTTTTACAATTCAATATTAACAAAGAAATCTTTAATAAAATGTTGTAAGTAAAGTCTAAAGAGATCTGATCCTGAATCCTGTTAACGACAAAAAACGCTGAATTCAATTAAAACAGTTAGATCAAATGGATTTTGTTTTAATGATTGAAAAACATCACTTGAGATTATCAATGAATATCATGTTTGGATTTGCTACTTATTGCAAATGTAAATATGAAATTGTCTATCAAATTACACAATTGGAACATACAAGCCCCTAAGACAATTTTATAAAGCCCCTTATATCCCACCACCAATTCTTATAGGACATTTTCTTGAGTTGTTTAGTGTTTTTTTTTAATGATGGACAAAGATTTTCTACGTCAACAACTTAGTGATTCAAGACAATTTATGTTTGATGAGGTTCTTTTCTTGATCTATTAATTTAATTAATATTTATGTTTGTTTACCTTTAATAAATTCATTCTTATGCTTTTAATTGGTAGTTTAGATAAAATAATAATAATACTAACATAAATTGTTGTATGAGACGGTCTTATCGCAAAACGTGTATTAAATAGTTTAATTAATTATTAGCATATGGACTCCTTATATTTGAAATCGTCTCATAGAGATATGGTCTCTCACAAGAGTACCTATTATACTACCTCCTCGAAATTCAAAAAAAATATTTTTAATTCGTAACTTGAATTCTTACCCACATGTGAAGTGTTTCAGATCGCATGAAGAGAAGAGAGTACCACTTTATAAACTTAAAACGCAACTTGTAATACAATTGGTGTTAATATTAAACCTTTTTTGTGCTTGTAAATGAGTCAATTGTTCTCGACCTACTGAAAATTATTATTGTTATTAGCCCTTCCTGGTGGGATAAAAGAAATTGTATTTTTTTTTATATATTTATTAGACTCTCCTAAGAAAATCTAGAAATTTAGGAGGATGAGTGTTCCTCAAGAGAATTCAACTTGTTCTAGCTAGGTCACGTAAACATCATATGAAAATTTGAAATAAGTAAGAGCTTTTTCAAAAATTAAAAATTTTAATTATCAAAATAAACGTCTTCAGTCAAACCCGATATTAGGTTTTTGTTCGCTGGTATTTGAGCCGGATGAATTTAGTCTAGCGGGTAGCTTGCCCATGACCATCTCAAAAACCAATGTAGATAAAAAAATCCGAATTTAAAAACTAAACCGACCTGAAACACATAATTCGATGTCAACCTGAATATACACCTTTATTGTTAGGTTAAACCTTGATTCTTACCATTCATACTCTAACGTTATAATTGCATGGTTGAGTTTGGATTTGCATAATTGCATTTGTTTATGTATTATAATTTTCACCAAATAGAATTAATAATAATAAATTATGAAATGCAGGGTTATCTGAATGATTACTTTCTTAATTTGGAGTTAATAGAAGACACCAAACCAAATTTTGTGGAGAAAACCATTGTCAAATACTTCTCTTCATCACAAGCTTACATGGATGAATTGCAAAATTTCTTGTACTTTCCAATTTATTCTTCTTTTATTTAATGTTTTCTTTTTTTTTTTGGGTGCAAATATTCCCTAAATAAGATTTTGATTCATAATTATAATTATAATTTATATTTTCAGAAACACTAAACCTCTAGACCTTGCTAATGTGGAACGTTTGATTCAAAAACTTAAAGGAGGTAGTGGCTGGTAAGTAATACTTCCTCTGTTTCATAATACTTGCTATATTTAACTTTTTTACGCAATTCAATGTACTATTTTACTCATTTATATGTCGATTTAAACACATTTAAAAATTATAAAAAATTTATATTATAAAAGTATGAGATTAGACGATTCAAACAAGATCCCACTTGACTATATTATTACTTACATATTAGCCGCAATATATAAAATAAGCTTAAACGATGAATAGTGCTAAAAACACAATGTAGCAAGTATTATGGAACGGAGGAAGTATAAACATTGATCTTGAAAAAATAACATATTTTGGAATCATTAATTTATGTTCGTGTGAGAGTAGTTATATGACATGATATTAAAAGTAACGTAATAAATAAATTTGAATTTTACTCATCCATAATTTTAAATGAAAAATTCAACATATCAACTATTAAGCATGAGGAACATCCGTGTTACGTTCAGGTATTTCTAACTCAAATTAGTAAATGTATTAGAAATTGGTCAATAATTACGTTATTTAAACTAATTAACATGAAAAATGAATAATTACAAAGAAAAAATAATAATTATTATTATTATTATTTTAATTATAGAAATATTAATGAACTTAATATACAGCATGGGAGCGGCAAAGCTTGAAGCAATTGTACAAGAAATGTCGGACGTCTTCAAAGAAGGAAAATATGACAGGTTTTGCCCCTTTTTTATCATCAAATTAAAATTAAAAAAAATAATGTTACATTATTAAAGTATTATTTAATTTTTTGGTGCAAACTTTTTTTTTTGGTGCAAACTTATTATAATATGTTAAAACGAAAATATAATTAAGATAAAATATAATCTTCAATATAACCGCACTCTAAAATCAACCCTAATGCAAACCACAAACCAATACGTATGTTATGTCCATGTAAGTCTGCCGGAAGAAATGTTATTTTCGGTAGCAAATTTAAAATGAAGAGAGCGAATATACCTCTTGTTCCTTTTGAGGACTGAATAATCAGAATACTTGATAGAGTATTAAGAAAATCATTTAAGCCCACAGATGTTAATGGACTGCGGTAAAGTTTAGAGTTGCTATCTAATTCGACTTTGATGCTTTAACCAACACAAGTAACGAACAAGGGCCCAAGAGGGGTTCTCCAGGGGATCCTCCTCCGATGATTAAGTCAGCAATAAGTGTTTGTTAAAGGTTGCCTAACCTTTCTATCAGAGTGCTCAGGGGCCTTTGACAGAAGAAGAATTAAGACTTGTTTATAGATGTGAGATCTTTTTGTCAAACTATGAATGAGTAAGAAATGTTAACGTACCTTGCGGCTATGTATGGGACTGTATATATAGTCTAGGTCTTTGGAAAAATTTCCAAACCCTAGTGATCAGATCAGACAAGATATTCCATCATCCAAACCCTGCTTTCGAGCGGGATGATAGAAATGATGATGATGATGATGAACTAGATTAAGTCGCAAGCAATAACTTTTTACTACTCACTTTGTTTATGTCTCTAACACATCCCGAACGAAAAAGCATCGCCTTATTGATTATCGTTGAGAGTTGAGATTTGAAGATTGAATACATGAAAAGAAAAAAGCAGTATGCATAATGTTGAGTACTAATTTTTGAATAGGTTAGATGCTGCATTTATGAATATCAAAACAGAGCATGCTGCCCTAAAGCTGCATCTTGAATCTTATGCTCAGGTATTTCTTTTTTGATCTATCACATTATTGATAAATAATGACCCATAAATAATGAGCATTTTTTTGAATAAATTGCAAATTACAGTTTTAAAGTTTAGCACTTTTGCGAATTACAACCTTAATGTTTATTTTTTACGAATTACCGCCACCAAAGTATCAAAGTTTACAAGTTCAGGCCAAAAACACATAACTCCGACCACTTAACCTTACATCCGGACCATCAGAGTTGTCGAAATTCTGTGTTTTGGCTTGAATCTGCAAACTTTCATACTTTGGTGGTTGTAATTCACAAAAAATAAATATTGAGACTGTAATTCGCAAAAGTGCTTAACTTTAAGGCTGTAATTCGCAAATTATTTTTTTTTTATTAGTAATATTTACTCTTCAATTGAAATAAGATTCGATTCTTAATTTTTAAATGACATCGAACAGGATAACAATGTTTGATGATTGATCATTGGTTGTTGGATATTATTTTGTTTGGCGTGTTAATAACATCGCTTCTTTGACCCCTCACCATAGCTGGGAGTTCATTTGTGCATAGTGCTTAGAAATAATTGCTTTTGGTAAATTTATCACGCAAATTACCTTGAATAATCCAATTTTTTCATTGATTTTTCTATAATAATCTGGAGTTTTTATTAACCATGAATAATCCCAATTTTAAAATCATTTACCCAAGAACATTGTTGTCAAAATGGTCACCGATATTATATTTTTTATACAAAATGACTTGTTGTATAGGTAAGAGGTTACGTTGCTACATTCTCAACAATCACCCATTTTAGTTAGGATTATTCATTTTTAATCAAATCCTGGAGCAGGGGGACTCCCTTTGGGCCGTGCTCTCCTTTACGGGTATGAGTTGCTACCGTCCTTCCCTTCTCAGACCTTGCCCATAGTTTCTATGAGCGGGATATACTGGGTAGGATGATGATGATGATTCATTTTTAATCAAAAATTGAGATTATTCCAACAAAATCAGTAAAAATGTTAAATTATTCAAAATAATTTTTTGCATGTATTATTATCTAATTGTGTATGTTTGGTATACATGTAGATGTTACGACAGCTGAGAACAGAATATCCTGCAGAAGATGAGACATCAGACCAGGTTGAAGATGCCGAAAGCGTTGACAGCAACGATCCAATATATGACTAGTCATTAGTTTACATGGATTATGGCTTAGCATCTCATCTTGAATGATGCCAAAATTAATTTTATTTGTATTTGTTATGGAGTATTTAAATTTGTATTAGTTCCTTTGTTTTTTATATGGGTTGTTCACTTTTCTCAACTAATAACTCAAATCTATTACTAAATTTAATCCTCCATGCCTTTTTTATTGCACAAATTAGTGTCTGAAACGGTTTCATCGTGAGACACTCTTCATATAAAGGTTGAGTAACGTAGCTAACATAATTTTTTACAAATTATTGTGTGAGTCAGTCTCACCGATAGACGGTTTCTCACCAGAGTAGCTCTTTTTATTGAGGTTTGGAGACTTGCAATGCTGAAAAAAGAACCGCCTTAGTGTGTATGCTCCTTGCTTCACCACCTTACCATCCTCGACATAGGTGATGGTGTCGGTGTTAAGGTGGTGCGCCACCGTGACTTGGTAGATGAGATTAACTAAAATATATCAATCTCAATCGGACAAATAGATTTATCTATGTGCGGGAAACACTGGGTATGATGATGATGATGAATCAGACAAATAAAAAGAGAGCATATAAACAAACTCCATCAAACAAATTAGTAGTACATATATAGTCTTAAACCCTATCCTATTAAGTTTAACCATGTCAAGTAACAAGAATACTCATGATTATTGAATATTTTTATAAATTTCATAGATTTTTGAAGTGATCATAGTTTTTTCAATCTAGCCTTAAAATAATATTTACATCCCAAAGTTTGGTTTGCAAAATGAACCAAATCCTAGTTTCTTGAACAACATGAAGTTAAACCAAAAATTAAAGGTAATCCAAATGGATTTGAGGATAACCGATGTTTAGACAACTACAAGCGTATACTTGTATCGCAATATGATCTAAAGCTACTCCGTTTTACAAAAATAACGTCTAAGTTCAAAGTTCAGACAACATACTTTTTTTCTTCAGATAGCCTCTATGTTATTACTAACAAGGCTAAGGTTGCTCATATCCGACTCCAAACCTCTAATAGGTAAGAGTTCACTTAACGGCATTAGGGTTATGGAATGTTCGTCTGCAACCAATAAATGATTTGTGACGAACAGAGGAATTGACTTCGGATTTGCGTATTAGAATCTAGAATGTTCATAAACTGAAATTTTTTTGCTAAGAATTTGAACTCACCCCATTATAAAGAAAACCAAAGACTTGCTTTAAACAGCCTCTGGATGGCCTGGAATTTGTCCAAAACTTGCTTATAAATACAAGTCGTCTTTTTATTTCCAATTTCGTAATTTGCGTCTCTCGAAAGGATTTCCCATCATCAAAAGATCCTGTGCATTGGAAATACCGAGTTATAAGTTCTCCAATCGTAAAGATCGTTATAATATGAAATCAAGAACGACAACAAGAACAAACAATGCCAAGCCTCAATCATAAGACATCTCGTAGGAAAAATATAATTGTGTACCTTCTTCACTAAACAATGAGATTAAGATTGCAAGGCAAACACATACACTGATGTCTTCACCTGAAGTAGATAGGTATATATTCAGTATACGATTAAGATTCAAGAAAACGGAATAGAGAAATAGACCAACAGACGATCGAAATGTGATCGGTCCTCTAAAAATAAACTTCCTAATATGAAATATGCAGTACAAGGTAAAGAAAAAACATGAATGTAAGACATTTTAGTTATTGTGAGCGGAAAACCTCAATCTACGTGTGAGCCGGGTATAGGCAACGACTAAATTTTTTCCTAATACTTGCCCGGTTTAAATTAGTTGCTACTTGCCACACTTGTTTTCATGCTATCTAATGCGCATATAAAAAACATTATACAAAGTTTTTATTCATGAAAATATGCATTGACACGAATCAAACAAGATCTTACTCGACTAAGTTTTTTCTTATACATAAAGTATTAAGTATACAACTATAGCAATACCAATCGATAAAATGTAGTAACTATGCAAGTATAACCCAACTTAAGTGGAAAGATTGAACTAAATAAACTTTTTTCTTTCAAAAAACATTCTCAAAGTAAGCTTCGGGAAATTTTAATTCCCAAAAAAAGAGTCTTCGAGTCCGAGCCTAAGTCAGGTTTGTTCGCTGTTAGTAACAGCGATCAAATACCTGACCTCAGCTTTGGCATGAAGACGCTTATTTTATAATTGAAAATTTCTCGACGCTTATTTTTGAATTTATTTTCTAAAATAAGTTTGTTTGTTTTTTTTTCCCCTTAAGCGCATCAACTTTCTGAAAAGAACAATATGGTCTTAAAGTGTGAAACTGAATACACTCTAGAATTGCAGCAAAATCACTTACCATCATGGCAACAAACTAAAAGCGATTTTCCTTGGATCAAATTTGACCTTGCGAACTTCATTGCTAAAGGAAGATTATTGAGCAGAGAAAACCGGTCCTTTTTTGGGCTCTGGACAATAAAGAAAATGAAGCAAAAAAAACCAAACGAAACGCTATCAAATTCCAATACGAATTTAGAATAAGATCGGTCACCTATGCATGACACATGAAAGCATGCTGATATCTTGTAATTATGACTGGAAAGAGTGATGCTAAGCAGCTAACTACTAGCCACATAATATTCCGCAGAAACTAAAATGTCGACAATTTTTCTTTCATGAATCATGATCTGAAATCAACCTATGTCAACATAATTTACAAACATTTTTGTCAGTCTAAAAGTTATTACTTGTTAAGTAGCTATGAACGAAGATTCAAATGTATCGATCGAAACTTCAAACAAATTTAACATGCAAATCTAACAAAATCCAAAACCAAACAGTAACCAGAAGTCCTTATTGCTTACCACTATAGGGAGATACAAATAATGATATGAATGATCGACAGCGAGCAGCTCGTTGCCACAGTTCAGTATACAATCAACATCTGGCTTAGTTGCAGCTGTAGCAACAAAAATCACAATGCAAAGCAAAATGTAAGATAAAAGGTAAAGGAAATAGGAAAAGGATAAAAGTGCCATTAAGAAACATAAATATTACAAGAAATGTTTTGTGTTCATAAGCTCACCAAAGTTTCTTTCTCGCCAAAACCTCAGGAAATTTTTTAAATGTAAGTAGGACATTCTAGAGAAACTCCAAAGATACGATGGGACACGTATGTGAGAAATAAGTTTTAAAAAGTACGTATGATTTAAGCCAATAACAAAGTGCCACCTCATATTCATTTTGGAATGTCACGTATCACACATGGATACGTAAGTTGACATGAGGCCTTGGAGCATAATAGTTTCATACTAATCTTTCTATTTATGGCCACCATACTAATTAATTTACTTCAAACAACACAGAAGGAGAAGGTAGAATCAAACGGTGATATAAAAAGAATGGAATGCTGATTTTTTTTATTATAGAGTTGTCAAAAAAGTTGATTGGACAAGCAAAGAGGATGTCAAATTACTCAACTTGGACAAATATGAAAAATTGTATTATTCGGGCGGCTAGGACATTCTAGAAGAAGCAAAAAACAGTAAAAAAGGACACAGCATGGAAGTAAAGGTTACAATAATGAAAACCAAGAATGTTATTTAGCTTTAGGAAAATGAAAGACCGAGAAGAACCTTGCAAAATAAAAGGGAAGATTTTAGGTTGCGAAGGTTATGAACTTGTGGTGATAAGACAAAGTTATTAAGACCACTTATTGGAGATAATATTTAGCACCGACTTAGGGGACTATATAATTCCAAAGTAAGGAATTACTTCCCAAAGCCTTCCTCCTTAAATAAACAGTACCTCATACAAGCCTCTCGTTTGCCACCACGTCAATACATGTTCATTTTCTTTAGTTTTTGGAATCGCTTGTTTGATGCATTACTATTCCCCAAGGAGAATACAAAGTGATACAACTGAGAATAATCTTATAGTGGCATCAATGAGTGATCTAGGAGACTCATGTGATACAACTACTTCACGGTGAAAGATAAGAAAATTTGGCCAACAAAATAAAAAATATCAGGAGCATTGCTCGGTAATTATAAGTTAGATGGATTGAAATACAAAGCTTAGGTTGTAGGTACTAGCGGTGCACTTCCTCGGGGAAACGACCATGGGGCAAAATCGGCATATGCTGCCACAGGATGATTTGTTCTGTCTTTGATTGGTAGACAGGTAGGCATCATTCAGTTTGTTGTTGTACCTTAACTTCTATTATTACACCCAAAAGTGTATTTTTCTTAAGGGTTAGACATAAAGATTCGAAAAATAACGTACTAAATTTATTCGTGTTCTGCATACAAAAAAACTGGGACAAAACTTATTTTAAATAAAACAAACATTGGACTTACCTAGTTGAGTTGTACCCACAGCAATATTTGTTGAATCCAACCAACATATTGCAGAATCTCGTTTGGTGGAAGGACTGTTGCAAAGTTTTAAATTATCAAACTCTGTATGTAACGACGACTCCGGATATACATTTCTCTCAGAAGACTTTCGAGATTTGACAATGATCTGAGGGGCATCCAGACCCCTTTGTGCCCGATATACTCTGTCTTTTTCAACAATTTCAGAGACTTTCTGGTTACACAAATCAGGACCACCGTCTATGAGATCATACACATGTTTCCAGAAAAGAATGGGAGTCAAACCCCTAGCCCAACTTTCTTCATCATCTCCTGCCCCGGGAATATAGTTCCAGCTGAACTCAGAGCTCGTTCTTTGAGGAAGAAAGCCGTTTGATGATGAAGCGGAAACAAGTATTATTGGAGTGAAATCCCAGGAATCATGATCAGGTACTTCATTCAACCAGATGACGGATTTTTGTGATATCCATAAAGGGCGTAGAGGTTTTCTTAATGATGCCGAGAGTGAAGCAATATCAGCACCACTTTCTTCCAATAATGCAGTAAACGAATCAAGAAGATTTTCGATGGATGCTTTTTCCGTCTCAGGAACCCATAGAGGTAAGTGCAAAGAGCAATCCCAATCTTTTATAATTTCTTCAGATTTTTCATCATTTTCATGAGAATCTTTTCCATTCTGTGAAAGCGTATAAGGGACAAGAGCCAGTGAATTCAATTATAAGCTTTTTCGGAAATAACAAGAATATTTGCTCACCTGTAGATTTTCATATGGGATAAATGGATTATAGTCCAAAGTTTTCTACAGGAACTATTAAACATGAGAAATTATATACCCTTGGAACAATAGAAAAAAATTGCGGATAGCATTGCGATTGTGGTAATGGTGGCGATGTCCAGGACGCGGCACCTTGCGGTGTTACGACTCATTTCACGGACATCGCAATGTGAATTATCAACTTGAAAAAATCTACCTTATCATTGTATTTTAAGTTTCTTTAACATAAATTTCAATTAAGGCTTATAATAGGCATTTTAGAAACTAAAGCACTTAAAAATGATAATAATGGAAAAAATCTTAAAATAACATTTTCTAATGGTTCTTATTCCATGATTTCAAATCATAGGTTATGTAACGGGGTTTTGCGGTTCCATAAGCTCAAAATATGTTAAAAAAACGGTTGTTATGTAATGTGACGACCTTATTTTTTATTCCATGCTTGGAACACATATTGAAAGAGAAAGGATAACGAAAACCATACAAACATCAATGTAAATACACTATTCATACAAACTTGATGCCAAAAGGTCTAGTCTCAAAAACATATGTATGGTAGCACTAGAATTTAAACGTTAACATATTCAAATGCCGAAATGCATTACTAACTTACAATGTTAACAACATTTAACCCTAATTGATGTTTTAGTCCCAAATAAACAGCATTCTTAATCAAATCATAAGTCTTTGCCCTAATTAAACTGCACTCTTGATTATGAGAGAACATTTGGTTCAGTTACATATCTAGCCAATTATCGGTTGTTGGTGCAGTGGTGCTTACAAAACTGAAAACCCTCCCACAAAAGAATCCAACTATTACTAAAAAACTATAAACAACCATAAAAATAAAAAGAATCGTCCTTAACTCTTACCATATGTTGAACACCCCCATTATCATGCATCATGTTGCGGTACCTCTGAATAGCGCGGTTTAATACGCAAGTCCATATAGGAATTGTCTTTGACATGCTATCAGGAAACCGCTTTCCTTTTCGAGTTGAATCAATGATAAAGCACCCACCTTTCTCCCCTATCCAATAAACTAAAACTATCAACAATAATTCATTAATCAAATAGCAAAAGCAGCAAAAATAAAGCACCTACTATGGAAGAAAACTAACCAAAATTTATGTTTGTCCATTCTCTATGGGGACAAACACTATCAGTTCTTTGGTTTCTGATTATATTGTAATATAATAAAATGGCTCAAATCTTATACACTTTTTATTTACGTGCAGTTGCAATGATGTTTTCTATCAATAGTTAATCAAAAACAACATCTCCATTATCACAAGAGTAAAGTTGCATCTATTAGATAATTCGTTGAATTTGCGACTCGCTCAAAATGAACATGAAATACCGACCATAATTCACTCTTTTGATTTGCGATTCGCAAGGAGATTAGTGAATCATGTGACAGTGATCCGGTATTCAAAGTCTTTTCTAGGTGAAAGCATGTAATGGCATAAAAGTTCCATGATAACTATAACACTAACAGCAAGATTTTATATCACCTCCATGTATGAAGCATCAATCAATGTCTAGTAACAGAATGAGTTATTCATTCAGGTAAAGCTATACAATTCCAAACCATCAAATAACATAAAATTCACATTATCAAGTACTCTTTTCTTAAAGTTAATTCCTTCAACAATCCCTATAACCATTCACAAAAAATTACATCATTACAATAACATTATTTCATATCCTTCATCCAGAATTAATCATGATATAGGTATACAATGCATTAAAATCAAAGGGTTTGTCAATTCGATCCCTCAAAAAAATCAATCAAACAATTTCGACAACAAATAAACCATAAACCCTAACCCAAATCAGCAAAATAATCAACAATTACAACAAAATTGAATGAAAAAGAACAGAATTAATAATACCAGCAATGAGAGCGACATGAAGATTGAGACGAGAAGTATTGAAAGACCAATTATTGTTGTGCCCATCAGTGGATTTGAAGTAACAAGTGTCATGAAATTTAGGGGAATACCAAAACCCACATCGAAGATTAGCGAGCAGAGGAAGTTGTGGCCAAAGCTGGGCAATTTCACCAACAAAAATGGAGTCATGATAAATTGAAAGTAAGGCATTATATAAAGTATTGTCTCTTTTTTTGATACTTCTTGCTGCTTTGTATATGCTACTCTGAAAAATAGGTTCTTTCTCCATTGATGAATAATTGAGAATGATGAGTATTTGGTTTGGTGCCTTGTATTGGTGTTCAAAACAGGGTACCGAGTCGACCCTGATCCGGAAATTCGGGTACCTGGTTTTTCGGATATCTAAAAAAGTTAATGGGATATGTACGATTGTTAGAAAGGTAGAAAGGTAGGATTGGATCGTTGGGTTGTCTGATCTCTTAGATATGCACAATTATATTTTGAGATGAAATTTTGATATATGTTCGTATTTTTTTTCATACTAAATTTAGATAGACATAACAAGTCGAACCAATTACATTGAAAACTATTTTTTAAGAGTTTCCCAACAATATATTACGTTTTTGTTATAACATCCGAACAAAAAATGATGACCATTGAAAGTTCATTAGAAAAACATGTCAACAAATCTTTTCCTTTCGTCCCGTTTTATGTTACTTTTATTATTTTCTTTATACTTTATTTTATTTTATTTATGGCATAGAAGTATTTAGTAAAATAAAGAGGTTATTAGGATCATCATCTTCCCTTTTACTTTTCCTTAGTTTTAGTTTTAGTTTTTAGTTTTTATTTTTTGCTCTTAATTTATTGTAAAACCATGATTATGTATAGATTTTTATTTTACAATCTATTCACTAGTGTAATCATTATGCGTTATAAACTTTTTATATCGATTATTATATTTTGTTAGAAGTTTAATTTCGGTATGACAATATGCAATTGGATCTAATTTTCATTCACTCATGCAACTATTATGTGCTATAAACATATTTTATTGATTATTATTTTATATCAAGAATATAATTTGACAATGATAATATGAGATTACATCTTATTTTGAAATTTATTTTATTTATACTTATATAGTAACAATTCGGTGTAGTATGCGGATTTTTATACTAATATAAAATAGATAATATCATGAATTTTATTTATATTAGGAGTCTACTATTACAAAATATATAATACAAACACTATAATTTAATTTTTTTAAGTTATATCTAATTTCACGTTGTCATGGTAGCATTTATTTATGTTATTTATTTAATGTATTATTAATGTCATCTGTGTCCTCCTTATTATTTGTTAACTACCTTATTTGGTCACCAAGCATGTAACCACCCATATTCTAAAAATAGCCACCATTATCCCATTATCTCCCATTATCCCACTATCTCCTAAAAATACTCATTCTTCAGGTATAAAAGGGATAACTTCTGATTTGTTAATCATCTAACCAAGCAATCTCACACTGATTCATAGCAACACATCCATTCAGAAATATTGTGATCTCCCTATTCATCCAAAATTATCATCCTTTACAACCCTTGCAATCTTAACTCTCTAATTTTCAGTTGTTGATCATATTATTATTTCCGTTATCTGACTTGAGCGTCGGAGAGCCGTTCCGGAAGATCACATCCCGGGTTAGGCTAACTTGTGTGCAGGCATAAGTTACAGACGAAACCGTTCGATATCAGCAGAGAAGTGGTCCAGCTTCCTCATCACTTCCTCCTCAGGTGGTTTTCAACCGGTGACATTAATTCAAGTTTCTTCGCAGAAACAGTTTGGCGCCGTCTGTGGGGATCAAACATAAAAGCTATGTGTTCCTACTGTAATTGCAAATCCAAGAAATAATTATTCAAAAAATCTACTCATATTCCCAAAGTCATTCGCCTATATAAGGTGACAATTGCTCACGGTTTAATGGGATCCGCACGTGAACAATAACGGATGTCCAGTTTCTAAAAACGGAGATGGATTGTTGACAACTGCTGACGGTTATAATGAAGTCATTTGCCTATATAATTTTAAGGTATAAGCTATCGGTTTGGTGGAATTATTATGATCATTGTCCCAATTTGTGCACAATCAAAATCAACATTTATACCACTTATTCACCACAATCAAGTACAAAGATGAGTATTTATTTGATTTAATATCAAAATTACATTGGTCCATTTCTATTACTTAGTGGAGGTTAATAGATTTTATCTGTTACCTAATCATACAAATCTTGATGATTTATTAATAATCGTTGTTACTAAGTTGTACTTGCTCACGTCCGACTGAGTCCTAATTTATTTCTTTACAATTAGTGAACATGAATCATCGAATGTTGATGGTCGGTTTGATGCATTTTCTTAAAGGGTTATTAGATCCGTAGAATGTTTCCAAACCAACTTTAACTGACTAAAAATTTTAGTCATTATTTTGAAGTTCGGTTTGATGTACTATCTAAAGGATTAGATGACCCGTAGAACGTTTCCAAACTAGCTTCTAATAAGTGGTTTCGGTTTAAACAATCAGTTACATCTTGCCCAATTCGATGTATTGGTTAGATTCGGGTGCGATCTAGCAGTGGTTCAAACTATTTATATCGGATCCCCGGAAAACAACCTACAGTGACGACTGTATTGGTTGGATCTGGGTACGATCTGATTATGGTTCAAACTTTGTACATCGGATCCCCGGAATACACCTACAGTGACGACTGTATTGGCTGGATCCGGGTATGATCTGATAATAATTCAAACCATCCACCCGTGAAAGAACCATCTTAGATGACTCGATATATGGAGAAAAATCATCATGATCGCGTTCTAATGAAATTGCCAAGTGAAGAATATATTATATTAATCTGATGACGATCATATGGTTATTCTTGCTTTTATTAAACGCATATCGGGTGATTGTTTAATTGTATTTATGGGTCAATGATCAGTCAGTGATGATCAAGTACGATATCGACACAGATTAGAAGAATGTTATATTATTTCTACGTGGGAATTCAATACTTCACCATTATTATTATTATTGAAGTCGCAAAACGGGGGGCTTTATTCATCATATTATGAAGTCATTTGAACTTTCACCTAGTATGAAAGTCATTTATTATTATTGAAGTTCCGCAACTTGGACTTTATTTATCATATCATGGAATCACAAAGCTTTCACTTAGTTTGAAAGTCATATTATTATTTAAGTCCTAAAATGATTGATTTTGGGCGATATTTTCGTAGTATTCATCTTCATTATTAAACTTTCACCTTGTTTGAAAGTGGAATCTTTGCGAATGTCACCTAGTTTGATAACTTGGACTAATATCATCGGTCATAGTATCAGTGTTTTCCGTACTTTCAGATTGCATTTTTATTTAATGCAAGAAATTCTTTGAGATCCATTATTGATCTAGATATGTCAGACGTACTTGACATATTATTCTCTAGAGTTCATTAAAATCACCTGTCAGACGTACTTGGTAGCATTTCAAAGAATCATTTAAACATTTACAGTCCATTATTATCGATCAGTCAGTCTAAACATCAGACGTACTTGATGTTTCAACACTAACAGCTTGCCAGACGTACTTGGCAACCAATCAGTATTCAATATTCAGTATTCAATATTCAATATTCAATATTCAATATTTAGTATTCAATATTCAGTATTCATTAATGTTCAAAGGATTCACCTAGTTTGATTCCTTATCTAAGTCCCGGGTGATTGACGGTTGGGCAATGCGGACCTATGTCCGATTAATATTCAGCAATACGGACCTGTGTTCGATCTATATTCAGCAATGCGGACCTATGTCCGATCTATATTCATCAATGTGGACCTATGTCCGATCAATATTCATCTTCGAAGGATTCACATAAAATGATTCCTTATCTAAGTCCCAAGTGATTGACTGCTGGGCTATATCATTATATCACGCTCAAATACCGAATTATCTTATTGGGCTCTAAGGCTAAATATTTATTATTGATGGGGCTTCAACCAAGCATGGACTCATCGAGAAGTCGCGGCTTGTTTAGCCCGAATTCTGCGGAATAAGAAGATGCTTGGGGCTTCTCTTTTCTTGATCTACAGTTCATGATTCATCTTCCGCACAAAGCAAGATATTTCGCATCGTTGGGGCTCTACATTTTCCTTCGCGCGTGGGGCTAAATGTCATGGTAGCATTTATTTATGTTATTTATTTAATGTATTATTAATGTCATCTGTGTCCTCCTTATTATTTGTTAACTACCTTACTTGGTCACCAAGCATGTAACCACCCATATTCTAAAAATAGCCACCATTATCCCATTATCCCATTATCTCCCATTATCCCACTATCTCCTAAAAATACTCATTCTTCAGGTATAAAAGGGATAACTTCTGATTTGTTAATCATCTAACCAAGCAATCTCACACTGATTCATAGCAACACATCCATTCAGAAATATTGTGATCTCCCTATTCATCCAAAATTATCATCCTTTACAACCCTTGCAATCTCAACTCTCTAATTTTCAGTTGTTGATCATATTATTATTTCCGTTATCTGACTTGAGCGTCGGAGAGCCGTTCCGGGAGATCACATCCCGGGTTAGGCTAACTTGTGTGCAGGCATAAGTTACAGACGAAACCGTTCGATATCAGCAGAGAAGTGGTCCAGCTTCCTCATCACTTCCTCCTCAGGTGGTTTTCAACCGGTGACATTAATTCAAGTTTCTTCGCAGAAACACACGTAATATCTACCATCTTTTGGTTCAAGTGAACAAAGGATATATATTACTAGGAGTTATATTTACATCTAGAAAGTCCAGCAAATCCAAATACAAATTCTTAATGATAACAATTAAGCAAACGTATATTACAATACTAATTAATATATCGTATACTGTTTACTAAAAGTTAAGTTGATATCAACCATCAATATAAGCAGATAGTTGAATTATAAGACACGTTACAAAATATACTCGATCAAGTAATATTATACGAGTCCTAACGTCGCGTTTAGACTTTAGAAACATAAAATATAATAAAATAATAATCCCATCATAATGTCATATGATTAATATTTGATGGCCTTCCCGGTACCCCTAAGAGCTCCGGAGGAAGCTGCGGCAGCCGGAGTCATAGCCCTCCTCATTTTGAGAATGTTCCAAGCCGTGCCGGCACAATGTCCGGCGGTTGCTAGTGCATCTTCCGTTGCCACCCCTGCATTTTCTCCATACCTATATACGTATACATCGTACCCAAATGAACAATAATATTTTATTACCGCGTAATATACACAACTTCATCGTTATTATGAATGTACACAATCTTGTGTATACATACCTATATGGATGTACAAAAATTTATAATCATTTGATTTCGAGATATATAAAATGTATATTATAAAATAACTTAATAAATCTCAAGTATTCTCTAAATAGAATTTCAAAAAAAAAAAAAAAAAAAGTATTCTCTAAATATAATATTATACGCGTTTGCGTTAAAGTGTCGATTTGACTCTGTATCACAAGCATGAATAATGTTACATTAAAAAATGCTTGGAATTTATCGAGTTATTTTATAATATATAGTTCTTACAACTTAAAATCAAATAATTATAAATCATCGCCCTAAAAATAATCATGATTCATGAAATACGATATTACATAATTTATTACATTAAAATTGGTCAATGTATATTTATAGTAATAAATTTATACAACTTGTAACATGCTATTGTTAATGATAAATGATATTAGTATTAAAAAAAATGAATATCAAGTCGACAACCCTATATAATTAGCCTATTTTTTTAATTGATCAATTTAAGAGTGTAAAACATAATTATTTTAAGATAATAAATAATCACTTTAATGTTTTAATTGAAATAAATTTACATTGAATTAGCACAATAGAGATGTTTCAACATAAAACTGTCTCATTTGAGAATCGTGAAAAGTGAATGAATTACCTGTTGGAAACCATCCTAACAGCAGCTCCTGAGGTTGCATTAAGTGCTTGTTTCTCAGCTGCTTCAGCTGCACACATTATCTTATCTGTGCAAATTGTAATTTATAAGGATCAATAACATCAAAATAGTAACTAATTTTTCATACTGAGAGTGTTTGGCAAATGGAAAATAGCTGATAGCTGATCATAGTGTCTGATTTGACTAGCTGATTTTTATTAACTGGTTTGACCAGCAGATTTTGAGTCCGCTGCTATAAACAGCTTATTCACATCAATAATGTTAATGCAAGTGATTTAGTCACTTAGTCGAACATGCCTTAGCTTGTACTTTGGAGAATTACAATGAGGATGTGTCGATTGTAAGTGAATTGAGGTTTGGGACAATACACGAGGTGTTTAACAATGAGTGTTTAAGGTTCTGTTGAGTCAAGCCCGAAATCTCATGTCAATGATGGAGAGTTCGATCACTTCGTAGCTTATGCATTGTCTTGCATTGAGGATGACAATGTGTGTAGAAGAGAATGCGATAGCTTGATCAAATTTGGCTCACTTGATGAAGTGAGTGTTGGAATGATTAAGTTTGGGACACTTGATGAAGTGTTTAATGATGTGTGGTGCACAAATGGAAAAGGAGTACATGCTTTGGGGAGCTACAAGGGTTGCTTGAGCAACCATGCTAAGAAGAGAAACAGTAATCAAGCAAACAGCAGCCATATAGCAGCTGCTCGAGTGGCTCGAGCTGTGCAGCTCGGGTCGAGTGCAAATGGAAGCATCAGGCAGTGAGTGTGGGACGCGGGCTCGACCGGGTCGAGCGGGTGCTGCTCGGGTCGAGCGGGTGCTGCACTGACGAATCTGACGCAGCTGTACTACTTGCCAAGTTACTTGTTTCTTCCTTGTTTTTGCTTGGGCTCCAAGCACATTGTACTAGCTTATTTCTAGAAGCTTCTAGGGTGTATTTAGGCCTATAAAAGGGGTCCTTTAACATCATAGAAAGGGTGAGACATACACAAGAGTGAGATACACTTTGTTGAGAGTTTTTATCTTACTTTGTTTATGTAATTGTGAGAATAGCTTTGGTAAGGTGTTAATCAAAGCTATTAGAGTGTAATCATTTTGTATTGTTGAATACTTAATGAAAAGAAGCTTTTGTTGAGGGGGAGGTATCCTAAGATACCTCATAATCTTGTGTGTTGCATAGTTTCACTAGTGCTCTGTTTTTCTTTGCTTTTCACCATTGATTTCCACTTGTTTTCTTAACCAAACACTTAGCCCATTCACAACAATTGGTATCAGAGCTTTAGGGGAGATTCTTAGGTTGTTTTGTGGGTGAAAGTTAGAGTCTTGGTAAGGGAAACAAGATGGGAGATGGTACCAAGTTCAACATTCCATTGTTTGATGGAAAAATGAATTTTTCGGCTTGGAAGAGCACCGTGGTGGATTTATTGGTGCAACAAGGGATTGATGAGGCTCTTTCAAAGACTAAGCCCTCATACCTTGATGAAGGAAAGTGGATGGCAATGAAGAAGAAGGCGGTGAGTTCTATCCGACTTGCCATTGCTCTAGAGATCAAGTATAATTACTTGGATGAAACCGACCCCGGAGAGTTGTTGGAGAAGCTTCAAGCCGTCTATGCTTCGAAGTCTTTGACCAACAAGCTATGCTTGAGATGGGAGTTGTATCAACTCATGAAGGAGGAAGATACAAGCATGCAAGACCACATCAACACATTCAACCAATTGGTGTGTCAATTGTTGAATGCGGATGAGAAGCTTTCGGATATGGAGAAAGCACTATTACTCTTGGCTTCTCTTCCTAAGAGCTACAAAAATGTGGTTCAAGCCTTGCTTCTTGGGAGGGACACAATCACTTTCGATCAAGCCCTAGCCGCTTTGAGAGAAAATGATAGGTTCATGGTGAGGCATGGTGAGGGAGATGAGAAGAAGGGTCATGGTGAGGCTCTATTTGGGGAAAGCTCAAGAGGTAGGTCTAAGGAGAATTTTCAAGCTAAGGGGAAGGGTCAAGGGAGAAATGATTATAGTAACAAAGAGTGTTACTATTGCAAGAAAAAGGGGCACATACAATCTATGTGCAAGGAGATGAAGGAGGACCTCAAGAGGGGAAAAGAGTTGAGGAATGGAAGAAAAGATGAGAATGGGAGTGCAAACATAGGGCTTCTTGATGAAGAAGAATATGAGGGGGCTTTTCTAGTGGAGGATAGGGAACCTCATAAGAGTGAGTGGTTGATTGACTCCGGTGCATCTTTTCATGTGTGTTGTGAGAGGAAGAAGTTCACTAAGATTAGTTTGTTTGATGGAGGCCTTGTGTCCTTGCCCAATGATGAGAAGGTGAAGGTAGAAGGTGTTGGGGAAGTGGAGATTGTGGCACATGATGGTGTCAAGAGAGTTCTAGGGGGTGTGAGGTTTGTGCCTAAGCTTGATTGCAACCTCATATCACTAGGAAGGTTGGAGACCAAGGGATGTACTTTTGAATCCAAAGGGGGGTTGATGAAAGTCATCAAGGATGGTCAAGTGGTTATGTTGGGAAGGAAGACTAGAAACAACTTGTATGTGTTACAAGTGGGTGGTGGTTGCCAAGGCCACATGAATGTGTGCAAGTCACCTAAGAAGGGATTACTTGGAGTTGTTAAGAGATTTGGGCTTGAGGGGGAGATTGTTGAGTCAAGCCCGAAATCTCATGTCAATGATGGAGAGTTCGATCACATCGTAGCTTATGCATTGTCTTGCATTGAGGATGACAATGTGTGTAGAAGAGAATGCGATAGCTTGATCAAATTTGGCTCACTTGATGAAGTGAGTGTTGGAATGATTAAGTTTGGGACACTTGATGAAGTGTTTAATGATGTGTGGTGCACAAATGGAAAAGGAGTACATGCTTTGGGGAGCTACAAGGGTTGCTTGAGCAACCATGCTAAGAAGAGAAACAGTAATCAAGCAAACAGCAGCCATATAGCAGCTGCTCGAGTGGCTCGAGCTGTGCAGCTCGGGTCGAGTGCAAATGGAAGCATCAGGCAGTGAGTGTGGGACGCGGGCTCGACCGGGTCGAGCGGGTGCTGCTCGGGTCGAGCGGTACTGCACTGACGAATCTGACGCAGCTGTACTACTTGCCAAGTTACTTGTTTCTTCCTTGTTTTTGCTTGGGCTCCAAGCACATTGTACTAGCTTATTTCTAGAAGCTTCTAGGGTGTATTTAGGCCTATAAAAGGGGTCCTTTAACATCATAGAAAGGGTGAGACATACACAAGAGTGAGATACACTTTGTTGAGAGTTTTTATCTTACTTTGTTTATGTAATTGTGAGAATAGCTTTGGTAAGGTGTTAATCAAAGCTATTAGAGTGTAATCATTTTGTATTGTTGAATACTTAATGAAAAGAAGCTTTTGTTGAGGGGGAGGTATCCTAAGATACCTCATAATCTTGTGTGTTGCATAGTTTCACTAGTGCTCTGTTTTTCTTTGCTTTTCACCATTGATTTCCACTTGTTTTCTTAACCAAACACTTAGCCCATTCACAACAGGTTCCAATAAAGTAAAAAACCATGCCTTGATCGAGTCAAGGCATGGGAAGTAATGTACTTGATCAAAGCAACAAGAACAAGCAAGCAGAGTGGCGGCAAGAAGGCCTGCTCGTTCGAGCAGCTAGTGGCTCGTTCGAGCAGGGAAGTCAGCAGCAGGCAGAGACTCTATGATTGACGCTAACCTTTTATCTATAAAAGGGAGTGTCATTCATTGAGAAGAGTACACCAAAACACACATACTTGTGAGGGCTTTAGCTTTATAAGAAACTTGAGAGTGTTCTTATTTTGCTTTAGTAATTTTGTGATCTTGAGAAATTGTTCTCAAGGGAGGTTTATTATAATTGTATTGTTGAATCTTTTATAATAAAACATCATTTGAGGGAGAGGTATCGAAGATACCTCATAAACACTTGTGTCTTCTTTTGCATTATTTTCTTTGTGTTTTTCATTGTTGAACTTGATTGTGACATACGTTTTCAAATAAGTTGTTTCAATCAGCTAATTCACCAAACACTAGCATTAGCTGGTTTGACCATTCAACCCTCTATTTATATCAAATTTAAGCTAAAATTGCTCAATAAGCTAATTTGTCAAACACCCCAAATTAAGTAGAGAAATTTGTTGAATTCAATTTATTTTTTTTACTAATAAACATAATCTTATTTTTGTAATAAAAAAGAAAAACATACCAATAGCATCCAAGGAAGCAAGAAGAACCTCTCCAGGCATCAAAGAGAAAAATGTTCTACCCTGTTTGGAATTAACCAAAGGCCCCATCACTGAACCTGTGGCTATTCCCACTCCTTGTAGCATCACTTGGCTCATTTTCTCTGTCGCATCCGATAGCTTTCTAACACTGAAATGAAGGACTTAAGGATTTAAATCAAGAAATCCAAAAAACCGAGCACATTCTATAGCGTAAAAAGAAGGTCGCATTGCATTGCATCAGCTGCGTTGTAAACTAAAAGGTTTTCAAAATAAATGAATTGATATCTCATGTGCTGTAAAGGTGTAAAATAATAGCGTTTTGGGTTGTATCAAGGAATAGCTTATGATACAGACGATATTTAGGCGTTAAGATAACTACGTCACTTCCCTTATATTGCATTACCATTTCATTACCTTGATCGCGACTGTTACCACTTTTTTACACTATGGCACATTATAATACAAAGAAAGAAACTCTCTTTGCTAATACCCCTAGTTTGGTCTATGTAATAGCCTCCACATCCTTCCCAATATATAGGGCCCTACTTACCCCTTAAGAATCAACTAAATTTAAAAATTATTTATGGGTTAAAAAATATTGTGTAAAAGTAATCTAGAAAAATCTAGTTACATATCTATTATTTTGTACAATTTGTACTCTATCTAGGAAGCATCTAGATAAATATCTCAACTAAAGAATTAAAAAATAAAAATACCTAAGATAATATGATAGAAGTTCCTAGAGAGTGTGATTAAAAAATTAAAATATCTAGGATATTTTAATAAGCTTGATCACTATAAATACCAATTATGTGCACAAGACACCTTACACCCTTATAATGAGAGGTGTGAAAGAGAGGTGAGACATGAGCTCACATAAAATTATGAGTGTATAGGTGTGGAACATGTGTCCCACCAAATCTTGTACAAATTATGATGTAATCAAATATTCATATTCAGTTAATGCAATACAATATTTATTTTGGTCCAACTACAAATTTCGCGTGCGCCCAAAACTTCTATCATATTGTATGTACATAGAAAATTTTGAATCTTAACACTGGTTAAAAATAACTAATGGTATGTTTGGGAATGAAGATTTCATTTGCAAATATGGATTTGGCTTAAAGTTGATGTTTGGCAATAACAAGAATTTAAATTTGGATTTGAGTCAAATCCACCAATGTTATGAAAGTAGTTAATTAAAATGAGGATTTGAAATGACACCCCAATCCTTGTCATTTCAAATTCTCCATTTATGATTCCATAATTGAAATTAAGAATTTGAAATAAAATACATGTTCCCAAACGCAACCTAAAATTTTTTAGGGACTTTGGGCGTAGCCACGGCTTGTACTTGCTTAGAGTCGGGCCGGCCCTGTGCATAATACACAATAAATATGCAGCATCATCCAAATAACTTGTAGGAATACAAATCATCAGATGAGATTTGTCTAACAAATTAAATAGAATATAAGATAAGATTAGGAGTATATTGGAGAAGAATTACCGTTTTATGCTCTGATTCATGGAGTTATTGTTACTTTTGCTGTGTGTCCTTGTTATTCTCACATTGTTATTATTCTCTTGGCTAAAAATCATTTGTCCTCCATTTTGAACCTGATACATTTTTATGTATTAGAATTCACTAATTATACCACTAAAAATAATATTCCCTTGGCTAAGATAACCATGAGTCACATCATGTGAGACCGCTTATGCTGTGCAACTAGCTCATAATTTTTTTATATATATATTTGGACATACTAATTTTTACGACTTAAATTGTTAATTTCAAGACTTAAAAGTTCAATTTTGATATTAAAAGGTCAATTTTAAAATTTAAATACCAATTTCAAGGATTGAGTCCTCCTACTTTATAGTTCGAATGAGAATTATAAGCTTGGAAATTAATTTTTTAGTTTTGAAATTGGTCTTTTAAGTTTTTAAGTCTCAAAACTAATGACTTCAATATCAATTTCTCTTTTTAAGTCTTGGAATTAGTCAATAAAGTCTTGAATTGGTAGAAAAAAATAATAATAATTGGACAAGCGCAATAATACACCTCTTACAAATGAGACAGTCACTCCCAAGATTTTGTGTTCAGATAATAAGTAATAAGCTAATTAAGTGTTAATCATTAGGGTCCAAAATTAAGATCCAAAACTACAAGAACACTTTTTTTTTTGAATATAAAAACACTAATGATCTAGTAGCTTGTTACTACCATATGCAAAGATTTATATCTTGAAATTAATAAAATTAAGGTAGAAAACATGCAATAGATTGAACAAGAAGTCTATCATAACCTTTGAGGCTTGAGCTAATAATCTCATGATCTCATTTGTTTTTCCCTATATGAGTTCTCTCTAGAAAATTTCTACAATAATTGACTTTAAAAATAATCACTATAACATCTTTTGAATTAATTAGTAGATTATGTTCGAATCCATAGAAGCAAAAGATCATATTATTCTACAAATAAACTTAAATACACTAAAATATTTAGCCTCGTCCTTCAGTTATAAAACCTCATCTTGTTTAAGACCATCTTATTATAAGACAAACTCATATAATCACTCAATTTTTCTAATTGATTACTTTAAAATATAAGCAATCACTTTAACACACTAAACATACATGTACTATGTATCAGCCCAATAAAAATGGTCACATCATCAGACCGTTATTTGTGTAGTTTTAATTGCTAGTGCAATTAGCCCAAAACTATGTCATTTATTACCCAGAAGGTCTCCTGGAAGACCGTCTATGGAAAAGACAGCTCTCCCAACAGCCCAACCCAATGATTTTAAATTTAAAAATAAGGCTGATAACTAATCAGTTAGTTATTTTGCAAAATGGGCTGGCCCATATTTACCCGTATATACTATAGACGGTCTATAGCAAGAATTTGTGTTTATTACCTGGTTAGTGTAAGCATTACTACACATGAAAATCCCTTTAACAATATGGCCAGTCCCACCAGCAATAGCCCTAGCCAAAATCCCATTATATGCTTCAACTTTAGGAGCAAAATCCTTCCAATCAAGATCATTTCTTCCTTTATAATTATTAGGGCATGAAAAACAAGAATGATCCCTTAGAAAATCATCCAAACTACCCAACAATTTAGGGTCACTCCTTTGAGAAAAAGTCACACCATAGTTCAAATGATCACCTTCTTTCATAGGCAATGTAAAAAGATAATGAAAAGCATCAAGCTTCACAATGGGTTCATCTTTGGTTAGTGGCCATTGGAGGTTGTTAGAGACCTTGATGATGGTTGCAATGGAGACGTTTCGATCCGAAAGCATGTATATAGAGAAATCACCTCTTCCTAGCTCTATGGTTTCACCTTCTTCCATTAGGTGTACTACACACCCTTGAATTCTAAGCAATAGTTCATGTTTTATGTTCAAATTGGTTTGGTATTGTTTTTCTTGTTCATTCTTTGATTTTGAACTAAAAATGCTAAAAGATTTCATGTTAGTTATTTGTTTTGGTTTTGGCCCTTTTGGGTGTTTTAGGAGGAACCAAATTTAGTGTAAGTTGATACATGTATATATATCATAGAGTATATATGTAAATGTACCTAGTAAAAGAGGGAATTGATGTGGGGATGGTATAAAGTGAGTATGAATAGATAGTACTTTATGATTATAAGCATAAATTCTTTAGAGCAAGTAGAGCACATCTTTATTAAGTGGTGTGTTTGGCCTAGTGATAAAGTTTGTATATGAAGCATACTCAAGATCAAGTTGTGGAATCAAACCCACCCTACCATTGAGGTCAAATCTTACACAAAATCTCACAAGAGACGGTCTATAGGATAGACCACAAAATTGGACCAGTCCAATTCCCTTAACTGATTTTTTTTATTATAATATCAATTATATTATGTTATAATCTTAAATGTAAGGTATTATAACCTCGAATATACTATTTTATAACCCCAAATATAAGTTATTATAACCCCAAATATACTATGTTATATTTTGGGCTGGACTTCATGGATTCCGTCTATAGAATAGACCGTCTCCCATGAGACTTACTGCAAATCTTAACCCCATCCGATAAAACTGATTAAGACTCGACTGATCCGACCCGTTTTTATAAATTTAGGTGAAATTTTAAATTCTTCATCAAGATTCTACAATAATAACTTAAAAAGTTTTTTAATAAAATAAATAAGAAAAAACTAAGTTTTAAATTTTAATGGGAAAAAATTAAATGGTATTTTTAAAATATTGTGATAAGAATAAAATAATAATAAATTTATAATTTATTGAGTCAAACTCGAGTACTCGACCAACCGATTTGTCATATTTAAGTACAATACTAGGGAGTTGAGGTTTTAGGTGTTCATTCGAGTCATTGAGTTGGTTTTGGATTAGGTATTTGGGGTTAGTTCAAAATTAAGTATTGTCGTATACATTGGTTTTTACATAATAGCAAATCCATTTTGAAACAATTCAAAGATTGTAAGTAAGCATTTTAAGTTTATAAGTAATTACTTTATGACAAAAGAAAATAATCACTCATCTTAAAACGTTAGATGATCAATTTAAGAATATAAGTGATCACCTCAAGGTCATAATAATTGGTTCTTTTTAAGACTATAATATATTGATTATTTATAAAAATGATACCATTTTATTATTGTAACCGATCACTTTTAGTCCAATAATAAATAACTCATCATAAAACTATCTCATTTAAGACTTATGTAAAATAAAATAAAAGTAGAGCATATTTTTAAGAAAAGGAGATGATAAAGGATGTTTGCATAGTGGGTTGTACTTCAAGGATAAGAGTTAGTGAAGAATATATTTCCATGCCACTTTTATTTTGGTACAAGATAGAGAAGGAATTAATGATATGCTCTAATGACTCATATTTGTTTCATACTTAAAAACAAAATTCCTATTTTTATTCCTATTCCAGTTCGTATTTTACTACTTGTTCTGTTCTTTTTATTATTCTCATTTACCTTTTGTATAGTTTTCAATGCAAATTTTAAACCTCAATATCTCTAAATACATATAGTAAAAAATTATAAAAAATACATAATAAAAAGTATAAATTAGGACAATCTAACGAGATATTATATGGATATATTTTATCTTTTAATATTTGTCTAAAATGAAATATTCCAAATGAAAAAAATATTTAACAACGAGAAAGTATAAATATATACACCACATTTTCAGTTAAACGTCGATGTCTTGATAAAACTTTAATATTATACTCCTATTAGCTTGCATACGAATAGAATCGCAACAATAAAAAATGTAAGACGTCCTATAGGCTATAGCTAGCTTTGCCAATGTTAGAACTATCATACACGCCTTAGTTATTACTTCCTACAAATTATTTTAGATGTCTTATTTTTTTATTTGGCGAATTTATATTAATTGTCTCATTTCTTTTTTTGTCAATTTAATTTTTTACCTAAATACCCCCATTTTTTCAATTCCCAATACTCAATTACCACCTTTACAATTAATTTAATCAATTAAAATATCCAACTATCACCTTTTTAATGGACCCCACACTACCCTTAATAGCCGCGAAAACCCAAATGGGACTTCTAAAATGATTCGGAGGGGTATTTTTTAATATCATTTTTTTCACTTAAATAAAACTTGTTCTTTTAATCACACTCACTACAACATAAATTTTTTTTAATGGGATATACATAGCGACATTTAATTTAAATGTCGCTATTTCAAATTTCTTATAGCATATATTGAAGATTTAGTGATATTTATTAAACCCTTTAACAACATAAAAAGTCACACTAAAGCTTTTTGCGACATAGAATTCAATGACATTTTCACACAAATGTCACTATATACTATGGTGACAATTACGTATGTCACTAAAAACCAAATAAAGTGTCGCTAAATCACGAATTTAAAACAAAAATCAATAATTATTACACTATAAATATGAATTATTAACATTTTTAAATGCTATTAAATTCGATGCCCTAAAACTTAAATTTATTATAGTGACCGGAGTATTTGATTGTTAGCAAACAAAAATAAATTTGACTATAAAAAAATGCAAACATTATAAGATATTAAGATCTATTCCAAACATTGAACATTGGCCTAAGATGGAGTTTTCTTTAATTTAAGCCTCTAGCCAAGAATAAAGTTGTAGGGTGACCATCCAAGAAGATATAGATGATAAAAGAATAAAATGTGAAATGTAGTGAATACAAGAAATTTGGATATAATGTAAAGACTTGCAATGGCATCCTCCTCACAACTAGCTTAGAAATTTGGATATTAATGCTAAGAACTATGAAATTATTAAGTATTTGCAAGTTAATTTAGGATTTAGATGTTGAAATGAACGCCTTTAAGAGGTTTAACAATGAAAAAACAAAATGAAAATAAAATATAAAGATGAACACACTTATTGAGGTATTTCTCAAATGTTGTTTATTATAAATGATTCAACAATACACGTATAATAAACCTCTCTTATCTTGAGATCACTTTCTCAAGATCACAAAATACTAAATTAATGAAAAACAGTCTCAAGTTTCTTACAAAGAAATAGTCCTCGACAATGTGTTTTGTGATGAGTCTTGTTTTATGAATGATACTCCCTTTTATAGAAGAAGATGAGTATCATTCTTAGAACCTCTCAATTACTCACCATAAAGCACAACTAACATCTACAATTAATTATGACAATAAACATTACAATAAACAATACAGTATTCACTACAAATTCTGACCAAAAACATGATCCAATGTTGACTGCTCGAATCTCGCTCGGTTGAGTCACCCACTAATTGATCGAGCCACCCACTGATCGATCGAGCCAACCTTCAAAATACCCTTTGCCTGCTTTCTAATCGGTTTCTTGACCAAGACTCACTCGCTCGACCGGTCGAGCGGCCAATGGGGAGGTTGAGTGAGCCTTCCAACACCTTAATTCTTGTTGCCTCGATCAAGCAACACTTCACTTCCCATGTTAACCACTTCATTAGTTGTTTCAAACCTTAAAACTACGCAACTCCCCACATCTTTATCGACTCTCTCCAAAGTGTAAGACAAAACATATTCAATTGTATGTTTAAAGTTAACATCATAGTCATGAATATTGATACTTGCTTTAACAAGCGTGTTTTGCTAGATACATTACGACTTACTGTTGATTTTCGTTTTGCCAAAACTTCTAATGAGAATAATTTATGTGAAAAATGAGTTATAGTTATCAATTTAGTATTGTATTTGAAAACTGACAATTTATACATGTACCTCTCAAAAGCAGTAAAAGATCAGAATTGTGGGTTCATGTAAAAAATTTAATAATTAAATAAAAAATTTTATTCGAGACTATTTCATCGTGAAACGACCTAATACAATCATCTAATTTCTTTAATTCATTACTTTAAGATTACGATCGATTATTTCAAAATTATAACTTATAAATGATCATTCTAAGATCTTAAAAAGTGATCACTTTAAAATTATATCGATCACTCTTAGATTGCAATTTAAAAAATAATCACTTTAAACAATAAACAATCACTCTAGTAATCATTTTAGAACTATAAATATATAAATTTATATTAAGTCGGCCAAATAAAAATAACTTTATCTGTGACCGTGAGACCATTCCATTTGAGAATTTGTAGATTAAAATTAGAATGGAAGAACTAAAAGACAAATATATGCCCTTCATGAGTTCAAAACGAAGAGAATAAAAGTGGCATCCTCTTCCCTAATCTGGGCTTCTAATTTAGTGCAGATTCATCTAAATTCATTGTTTTTCCTCGATTTTTTATCCAATTTCCAGGTATCTTTTTCCCCATTTCAATTATTTTCATTAATTTTTATGTCTCTAAAACCTGATTTAGTTATTCCTATTAGTTATTGAATAACAAGATGCATGCTATGAACATCTCTTTACAATGCTAGTACCCATTTAGGCATTTACTTTCCCTTTTGATCTCTTGATTAATTTCCCTAATAATGTGTAATTATTAATTAACCCTATAATCTCAAATGGGTATTTGTTGAAGCTCTCAATCAACAACAATGGAGATTACAATGGCAGCATCTGTGATTTTGGGTCTTCTATTAGTTCTTCTCTTTATTATTCCAAGATTTACTAAACCCAGTTAATTTCCTCTTTCTCTCGCTCTAGTTATGATTCTATATTTGACTTCTGAAAGTGATTAATTTTCACATTATTTATTAATCTTCTGATCTTTATTTAAATCCAGGTCAATCAAAGGCTGATACTTTGCATAATAACAGCAAAAATATCTCCAAGGTAGGATTATATATTTTTGTTTGATTCGGGGTAGGCTAGAAAATCACTACAGGTTGGGAAATTAAACCCTTGTTAATGCTGTTAAAATTTGATGAATTTGGTTTGAGTTCTATTGTGGGTTTTTTTTTTATTATTTTCAGTTATTGATAAAAAGATTGATGCTGCTTGGATTATACTTGAAATATGTGTGCTTTCTTGTTTTGGGGGCAATTGAAATTTTTTCTTTTGGTTTTATCCTATTTTCTATTTTAGTTTATCTTTGTGATTTCATTGCTACATTCCTATTGTAAAGTTTGAGTGTTTTATACATGAAAGAAATAAGTTTGAGTTTTCTAAGTGATGCTTGAAAACAAAGGATGTGTTTGTTGTTGTCTATGTTGTGGTGTTTCTAGTGGAACCTTCGGTTTGAACGATGAGCTACTCTCTTCGTTCGTTTGAATTTGACACAAGGGAATTAAGGTGTTTTAGTAGTTTTAGTTAGAGTAAGACAAAAAAAAATGGAAGAAATATATGGATACAATGAAGAGAGAAAAATGAGTTTGCGGAAGTTATTAAAAAAGAAAGTGTAAGACCACAACCAAAAACTAGAACGTAGCAAAAGTAAGGAGACTGATCAAAACGGAAAGTGTGTTAAACTCAAAAGAACTTAGGAAGTAAGTTGTAATGAACTTGACGGAATTATTAGTTGTATTCAGTTTCTTGATTGCATCTTATGTGCTAGAAAGAAAGTATTGCCTTTTCAGCGAGTCAATCTCGGATGTAATCAGAAGTGGAGGTTTATGATTCACTAACTGAAAGCTTATTAGATCACTTACATTACATCAAGGTTGACTTACATTTCCGAGTTTTAGGTTTGGGTCAATCGGACATATGATTATATGGTTAAGTCGTATCAGCTAGTGGAACACATTTAGGTACTTACAATGATTTGGAACAATATTCATTTTCCCTTTATTTTCTTGTAACTAGGAACCTAGAAGATATACTAAAGCTGAAATCTCGTTGCACAACAAAAGGACTGATTGTTGGGTCATCATCAAAGATAAGGTTTGTTATTGCGTTTTCTCTTCCAGTATGAAATCAATTAAAATGTGTGAATCATTACCTTTCAAAATGGCCACGGCTGTGCTTCCCATCGTGTTTCTTGATGTAGGTATATGACGTAACATCGTATGTGGAGGAGCACCCAGGTGGTGACGCTATCTTAACGCATGCTGGGGATGATTCAACTGAAGGATTTTTCGGGTATGAATGCATATTTTCATTGACTGTGTTGGCGTTAAGAGAAACATACCTTTCACTTCTATGTTAAAATGTTATGCAGCCCTTTTTAGACTATGTTCAATCATTACCGACTTAATAGAGCAAACCTACAAATTGACATACCTCTGCTTACCTCTAGTAGGCTTCGAAGCTGCCACTGAAAGAGTCCACCTATTGCAACTTACTTGACGCGAACTCATAATCTGGTGCATTAACTTAACCAGTTTGGCCTGTGAAATGCTCTCGACTCGAGTCCCACTAAGATTGTTTTATTATGCATATAAATATGAGAGCTTTGAGATCAAACGTAATAATCTCAATAGAACATAAGAGTATGCTTATGTACCCCCATGTTTTTTCACATACGCTTCATGAAATAGAGTCATGCCTGAGAAAAGATTCTCGGCGTAAAATTACACATTAAAGCTCATATTATTACATGTGTGTTTCAGCATTCTAGTTGCTGTTGTTATTTGCTTATTTTTCAGCCTTCATTGATGAAGAAACTTCATGTTTTGAGCCTAATGAATGGGTCTGATGCCAGTGTTACTATACTTTTGTCTCTTACTTCATTGTATTGTTGCTTGTCAGGCCGCAACATGGTACGCGAGTATTTGACATAATTGAAGATTTTTGCATTGGAGAATTGGAGTGATAATTGAACCTCTTTTGCTAACTCGTTCAACGGAAGATTTTGTTTGCCGAGGCTCTTGTGTCGTTCTCCGAGTTTTTCATGTAATATGAGACTACTGGAATTCAGATTTAACACTGCTTTCTATTCTTGGGATTGAGTTTTAAGTCCATATGATGAATGTTTCTATGGAGGGAAAATCAAATCAGCTATATTTATCGTCTCAATGGCCATGTACAGAGATTTTGCTCCTAGTTTACATTGTTTCAGTATATTTTACATTACGTTTATATTTATGTCGTCCAACGCTAATATGTGGCACATGTTCAAGCGGGGCTTGAAGTAGGGTAAACGTAAAGTAATTTCCGATTTTTAATGACAAATATCATATTCATACGCAATTTCACATGAATAAGTCGAGAATTCCTTTAGTATTGGATATTGAAACAGAAAAATAGCTGCTCTGTATTTTGGAATATTATGTATTCAATCAAACTCCAGGGTAGTAAAAATAAAAAATTGCATCTTCATTTAGAGTCATATCCAACTTACAAGTGATTAAAAATATACACAATGTCTTTTTCAGCCCCTAGGAAAACAAATTGAATGCAAAACTTTTGAATTTTGTTCACATCTGAACAGATCATTCCAAGCTTTATAATGATACAGGGATTTCAACAATGATCAATGCTACAAAATGATATTGGTACAAATTACAAAAAATATGCTAAAGCTGAAGAATCAATGAATGAAGAATTGAAAGCACGCATCAATCGTTGAAGAATGGGCAAATCGACATGCAAAGGTCATATTCGCCAAAAAATATGGTTTAATCCCTTGCTGTCTAGAATAATGCAAGTTGCAACCCAGTCAGTGACTTGTCGTTACACTTCGTATTTTTTAGGCTGCCGCCATTGTACCAAAGTTCTGGCTAATGAACCGAGGAATGAAATTTTAGCTGGACATCCCTTTTTCCCATACAAATTCTTTCCGCTAAGGTCTGAATATTTAGGACCGATATCCTTCCCTCTATCAATCTATGGAGACAGAGTTCGAAAAGATGCACAATTCAATTCCAGATCAAAAAAAATGTTGGAAAACAACCAAAAGAAATTATGTATACCTTGTATATTTTTCCATTCTTCAAGTGGTATCTAATACCAGACCAATTAATAGATTGGGAGAAGTGTGATTTAAAAGCACTGATGGGATATAAAAAGTTGTCCACAATCATTGCAATGAATACCTGTTCAACCATGACATTCAAATTACCAAAGGTTAGCCATTGATTCTGAGCCAATGAGATAACAATCCTACAAGTCAATGAAACGCCCTCCCACAAATACACAGATATTAGAGATCCATATACTCCTCTGTCCCCCATTTGAGTAATAATAAAACGAGTGGTTAAATATTAGTTGATATTAGATTGTAGATGGTGCAACCATTTCCATTTTTGGAAACATAACAAATTCACTAAGACGTACTAAATAGACAAATGAAGAAAATTAAGAGGGTCAAAGGGAGTTGAAAGGCACAAGACTATGACAAAGGGTTGAAGTCAGCACACGACATGTGAAAGAAACAAGAACCAAGACATCAAGCTTTTTACTTGAGTGCACCACACTCTTCTTAAACCGAATACAGGTGTTACGAAAGATCCTAGCTAAGATCCAGAAATGCACGATGGCTTTTTTGTCATAAGCTAATAATGCTAATATAGAGAAAGAAGATTAACAATTGACAAATTTACAAAAATCATTCTACGCGAATGTATGTAAAAATTAAATCCACTACCAAATCATGATTTCTCTTACTGATATCCAAAAGCAACACGTCTAAGTGGCTTCAAGAGGTCATTTTTTGGCACAAGTGAAGTGCTGATAGATAACTAAATCCCAAGTAATGCAATATACACATACAACATCAACAATAATGTCGGATTTTTAATCCCAAAAGATAAATACCAGCTACATGAACCAATATATCAGTTTCAATGGTCCTCCACATTGATTCTTACTCCATTTATTTCGATTTTCTATCATCTTAATTTGTTAGTCCAGATCTTTTTATTTTCTTACTTCTGTCCTCCAAATCATATTCGATCTTCCTTACCCTCTTTTAAGTCTCCAGAGATCCAACTAGCTACTCATCTAGCAGATTGACTAATATTCCTTCTTTGCACATGTCCAAATCATGTTAAAGACTTGAACGATTCTCTTTAATCTTTTCCTCAATATTTGCAACTCTCAAATCCTTTCTAATATCTTCATTTTGAATTCTATCACTTAAGTTATGACACAAATCCATCGGAACATTTGCATTTCCGCTACGCCCATCTTTCCACTATGAGCCTTTCTAAAAGCCCCAACAAATTGATCCATATATTAGCGTCGCTCTAATGATTGTTCGATAGAACTTGCCTTTCTTTGTCATTACCCATCAAAGTACTTTTCTTGGTATCTTGTCGTAAATTTTTTCCAAGTCAATAAAACTCATGTGAGAATCTCTTTTTGCAGCCCAATAAAATCCATCATTTGTCTCATAAGATGAATTGCTTTCTTTATAAATCTCCCTGTCATAAATCCAAATTGATTCTCTGGTATGAGGTACATCTCCTCAAACGTATCTCGATCAATCTTTTTCATAACTTCATAGTTAGCTCATGAGCTTTACTCCTCGATAGCCACTAGAATAGTTCTATTACATTCATTAGGCATCTTGTTTGTCCTCCTAATCTTGTTGAATAGATCAGTTAGCCAAGTCATTCCAATCGTCCCTTAGCATCTTCATACCTCAATAGGTATACAATCTGACCCAACAGCTTTAAACGCCTTATCCACCTCTGATTTTTGTATTTTTCGCAAAGATTCTATAATTTCATCTAAGGGAGTGATTGTTATGTTCCTACAATATTTTCTTATTCTCCATTAAATAGCTCATCAAAATGCTATCTATAATCTTTAATGTTCTCATCTTGAACTAGAATGCTCCTATCCTTAGCCTTAGCATACTTCATTTAATCTATTTCAATTATTTTTGTTTGTCTCCTCTTGCCATCCTATATAGCTTTTTCTCGTTCTTTGGAACCTAGCTTGTCAAACACCACTTTAAAAGCTTTTAATTTTGCCTCATGAACAAATACTTTTGTGTTGGTTTTGATTTCCTTATATTTAGCTAAGTTTTCCTCAATCCTGCATCATCCTAATGCTAGATGTCATTTTTTCTTTTCCTAGATAACTGTCTTGACCTCCTCATTCCACTAAGTTGTATCCTTCTTTGCCACAAAATTGGCAACTAATTCTCCTAAAATCTCGTTAGTTATTCAAATGATGCAAGTTTTTATCTTTGTTTAAGTATCCTCTACCTCCGAAGTTATTTCTCAATTTGTTTCTTCAATAACTTTCTCGGCAAGACTTTTACATTATCCTCTTTTGATCTCCACCATTTAATCCTACGTTTTGCTTTGGCTTTCTTTAACTTTGGTCTTGCTTGAAGACGAAGATCTATCACCTTACACTTAAGGCAATTATATCTATCACCTTGTCCAAAAGTAGTCAATTTAGATTCGATTTACTCTAATTTAAAAGTTACCAGGTGACTATCTCTCTTAGACCATGTGTTAGCAATCAAAAAATTATAAGAGTGCAAAATTTAAAAGACTCTCCTTCTGTATTCCTAATTTAATACCCAAAACCTCCATGAACATTTCCGTAGCCGCTGCAACATACCCTTAAGTGCCCCTTAAAATCACGTATGAGCTTCTCATTTAAAAGATCCTACCAAATTTTCCTTTTAATTGATTCCCTTATCCCCATTTGCGGTGCACTGGCACTTATGACATTCAAAATCTCTTTACAATATACAATTTTCACTCTTGTAATTCTATCATTTTTCCTGCATAAATCTACGTAGAGAAAGTTCGGTCATCCATAATAACACCAAATTCATTTCGATTTCTATCTTGTCATGAGCAACACAATTTAACTTCCTGCCTTACTATCATTTAGACCCTATGTTAGACCCTATCTTGTCCTGAGCAACACAGTTTAACTTCCTCAATTCCACGATATAAGACCTTGATTTTCCTTACCCTCCTATGCTTAAACCATATGTGCCCTTGCTCATTTGACACCACACTCGGACCATGTGGCGCGTCGTTTCTGGGCAACGTCATTTGACACCACACTCGGGCAATGTAGCGCGTCGCTTTTGGACGACGAATTAGCAATCGTTGCATACTTTTCACTACACTCTAGCCTAAGAAATGCAACGCGTCAGTGAGTAGGAGACGCCCCTACGAGAATTGATTTTTGGTTCAAGATCATGGGATGTGACCAAGTTTTAATGAGCTGGATATGATTTTAGGTTGTCACGAAAATTGATTTTTGGTTCACTATCGTTCATGATCATGCTATATACACATACAATCCAAAAAAAAAATATGTCAAGTAAAAACTTCTTAAAAAATGAGAGGAAACACACCAAACACCAATTGTAGGTAGCAAGTGACAATGGCGGAGCCTCAGGAGACAGCATATTGCACAAGCGAACTTCAATCCTAGTCAAATTCCACATGGAAAGCAACTCAATAGCAGTACATGTGGCTAAACAACCCACATATAACCACCCTGTAAGAAAATAAGAAAACGGAAGACGCTAATGAGTATCTTCACAAGATAAGAAAATTGTTTGCACATATCATTTGCATCGTTATCCTTCATTCACAAACATGCATTAAACTTTAATCACAGCAAACTATTACTTAGCTACTAAGCCAAAAACCTCGAAAATCACACTCTCCTAGAACTAATATTTCTTATACTGAAATCTCATTGCAACACACCAGGAGAAATGTTATAAACGTCAACTAAAAATACTATCAATGGCTGAGTGTTTGGTTTTCCAAACAAGATATCACAAATAAATAGTTTCCCTTAACAACCTCCCATTACCTATCCTAAATATACTCCGCCAAGCTATCTAATTGAAATACTGAATGTGTTTTGCATTAATTTCTTCTGCAACAGCTTATGAAACTGCCTATATAAAAACGATCACTCATCATGTACAATAATCAATTATCCAAAATCACAACTTCTCAATTCAGTGATAATGCATTAATGCTCAAGCTAAAAATAAAAAGAATCAACCAACTCCAATAAAACAATCATCAGCTAAGAAGCATGCATTCCTTGAAGTGAAAAATCAATAACTTGTGTTTTAAAGGTACTTGAGGTTTCTAAGCTCACCAAAAGTACTTAAGGGTGGAAGAAATTCTACATAAAGTTTAGAAAAAGTCATCAACTTAATTTAGACAAGGTATAATAAGTTCATATGAGTTTCAATCCCAACATATAAGCTACCATTTTTTTTCCAAATTCTTCTATTCACATAGTAATATAAGAAGAAAACTACCAATAAGAAGTAATAATGTACCATTTGAATTAAAAGTTTCCTCCTCAATTAAGTGTTCTTTATAGCGCATTCGAAGTGCGGCCGCAACTTGGATAAGTGCCATGAAGTATGGTGCCACAAATCCCCATGAGAAGTAGCTATGAACTGTAAATAAAGCACGGTTCATCCTCCAGTTAACCTTAGACACGTATGATTCTAAAACAAATGTTTGCTTCCTCAGATAATTCCAGTACCTACATTTGAAAATCAAAGAAGAAAAATATGGTCAAATACAATGACAAAATATGAAGACAAGTAAGATATTAGGACAAACCTAGAAAAATTAAGATCACTTGCAAGTGGATGAGGAAAGACGGCAATTGGAGGAGAGGATATATAGTTATTGTGAGCTCCTGAAAGAAATAACAAAGATCAACTATAGAAAAGTATAGAATGGCCATTGTGCTTCAAGAACTAGATATAATACATAAATCAACTTCAGAAGTATCAACAACATTCTTTCAACACTCCGTGCAAATAATGCTTCTACGCCAATCATGACTGAAGACATACAAACAAGTTCTATGAGAACTAAGCAACAATTTACTAAACTACCTTGACTGCGCCCATATAGAGCATAAGTAGCACTCTGGCATTGACTTGACATCAAACTTGTATAAAGTCTGGCCAAATAGTTTAAAATATAACACATAATTGTAGCTTAATTAATGTCCAATTTGGTTCAAACTACTGGGGAAAACTGCAATTACTCAAAACTCACAAGGTGCATGCGTTGTTTACTTACAAGGTGCACAGATTATCAACATCATACTAAACACTGAACAATGAATAACTTTGCTAATTGTAAAAGTCAAATTATTTTATGATGTCCATATCGTTCATTCACATAGACTTCTTGTTATTTATCTACAATACGATTATGTGATCAAAAAGTTTATATTTTGAAAATACAAAGTACAAACAGTCCACAGAAGAGAAACATGAAACATCAGATAGAGGAAATAGAGTCTAGATAGAAAGGACATGTAAATTAAATGCAGACACATGAAAAAGATCACAAGATATCCTTAAAAATAGTTGGGCAAGCCAGCTTCAAAATATTAAGAAGTTGCATATAGATTTTTCTTCTTTAGGTGGGCCATCCTATGCCCACTGTTGAAAATTTTCTTATGCACTACATAAATCTTGATCAAAGATAAATTTCCTTGATCAAAGATATACTAGTTCCAGACTGATCTCTAATAGTTGGTCATTGTATTTGTTTATCAACTGATCTTATTAGTTATTAGGCATATACTTCTATATGTATAATGTAAAACATAGTCAAGTGGAATCTAGTCTGATTCGTCTTAATGCATATTTTCATGATATTAACATTTGAGAATTTTTATCCATATGAAATTAAAGATATTAAATATTAAATTATGATGTGAAAAACGGAACCATTAAAAACCACAGCTTCATAAAATAGCATAACTAGTTCATGCCTTCCAATATAGAAATCTTACTAATTTGAAAACTTCTAATTGCAATACACTAGATAAGTCGAAGGTTCAAAGCTCAAAAGGTGAGAACATACAAAAACAAGAAACATATTTCAGAACTCCGGGTTTGTGTAAGGTCATTAAACTAACAAATACTACCAATAGATGTGCAAAGTTTGTAGTATCAATATAACCAACAGAAACGTTAAGTTTGTAATAGTTTAATTGCATTACCAGAAATAGCTGCAAGAGTCATATCATCTGAATATCCACCATCTCGAAGTTCTGAGACTACGCCATAATTGTCGTTTCTAAAATCATCGGCATGCATCTGAGATCGTAGGAAATCAGGTCAAGATAAAAATGTAATATATGTGAATAATTCAGGATTCTGTAGCAACTTACCATCATGCACCCACCCCATAGAAAGTATGTTCTTCCACCAGTGGCAAAACCCATAGAGCAAGGCTGCAATATAAAGATATGTGATTTATTATGTATACTAAATAATCAAAATCCCAAAAATACGATTAACATTAAAGACATTCTTTAATACAAAGAAAACAAAATCCTCCACATCATCTACAAATTACAATATTCCTTGTTTAAATTTGATAATAGATGAAAGTAACAGTTTGCATAGCACATACCATGTGATATTCATATATACAGTAACTTCCTAAGCTCCCAGAAGGTAAGTCTAGTGGATATCCAGTTTGAATAAAAATCTGAGCACAATGGAAAATAAGTCAACATAACAAATCATAAATATAAGAACAAGACATAAAAATTTATATTAGAAAGACACATAGGTGTATATAAAGGGGGCTAAGGACAGAAAGAATCATGCCCCCAAGCTATTTGAGAAGCATAGTATCTACAAAGTCAAGAGAACTAAAGTAATACCAAAAGACTTTTTAGTCCATTGACCCAAAAAACCCGTCTATATTTTGGGTCCATATGGTAATCTCATGGGGACAGAAGAGTAATTGACTATAGGTGTAAAAAAGCATTGTGAACTGGAACTTGAAACCTAGATGAGAAGGCATTTTTAATAAAGTATACAGTCAAAGTCAAATATGTACCTCAGGTTTTTTTATCATTTCAGCGGTGAGACCGCCTATTGATCCTGGGTGCAGTCTAACATCATCATCTAGAAATAGTATATACTTGCTATCTTTATGCATATTTTCTGCACCGACCTGAGAAAGAAAAGAACAAATGGCTACTTCAACGCGTGAATTAAGCATCAGGCACCTAAACAATTTCAAAAAAGATCATATACACAACAGATAAAACAAGGAAAAAGTAATATTGCTTAGCCCACAATTAGAGCTCTAAGAATATCTACTCACGCAACAAATGCTACCAACTCCCAACCATACTATGAGTACAAGAGACCAAAATAGCAATAAAAAAGAAAAAAAAGAAAACACTTTTGCTTCGGGGAATATTAGAGCCAAATAACTTACAAGCTGATTGTGAATCTTCTGACTGCATGTAGTGGAATAGCCTGCCACAATAACCTTCGCATCGACTTCATCCTGTCCCATTACTAACTAGTTAGGATTAGGATATAACATACAACATTCCTCTAACAACAAGAACAGATACATGAAATGCAGCATAAGGCTGTCTTGGTATATCCACATAAATTCACATCCACAAAAATTTTTAATGCAATTGAAGAGAAAATAAGGTACAGAACACCAATGATCTTCCACCATTATATGTTAGATCAATAGTCAAAACATATTGAGATAAAAAAAAAAGAGTCAAAACATATCAATGATAAAATCTTAAATGCAGTGACAGGCGACTGGTAGGTGCTCTGAACCTTATTAAGTATCCAATACAGTACTTCAAATTATGGAAAAGTATATGTTGAATACCTGAAAATCTTTCAAAAGTCTGGATACAGCATGATATGCTGGGTCTTCAGTGCTTTCTACAATAAAAAGGAACTCCACAGGCCCACCATATAGGGTTGTAATCTGTAAGGAAACATACATCAAAAAAGTTGTCAATATGCAGCTCACTTCATCTTGCCATAAAAAGAAACTGAGGAATGGCAGACTCTTCTATGACGAATACGCGCCACTATTATCCAATAATCATCACAGTGGACGAACAATAAAAAGAACATGAAAAGGCAAAAACGATCAAACCATTGTAATTTTGAGATTCCCTAACAAAGATTAATAAGAAACAGACTAAGCTTTCTTAAGAATGGAACCTAGCATCATAGTAGAATATATTGCTCAGCCAAAAAAAAAAACGTTGAGAGGGAAGAGAGAGAGAGAAACATGGAAGAAGATGACAAACAGCCTCTCGATTGCTTGATTAGCATGGAATCTAATGGCGGGGTATAAAAAACAAATATTCTCTCGGTACCCATGAATTTTCAACAAAGGATAATGGCACAAAGATTACGAAATAGTAAGAACAATCAAAATTGTGAGGACAGGATTAAAAGTGAAAGAAAATAAGAAAAAAAATGTATGGATAAGAATCAAAGAAAGAGGCGGAGTTGTGGAGATATTAGCCAAAATAGAAATGTTGCAAAGTAAAAAGGACGAACTAAAATAGATATATTGGCAAACTCATAGTGACACAGGGAGTACTACCCAAAGAGGAAAAAAGTAAAGTCACCTAAAGAGTCGCACCTGACTTCTCCAATTAAGCAAATTGTGCTCTCCAAATCCTTTTAAAGGCATAACAACTGTGACTCTTGGCAAATTAACCTGATTGGAGTGCTCAAGCTCACTGATGTCATGACATAGGAAAGCAAAGTCATTTCCACGTCTCATCTCATTTTCCATGCGTTTGATTTCTCTATTCCTACAAGAGGAAAACAATGTGTCAAGTCCCCCAATACCCAGTCAAGAAATGTGGAACATCAATATCCATAAATCATTTCATTCATTTATCAGGATCTAGTACCTCACATAGGCAGCACCAGCCCATCCTAAAGCTAGAGTTAAACAGATCAAACATCCCTGCAACAATAAACAATGAAAAAAATAAATTTCATCCATAGACAAACAGCACAAGAAAGAAACAAGTTGAGACCATGACAACAAAAGGCAAATGCTCCTACAAGGTAGCTAAGACTGAAAAATCAGCTGGGAATTATACAAGCATCGATATAAATAGAAGATCCTTATGTGTTGTGACAAGAGCAAGAGTTAAAGGTACAACTACATGAAATAACCGCAGGCAATAAAATGGCAATGACAATAGATCATATGATAAATATATCCAAAGCTACAAATTTGTTTTATTACATATACAGTCTATACTCTATAGACCATATACATTGACTTGATTGTATAGTCAATCTAGGCGGAATTGGTTAAAAAAAGGTGTGATCATGTGACTCAATCATAGTACCCGCACGCATCACCATATCACAACCTTAGTGTATAGGTTCTTTAGCACATTGTAACTAAAATATAGGCCGAAAGGACCATAACAGCCATCATCCTCAACTTTAATTAATAGTCAAGTTGAGTTAGTTTTTGGGTTGTAAAATCATTTGTATACTTGATGTTGGATTATAATGGCATCTTTAATCGTTTAGATCCACCACTTCAACTCAAACTTAACACTTCCATTGAGATTAGAGATGAAAAACTCCACTCAGTTTTTGTAATGAATGATCGTTCACAATAGACTACCTATATTATCCCACAATTATAATGGTCAAATGCTTATACAATCCCAATATACAGCCAAAACAACATCGTTACAGAAAATATTATTCTACAAAATTTTCCCCTATTGGTCAAAAAAGAACCAAGACGAACCTCAACAGCATTCTTTATCTCCAACCTCTGTGATGTCCCCATCAATCATCCATCATATTGTTTCCTAATTAACTTACAATAAATTTATAATAGAAGGACAGGTAATCCATCCAAGTTTCTTGCCAAACAATACTTCCACTGTCCCCATTGATTTGCCCCTATACTATTTTGTCTATCCCACCAAGTTTTCCTAATAACTATTTTTGGATGCAAACTTATCTACAATATCCCACTAAAACCTCAAGTATAATTTCTTTCTTTTTCCCCTATAACAATATGCCTTATCTTTTTATCATTTTGAGTCTAACAGCAAGAAAAATAGCTTTTGCCATAAAGAACAAAAATCTTTTGCATACATTAGCCTTAATGAAGTTATATGAGCTTGTATAATCCATCCAAGTTTCTTGCCAAACAATACTTCCATTGTCCCCATTGATTTGCCCCTATACTATTTTGTCTATCCCACCAAGTTTGCCTAATAACTATTTTTGGATGCAAACTTATCTACAATATCCCACTAAAACCTCAAGTATAATTTCTTTCTTTTTCCCTATAACAATATGCCTTATCTTTTTATCATTTTGAGTCTAACAGCAAGAAAAATAGCTTTTGCCATAAAGAACAAAAATCTTTCGCATACATTAGCCTTAATGAAGTTATATGAGCTTGTATACCGTAAAAAAAATTTTTAAAAAAAAAAAAGACAAATCAAAGTTAACAGTACTTGTTTTCACCGATAGACCCTGAATAATATCAAACTCAAAAATTGCCACAATGTTCTTTTTTGGCTGTCCCACTTATTTCAATGCATTTTTTATCAGTAGTCCTATATCTTACTTTCTAATCTCACCCACAGACTCAATTTAGTAATCTTTGCTACAAACTCAACTGTAGCAAAATTAGTGCGCCAGAAGCCTATCTTTAAAACCAGCCTAGCAAAGCTAACACTCAAATTTAAAAAATTAGATAAATACATAATTCCAGCTACAATTAGAAAGCAAACAAACCTTATCAAAACATCCAAACTTGCAACATTCAAGAAAATTGTAATAAAGCAACCATTATAACATTTCTAATTGCATCACTAAATCAAACAACTTCAAATATTCGAATTTCAAAAATAATAAATTCAGCAAAAGAAAAGGCAACGAAATTTAAAGATTTTAAAGAACAGAAAATAAAAACAAACCTGGATCTGGATAAAGATACCAATAAAACTAAGGCAAGCTCCATTTGCAGCAAATAATAACGAATCGAAGGTTTCCAATGCCGACATTATCCTTGAAACTGTAAACTAAGATATTGAAGGATAAAAAAATTAAAAAAATCAGCACAAAATCCCTAAAGAAAAATATGGCAGGTTTAGGAACTAAAAGTGCTGGTTTAGAGAGGTTCTCTTCTTCTCTCAGATCGCCATTAACGAAAGAATTCGATAGAGCGATAGGAGAGAAGAGGAGAGAGAAAGAGAAATAATGACTTTCAAGAAAACAAAAAGAAAATAAGAGGAGAAACGGAAAAAAAAAATAGGAATTTAAAAGACCGCCTAAATAATTTATAATTGTGAGATGAATGTAATTATAGTAAGATTAGTGCTCTAAAAGATCGCTTTTTGTTTTACCCTTTTTGGGTTTGAGATTTGAGAACCGCCCCGTAATGATGACGAGAGCATTTTAAAACATGTTCGAGAATTTAGTCTTTCTGTTTTCTAATGTTCTTTTCATTTAGAATATTCTATTTTGAAAAGAGAAATTTGATTAAGATTTTTAAGACATATATATAAGGCAAAATATATCCATATGAGATCTCGTAGATTCGTCTTAACGTATACCTTTTTATTATATATTTTTTATAATTTTTTATGATGCGTATTTAGAGATATTTAGGTTTGAAATTTACTTTGAAAACTGTGCAAAAAATATGGGAAGAACATTTGCAAACGGAGGGAGTAATAATTACCCCTTTGCTCCTTTTTTATGTTTCTATTTGGATTTTTCACGTATTATTTTAATTATATAGTAGTAAAAAGTAATGATTGTATCGAAAGTATGACATAAAAAATAATTAAATAATATTTTAATGTAATGATTGTATTGGAAGTATGAGATAGAAAATATAATTAAATAGTAGTGTGAAGTAAGGAAAGTGGGGTTTTAAGGGGTAAAAGTGAGATGAAAACTTTTCAAAAATGAAAAGTATTCTAAAGTAGAAAAACGTATGGAACTATCCGTTTTAGTAAGGTGGAAAAACAAAAAGGATTGGAAGGAGTATTTGATTTTGTAATTATATTGACTTGATTTGACTTTAGAAAAACTAGATAGTACATGTGCGATGTATGGCTTATTAAATTTTTCGACATATTTGTATTTAAGAAATTAAAATTTTAAAAATTAAATTTTACATTATATTTATATCTCATTTCACTCTAAATAGTTGTATTGTTATACACATTGTTTGATTTGTATCATATTTTACATTGTACGCGTAGATGATTGTAAAACTTAGTTTATGACAAATAAATCTCAATAAAAGACAAAACATTTATTAATTATATATTTACTATAATTGTATTATATATATATATATATATATATATATATATATATATATATATATATATATATATATATATATATATATATGTGTGTGTGTGTGTGTGTGTGTGTGTGTGTGTAATTCTACTTGTTTATTTTGAATAAAAGCGGAAATGGTTCATAGTACATGAAATATACAATACTAAACTTATGAGTATTTTTGATATAAAAATAACATACCAAAATTATGCTAACAAAAACAAATATTACATTAATTAATTTTAATATAAAGTATGACCACTATTAATAACACACTTCAAAATCAATTTTGATATAAATATTTATATAAAATTATTTTATAAAAGTTTAAACAAAAAATAATTTGTTTTTCATAAAAACTATAAGCAACTTGCATAAAGATATTCATAACCTAGCTAATTCATATTGGATTAAGCATTGCATTTAAGTAACCAATAGAATAAGTAAAATCCTTATAAAAAGTATATTATCTTTTATCATCTTAAAATATCTAATACACTTAAATAGTACTCATTTAATAAATAAAATTGATAAGATATTATAAATAATTGGAAAAAAAAGAAATAAAATATATGATTTTCTAATACATTTAAATGATGTGACATAAAAATATATAAAATCAATCAACATGGATAATATTATTGTCATATATTTAGAAAGTATGAAAATCAAAGATATAAAAAATAGTTATAATAACAATGACGTCATTATTGAGTTTTGAGAGAAAACTTTATTTATTCTGATTGTGACATGTAAACAATATTAAATAGTGATGATGTCAACGTATTTTATTTTAGTAATATTTATGGATAGATAGATTTAAAATTATATAGAGCATAAGATTCGATTTTGAACTGACATAAAACCTCTAATTCTAAATTGACCCGATGACTCGAATAACATCTGGAGTTATAACTAGGTTTTTATACATAAAAATAGTACCCCCGTTTCTTAAAGTTCCAAATATTCATGGAGTTAAGAAGTATAAAACTATTGAGATGATGAATATATTATTTTATTTAATATTAAATTTGATGGAGTAAATTGTGGGGATCATAAGTATTAGAAAAATATTAAAATAAAGATAGTGAAAATAATGTGTGGATAGGGATGGCAACGGGTCGGATCTGGGCCGGGTCTAGGTGGACCCGGATCCAGATCCGTTTTTAAGCACTGGGTCCAGACCCGGATCCGGACCCGCGGGTCTATTTTTACAGGATCCATATCCGGGTCCGTGGATATTGCGGATCCAGTACCGGGTCCGGGTCCAAAACGGGTCCCACTTGTTTTTCATCTTCTTCTTGATTAATTTTCTTGCTTGTTTTTCTAGAGCTAAGAGAAGCTGATTTTAAGTGTCTTTTAGTGTTGAAAATCAAGCATTTAGATTAGGTAAGAATTCTATTCTACTTATTTTGTAGGGGTTTACTTTCATTTGCTTCCCATTTCTTGTTCTTGTTTCTCTTTCCATCACAAAACTCAGAATTTCAATGCCATTTCTATTCAAACTTTTTTGTCCTTTCATAATTAGTACTATTTTTTTTTATTAAGGTACAATTTACTATACAACAAAATGATTTAATATAGTAGAATTACTTAGATTCCATATTTCCTCCTTTTTTCCTCTCAAATTTATCCCTTTCTTTCTGTATTTTTCCCTTAGATGATGTATATAATCAACCAAAATCACAACTTTATGTTATTTTTCTTATGTGGGTAGTATTTTTCAGGTTTTATTTGGGTTTTTTTTTTCTGGGTTAATGGTGAAAAACAGGGGGAAATTGCTGATTTGCGTAAATGTTGTGCTTGATTGAAAGGTAGTACTGGAAATAGTGTAATGTTCTTTTCTACTGTAAACTAAATAAAACGGGTCTGCGGGTAAACGGGTCCGGGTCTGGGTATTTTTCTCAGATCCGGACCCGGACCCGTGGAATTTAATTGGACCCGGATCCGACCCAGATCCGTTCTTTTCTATTTTTTTAAGACCCAGATCCGTGAAAACGGATACGGATCCACGGATCCGGGTCGGGTCCAATACCCATTGCCATCCCTATGTGTGGACAACAACTATTAAAAAATATTTTAATAAAGTTGGTGGAATATATTTTTGGCGATCATAAGCAATATAAAAATATTAGAATGAAGTTAATGAAAAATATATAAGGACTATAAGCATTATTAAAATATTAAAATGAGAATATTTAATGTTAATCATAATTTATGTTTAAAATTTTTGATATGAATAGAAAAATTATTTATGAGAACAACAAATGAAACAACCAAAAATAACAAATGAAAACAACATTAAGAAATAGAGGGAGTATGGAAACAACATTAAGAAATTATTTAGGAGAGTACGTTAGAGGGTGTAATTAGACTTACGAATGGAGTGCAACATAAAAACAACGCGAATTAAGTCCATTTTAAACTTACACAATCAAATACTCTATGTATCTTAACAATTGTAACAAAAAGCCTCAAATACAAACGAGTAAAAATTATAAATGAAAAAGCGTAAAAGTGATAAAAATATATTTTATAGCAAAATATTAAAAACGTGTGGATGAAATCAAGAGATAAGAAATTTCTAGATATAAATTTGTAAAAAAAAAAAAGGGTCATAATCAAAAATAATATTAAAAATAATTTAATGCAACACAAAGAATAAAACAAATTTCATATACCAACAAGGCAATGAAGTAATTGTGGCGAAAGGAAAGAGTTGTTAGTTGTTACTACTTGTTAGGAAATTTCTTTAGGATAAGAAATAATGTAAATCGTGGAGTGTTAAATTGACAATTGACAAAGACTAGAAATGGTGAAGTAAAAGATGATGATTAATTGGTAGTCTTTTAATGGTAAGTAAAGACTCATTACAAGACATTTTTTTTCTTTTTTTTTTAGGAAATTATTTGCTTTACAAAATTTTTTGAGTATATTTTTCGGGTTAATTCAGGGCAGGTTTTGACCATGTTCAATATGTTCCACAGCACAGGGCCATAAAAAATTTAGGGTCCTCAATATTGAATTACGTAATATATATTTAGTGTCTAAAGATATAAAATTGATAAAAACATATCATAATTTTCGAAATTGCACAGGGCTTATAAAAAAAATTTCAACTTTTGCTTAGCATCTTAAAAATTACAATATAACGGACATATGAATATTTTTAATTACGAAGGGATGTATGAATTATGATGATAAAATTCCTATAAATTGTGAGAATTAACTTTGACTTAAAATTTGTTTTTTTGTCAACCAACCATAACCTATTTTGGTTATTTTCTAGGGCTTTACAATTCCAAGGAAATAAAGGGTAATAACACAACTTCTAAGATTCTTGTAATGAGAGAATGTGATGATTTGTTTTTCTTGGATCAACAATAACCTTGAGTTAGGGATTAAATGTAGAACTAGAGAGAGCTTTGTATGATTTAAATAATAGAAGGTTAAATAAAAGTTAATGAAAATCTAATTTGATTGAGTTTGAAGATTGAAAATTTGAAATTTAAGTTTGAGGATATTCGAACCTTTAGAAAGACGTAAAATTAATTTTGTTTTGTTTAAGGTTATGGGTCGATTTAAGTGAACAAAACCTTAAACCAACTCATTTTCAAAGATCAAGTCAAATTGAGTTAGTTAAAGTTGACTCTAAGTTTGTTCACTTATTCTTCACACGAGAAAGAGCAAAAGAAAGGGAAGAGTTGAGAGTAACAAAAGGGGGGGAGTCTGATACGGATCAGTGAAAAGTTTTCACTTGTACTCACACATTTTGATACAATTGACTTCTCTTTATTTGGACTAGTTTAATGTTTTTAAATAGGTTGTTCATGGGATTTTTCCCACTCAAATTGATTTGTTCTTTCTTGTTTCTTTACTTCTCCTTGCTCTTCAATTTCTTGCATACTTCTTAATTGTTTTTGCTTTGGATTGTGCACACTTGTTTGTTGACAACTAAACTCTAGGTTAATTAGTCTATTAACGCTAACAAAATGGATAGAAAGTCAACAATTCTTCACCGAGTCAGAAACGTTTACAATATCAGTAATTTCTTATTTATTTAAATTTTTTGCTTTTGCACAAAAATAGGTGGAAATGTGGAACGGACTTTCTTAACAGTTCTAAAAAAACTGAATACCCTTAAAACTACTAACATGTCTTATCTACTTATCATAGTATAAAATTTGATTTATAACACAAAGGAAATGGTGACATTGCATTGTCTACCGTTTTATTTTCTTTAGTGGATGAGAACAAAGTTTTTCTAGTAATATAAAATTGACCGTAATTCTAGACTCAAATGAAATTAAAACTACTCATATACCAATCTTATCTTATTTACACAATATAATGAAAAATAAAGTGTGAATTTCAGTCAACTTAAATACTTCTTATTTTGGGTAAAACTTCTTATATATGGAGGTAGAGGTGTTCATTCGGGTCATCGGGTTGCTTTCGGGTAAGGTGTTTTCGGGTCAGTTCAAAATCGGGGTTTTGTGTTCACATTGGTTTTTGCATAATTTTAGATCCATTTTTAAATCAGGTCAAATTGAGTTCGGTTATAAAGTCGTGTCTATTGGGTCATCGGGTCTGATTTGAACACCTGAGGATACCTTCAGGAACAAGAACTTATGTGAAGTGACACGTGCCTAGGATGGCCTAATCATGGAGATGGATCTTCATTGATTATGGTTGAAGAAGATGCCGTTGTATGATTCGAATCTAATTGATTTTATACTACTAATTTCTTTGACATGTACAATGTTGCTTGTCAACTTGAGTGAATTTGTGGCAATTAATGTATCCCTAAAATTATAATACGACAAAACTCTGGCCTTGCTTTAATAGTTATACTAGATAATGCTGGTGCATAACTTTATCAAATTTTTTGACATATTTGTATAAATTAAGAAATTAAAATTTAAAAATATTTTTTACATTATGGTTGTGTTTCTTTTCATTCTGAACACTTGTATACATTACGTATATTATATAATATTTTGCATTGTACGTACAGGTTACCGTAAAAATTTAGTTATGACAAACATAAATATAATTATATTCTTAGTTTTATTTTTTTACTTTGAATAAAAAAGAAATTGGTTTGCACCTAGAGTATATAAACAAAATTATGAATTTTTTTAATAAAAATAGCATACCAATTTTTGCTATCAAAAATAACTATTACATTAGCTTATATTGAATATATATAAAGTCGGCATCATCAAACTTGTACTTTTGTCAATTATATCATTAAGTATTCCCTTCGTTCCTTAATGAAGTTTCCACAAGGAATATTTACAAGAATTAAGAAAATAAAATCTTTTAGATAGTGGAAATATTTTTTATTAAATTATAAATTTGATTGAGGAAAAGTGAAAACCATAAGCATTATAAAAATATTCAAAGAAAGTTAGTGGAAAAAAATATGAGAACCATAACTAATTAAAAAATGTATTTATAAAGTTAGAGGAAAACAAGCATAACCATCAAAGTTGTCAAGAGAATTTTCGTATCAAATTACACTATTTCATTAACGTTCCCAACATTTAATAACAACAATCAAACGTGGTGTTACTCCTTACTACTTTATTTTTGTGATCCATCATTTAGCAATTGAACAAAGACTTGACGCCTGAAGGCCAAGCCTCTCGCGTTGACTCTCAAGCAAACCAACCTAGCCTAACTGAAAATAATTACTCCTTCAATTTCATTAAAATTACTTCACTTTTTATTTTTGTCTATCTTATATTTGTTATATTTGTCATAGTTTTTTTGGCCGTGACTCACGCTCTTTTAATACAAATCTACAATTTTAACTTATATTTTCATCTCATTCACACTTATTTCTCTTTTTTTCGTATTTTCCCATAAAATATCACTTTACATCATTTTTAAAATTTTGCCCCTTACCGTTCTACGCAAAATTGGTGGGAAATAGGGAATATTTTCTTGTATAATTATTTCTTGTGTGTTTCAAATGAAATACTTTCTTCATTTCACATCAATTCTCTTATAAGTTTTGACAATATTTATTAATCATTCTTAATTTATTTTTTTTTTTTAATTTTAGATGTCAAAATATAGTCAAGTATGATTTTGTTTGATTCATCTCAATGTAAATTTTACTAATATCAAATTTTTATTTATACACAATTAGATATATTGAAGGAAATATCAAATAGTTTAAATTTGTGTATAGTATGCCAAAATTAAATGGGACAATTGATGTGAATTATATTGAAGGAAATATCAAATAATTAGATGAGAGTTTTTGCCAAATACCTTCATTCTAAAATACTCACAATTATTTATAACATACTCCTATTGTATGAAAAATATCTCTATCTGATACAAATTCAATAAAACACGGAAAATAAAAGATGATTGATCGGGAACACTCTAGTGTCCTACGGCTAGGAGTGTTCATCAATCTAAACCCGAACCGAAATTTTGAATATGCTAAGATCGGAGACCAGACCCGTTCCATCCGGTCCAGATTCCGGTCTAACCCGAAATCCTTCAAGTCCGGTCTGGGTTTAGACCGGTTAGACTGAAAATAATTTTTGATACCAAAAGTATATTAAAAATAGAAGATTTTAAAATAATTTAGCAAATTAATTATTATAAAACTAAAAATTATTTTGAATTAGAAATAAAATATTTAACACCCTTTAAATAAGTATATACATAAAAATCGTAAATATTATTTTCCTTCTAAATTACCTTTATACATCCGGTCTAACCTGGATTTTCCGGATTTAGGCCGAACCGGACCGGAAACCCGGAATAATGAATATGTAAGACCCGGAGCCCGGACCGGATGTAACCGGTTCAGTCTGGTCCGAACTGCCAGTTCGATCTTATTTTGCACACCCCTACATACAGCTACTAGTAAAAGAAATCAAAATGGCCCCACGAGAATTAGTAGTACAAAAAAGTGAAAAAGAGTGCATAATAATCAGGTATTACTAGTAGAAAAAGTCTTAATAAATAAAGGTTATTTGCGTAACTAACAAATCACTCTTATGTGGTAGGATTTGATCCTCAATGAGAGTTTTATTATTTTAATTTTTTTATTTGGTTTTGTTTATTTTATTATTAGTTTTTTGTCTTTTTGTGGTGATTTACAAATTACGGTAATTGATTCAGAATTTTTGTTACTAGTACAAGTACAACCTTTGTCTCATTTAATTTACAACATTTTCCATTTAGGTTTGTCCCACTTAATTTAAATCATTTTATTTTTAGACTATGGCTTATTACTTCGTTTTAATCTCATCCATTTATTTTAACTCTCTTTTATTTTTTCATACAATTTATTTTCTCTTTTCATTTATTACCATCATCCATTTTAGTCTTAAGAAAATAATAATTTTATCGTTAACTCAAATTATACAGGACATATAGAGTATTTTATTTATAAAAATGGCCAGCTATCCTTAGAGAAGAACCAGCTGTCAGTAAGAAATGGCAATGGAATATCCTAAAGAAATTGGGTATTGTAAGGATTAAGGAATGTGCTGTCTATATGATGGCATGATGCAATACTCTACATTTTGACCATTTAATTATCAAGTATCAACTACTACTCTATGGTTTCACTTTTTCCTTTTTTGTGTCTCTTTTATTTTCCTGTAATTCATTTTATGAAATTAGTTCTTTCTTTTTTTTTAATTTGGACCATATATTTTAACCATTTTTTAATATCATTTAGACAATTTAAATAATTTCATAATTTTTTAACTTATTTGGTTGAATTTTTGTTTTTTAGTTTGTTCTATATATCGACTATTGATTCAAAATGAAAAAATATATTGATTTTTTCATATGGTTTTTAGCTTTGACTCATTTTATCTTAGTAAAATAGCTTACAACTATTGATTAGGTTTATATTAAATATTTCAATAACATTTTACTAATACAATTGTAAATTAATTGTCTAAAGTCTAAATAATAAGGTTATCCCAAGAGAGCGTATAGTAATCTAACACAAACTCTTTATCCTAGATGTTCGTCTTTAAGAAAGACTAAAGGTAAAGAAAGTGAAAGAAGAATATAGGATTGAACGGTGGTGATAGCACATGGTTCATTAGTATGTGAAGTACTAAGTAGGAATGTTTTATGACTCATGGCCACAATATAAGTTTCACAATATAAGGAAAAATTCGACAATATGGAAGTAGATGTTGTAGATAGCCTAAAGAGGGGTCATATAGACGATGATGCCACATTAAAAGTATCTGTTCAGGAGGGCCATGAGAAAACATGACTTAGGTGAATTATATCATGATTCATGACAATTCGACCTAGTATAAAGCATCTCTATCAGTATCATGCCCAATGAACATCATGTATAGTATAACCATATCAAGCATAAGTATAGAACACTTTAATTTTATAGTCTTTTAATCGACTAATCAGAAAGAAGTTTTATGAGATAAGTTTGAGACCATAAGACAATTCTCAAGTTCAAGACTAGGAATGACTTTAATTGTCCAGCACTATCAATTTTAACAAGCTTCCCATTACCAGTCTGAATCAATCCACTAGTGGAAAAAACTTCAAAGGCTGCGGTTTGTAGGCCACTAAAAGCTGCGGTTTTGGACCCAAGCACTTGTGGTAGCAGCTGATAGCTTAATACATTGGCTGCGGTTAAAAAACGCTGCAAATTAAAGAATATAGACTATTGGTTGCGGACAGGTCATAAACCGCAACCTATAGTGTGTTTTTGAAAATCCAATGTTGGGGCACATTATTGTCTGCGGACAGGTCTAAAACCGCAGCCAATGTGATGTTTTTTTAAATTTTTTTTTGTTTTATTGATATTTGTATATATTATCCTAATTATAAAATAATAAATATTTAACAATAATGCACCAGCTATAATCACTATTAATTATCACCAAAATAATATATATATATATATATATATATATATATATATATATATATATATATATATATATATATATATATATATATATATATATATATATATATATATATATATATATATATATATATATATATATATATATATATATATATATATATATATATATATATATATATATATATATATATTTGTATACATCATACATACAAGAATATATATATATATATATATATATATATATATATATATATATATATAGATATATATATATATTATACTATATATATATATATATATATATATATATATATAATATAATATATATATATATATTATATATATATTACCATATATATACATAAATAATTTAATCATGCATATACAAATAAGATATATAAATAATATAATATACTAGAAATGTACACCACTACGAACTACAACATAAATTAGTCAAGATACACGACAACTTTGTATATATTATCTTTTTTCTACTCCACACCTTACACCGTGCAACAACTCCCGGACAATACCCTTACATTCAAGTAATCTCGCACGGTCTTTAACATCCTTTGTCTTACCTGGAATGTTCATGAGAGTCCCGAGTATGGCATCGCATACATATTTCGCTATATGCATAACGTCAAGACAATGCCTAACCTGTAGATCTCTCCAATATGGAAGCGTCCAAAAGATTGATTCCTTTTTCCATAGTCGGTCTTCACCCATTTGCACTTGCCCTGTTTTACCAAATACATTCTCAACCCTTCGTAAACCTCATAACCGATCAACGACCGACGAGCTACACGGTTCTCAACCTTCCCGTTGAACATCTTCTTCTTCTTACGGTATTGGTGATCTCGTGGGACGAACTTTCGATGGTTCATGAATACATGTTTGCACTTAGGAATCCACGTGGATTCCATGTCATCGATACATATTGGGCACGCTTTCTTCCCTTTGTTCTTATACCCTGATAAGTTTCCATATGCCTGAAACTCGTTACACCATAAAAGCATTGCACGCAAGGTGAACTCCTCATTAGCATATGCATCAAACACGGAAACTCATGCATCCCACATCTTTTTCAAATCCTCAACGAGAGGTGCAAGATATACATCTATGTCATTACCAAGTTGCTTAGGACCCAAGATAAGAAGGGAAAGCATAATGTACTTACGTTTCATACACAACCAAGGTGGCAAATAAAATAAAATATATGATTTTGTTATATATTAAATGATATATGATTTTCTCTTATAAATAACATTATAAAGATTTATAAATAATTGAAAGAAAATAAAATAAAATATATGATTTTCTCATATATTAAATCATATGACCTAAAAAGTAAATTATCAATCAACATTAATAATATTATTCATAATTATAAAATAAAAAAGTCAAAACTATAAACATTAATAATAAATACAATGACATCATTATTGTGTATTAGAAGAAAAATTTTTATTGAGCGTTTGACGTAAGCGATTTCAAAAAATGATGACATCAACAATGTTTTCTTTTTGCAATAAGTTATCACAAATTCTTGCTTTAGACCGTCTATAGCATAGACGGGTAAGTATGAGCCAACCCATTTTGCAAAATACATCCTCCGTTCTCAAATACTTGCTACATTTTGTTTTTTGGCACTAGTCATCGTTTAAGTTTATTTTATATATTGCGGCTAATATGCAGGTAATAATATAGTCAAGTGAGATCTTGTTTGAATCGTCTAATTGCATACGTTTATAATATAAATTTTTTATAATTGTAAATGTGTATAATTTGACATATAAATGAACAAAATAGAACATTAAATTGGTAAAAAAGTTAAATGTATAGTAAGTACTCTCTCCGTTCCTTTTTGTTCTTCCCGTTTAGAATATTTCATTTTGGGGAGAGAAATTTGATTAAGATTTTTAAGACATTTATAGATGATAAAATATAGGAAAATTTACTTTTAAACATACAAACTTTGACCCATTTTCTTTTAAACATACAAACTTTCGTTTATTATTTAAACATACGAACTTTGGGGGGTATATTCCCAAAAAGATATGGATGACTTGTAACCGGATGAACCGGTTACTTCTTCACCATCTTCATCTTCTTATCTTCACCATCTTCATCTTCACCATTTCATCTTCACCATCTTCATCTTCTCATCTTCACCATCTTCATCTTCACCATTATCAACCCAAAAAAAAAAAAAAGAATCTGGTTCTATTTTCAGTTACAAACGTTTCAAATTGTGAAAGGTTGCAGCTTTAATTACAGGAAAGCAATAATAATAGCACTGAATAATAATGGTATGACTGTATGAGTATTTATTGATTCAGAATCAGAGTTTTTGTGGGGAAAATTTTCTGGGTTCTTCTTTTTAGTTAAAATCAATTCTCACTAAAAAATGAAAACCCAAAAACAATGAAAACCCAAAAACTAAATTGCTAAATTCCTGAAAATCCTTTGATTAATTCAAACCCAAAAACAAATTGAATCCTAATTCAACCCAAATGAAGAACAAATCAACAAATTGAAGAACAAGCCATTCCATTCTTTATCTTCAACCCTAATTCAACCCAAATGAAGAACAAATCAACAAATTTTTAGAGATTTAAAATGGGTAATTGCTCAAATTTGTACTAATCTCGAATACAGATATATTTTTTATAAGATCCAGCAACCATCCCACTAAAATCAACCCAAATTGAAAACAAATCTGAAATTTTAAAAAATCTGGAATTTGTATTAATTTTTAGAGATTTGAAATTATCATTTACCATTTGAGAAGAAGCCATTGAAGAACATTGATGCCTCTTGAAGAAGAATGTTGTGTGAATTAGAGCTTCTCAAGCTTGAAGAAGAAGAAGAAGCCATTGAAGCCATTGAAGAAGAAGCTTGAAGAAGAAGCTTGAAGAAGAAGAAGAAGCTTCTCAACATTTGAGAATAACCGATTAAAAAAGGTTAAAAAAGCTCCAAAAAACCGGCTATATCTTTTTGGGAATATACCCCCAAAGTTCGTATGTTTAAATAATAATCGAAAGTACGTATGTTTAAAAGCAAATGGGTCAAAGTTCGTATGTTTAAAAGTAAATTTTCCAATATTGAAAGGTTTAAGTATGAACAGTATCACACACCTTTCTGGTTTGCTTTTACAATCAATGCACCATCTTTCAACTTAGAACTCCTCCTTTCTTCCTCCTCTTCTCCTTCCCCATTCCTCAATCTTCAATCCTGATCTCAACAACTTATTCATGCACAAACCCACTTTTCCTTTCTCCTAATCCATTCCAAATTTACGCTTTTCTGGTAATTACATTTCTCCTCTATATTCATTCAATTTATTGAATTGCTAAGCTTTTGTCTTTTCAATTTTTGTTAAAAATGGTGGATCTCACCTTATGGGTGTTTTTATAAGATAGTGCTTTGACAATTTACTGCCTTTATTCTTCTTTTTATCTCTTTAACTATTTTACATTTTTCTTATCTCCAGTTCAATTTTGAATCTACTTCTGGGTTTTCAGTATCTTGCAGCAAAGGTAAGATTTCTGATCAATCTTGTTTTTTTTTTTTTGTATTAAAGTATTGCTCGCCAATTGTTAAATGATTTTAGGATAGGGGTTGAAGAACATTAGGAGATTTGAGCTATTTATTATCTCCAACTCTAATTATTTACCTAGATTTTGTTGGTATTCGGATTAATGATATTTCGTTGAATTTATAGTACTATAATTAAATGCTATTTATCTACATTTGGGGTTTTGGGTATGCTTCATTTAGGAAGAATAATCGTATTTTGTATAAAAGGGGCAACTTCCATGAAGAACAAGAGAATGAGGACACTCTTTTGTGTATTCTAAGGGTTGTTTTGTTTATAGTACTATAATTAAATGCTATTTCTTTACTTAATCTTTGTTTTAGTTTTTATTTCTTTTGAGTTAGCAAATGTTGAGAAGCTTCGTCTTCAAACTTCCATGAAGAACAAGGGAATAACTCAAGACTTTTGAGTTGTTTTGAAGAAGAAGCATTTTGTATAATTAAATGCTATTTATAGTACTATAATTAAATGCTATTTCTTTACTTAATCTTTGTTTTAGTTTTTATTTCTTTTGCTAATATGACATAAAATCATACGATAACTCGATAAGTCAATAACAGTCTTGAGTTAGCAAAAGAAATAAAAACTAAAACAAAGATATAGTAAAGAAAGCAAATAGTGGTTCTTGTTGCATGAAATGTTTTGCCACACACATAAAATCTAGATTGGAATCATACATTGACTAACGCAATGGCGACACTTTAATGTTATTTTTGTTCTTTGTTTCTTGCTCCATATTTTTGCTTTAACCTTTAGGGCAAGAAACAGGGCATATTTTTGCTTTTCATTCATTAAATAACTAAAAATTGAGGGTTATTTAAGTAATATAGCAAAGGCATGGTATACACGAGGTGCACGAGACGTAAAAAAGTTGCGCCTTTGAAGAGTCTCATGTATCCCACTGCGCCTGGACTCAAGAAGACGTTTGAGTGGTAGCCTTTTGGCGCCTCATGCCGAGGGGCGCTTTTTAGAACACTGGTTGTAGAAGTTTGTACTGTAAAAACTATAATAGTGCTATCATTCGACCTTATGAGTCATTTCTATTCATTTGCCCCCTTGGTGTGTTCACGGCCCAAACTAATTTCTTAGGGCTGCCACTTGATGGTGGTTTTTAAAAAGTTGTATGGATGCGTGCCACTTGGTGGTGATTTTTAAAAAGTTGTATGGATGTGTTTCTCTATTTATGAGTGCTTATAAATAAGGAAAGGACAATTATTTACTCAATTAAAATAAACCCAAGCCTATTCTGATGCAACCTGATCTTGAACAATTTGTTTTTGGAACCCGTGAAGCGTAAAGGGACTCTTCTTCCTTTGCTCATCTTTTAATTGTATAAAAAATACACCAGACAACATTGTTGGCATTTGGTAGTTCTTTTTTTTTGATTTTATGTGGTTCGTGATTTGTAGGATTGTGAATTTATCTTTGATTGGAGATTGGTGAAGCAACTGCTATGGAGTGTGTTGTTCAGGGAATTATTGAGACCCAGGTGAATTTTGTGGCAACTTTTTTTTGATCTATATTTTATTTTCTTCTAGTTTTCTAGGCTGAGTTTGCTTCTATTGTGCACTAATTTTTCTAAAGTTTGCTTAATCTAGAATATTGTACGCAATAAAAACTATAGCTGAAAAAGGGGTGCTTGGACCCAACAATGGCAAAAGAACAAGTGTAGAAAATGATGAAAAACAGAATGTAACAAAAGGGACAACACAACAAGTTTAATGAGGTATCTTGGATAGCTCCCCCTCAATAAATGTTTACCTTCATTAATGGATGCAACAATACAATAATGAATAAACTCTCATACTTCTAAACAACCTTTCAAGCTATACATCTCACAATGGAGATCACAATACTAATACATAGAAGAACACTCTCAAGTTTCTTACAATGTATAGTCCTCCCACAATATGTTAATGTGTGTTGTGGTGATTTGATTCTAAGAATGATGTACCCTTATATAGTGGCTTATACATCATTCTGGAATTCTCACTTAACTCACCATCAATAGCTCATTAACACCCAACATTTAACATAGCAATAAACTCTATAGTAATGCATGACAATAAAAAACCATATTAAAGCTCACTATTACTCCTTGTTTAATTGCCCTTTTAATACACCATTAAGTGACACAATAACTCACCCATAAATTAGCAATTAGTTATATTTAATTGCCTTTTATTGCACCCTTAATGTTGCTCTCAACATGATGTGCTTTCTTTTGAGTCAATAGCTTCTCAGGAGCACACAAAATATCTTCACCCTTAGACACTATACGATAGGGAGTGGACAATGGAAAAAAATATGGTCATAGATGCGCTTGTGAAAACAGGCGTTGTCGCAAAATATTCCTATATCAGAATAATAACGTGAATAATGGCCATGCGGTGTGGATTTTTGAAATAAAATCACATAAGGAGGAGAGCCAAAACGTTGATGTACCGGGAACGATACAGGGTGCTTCAATTAATGATAAGTCATACTCATCTATTCTAGTTTTTAAATTTTTTGTTTTTGTCCCCATCTCATATTTGTTTTCATTCCCATATGTGACTCGGTTCAATCTAGGTGGCCTATGCATGATGAATAGTGAAGTTTAGGGTGGGGTTTGGGTATTGCATGAGAAGGTGTTGGGATAATATTTTTGTGGCTCAATAATTAGATATACAAATGCTGTCATACATTTCTATTTAGGGAATATTTGGAAAATGGGGAATGATTATGCAAATCGTGACATAATTGGCTTGGTATATGGTATATGGAGTTTTCACATTTTGCTCTCAATGTGGATGTTATACCGTTATCTTTCCTTGACATTTTCTAAAGCTCTAGTTTTCAAGTATCATTTCTTTCCACACTATTAAAGTTATAGTTTACTTTTTTTGATTGGTTGGTGGGGAATTTTCAAAAGGGAATCTAGCACATTGAAATTTTGGTTGTGATTGATGGAAAGTGTGCCTTGGCAAACTTAGGGGTTATATATGTAGTCTAGTGGTAAGCTAGGTGTTTTATAGTTAGGCATCATGTACCATATAATATCTATTAATAGTGTTTAGGTGGGTATGTATTGGTTTTGGGATGACGACATGGCAAGTATGAAGAGGGGGATTGGTCGTGGGTATAATGTGGATGTTTGGCATATATGACCATATGATCCAACTAGATAGTGGATGGTGATGATTTCGATATGTATTCATGCGGGTACCCTCCATGGTGGTGGTTAGGTGATGGATCTGAAAAGTTTATTATCATTTACATGATATAGCTGCAAGAGGGAGAAAGGAAGAAAAATTAGAGGGAAATAAGTCATAAAGTAGGTAAACTTCTACTTATTAGCGTCCATGTGCTGATGGGCCTGACAATGTGCTTTATACACATGTAATACTCGCTTTATGAAGCTGAGCTTCAATTACAAGTTCAAGGGGTGTTATTGTATCCATAATGTAAAACTAAGGTTACATCGCATCGCATCAAATGCGGGTGTAAGGTTTTTCGGCCATAACATAGTAAAGGAGTAAAAAGCCACATTGTGGTTTTGGCTGATATTAAGGCTGTACGATAATCGAAACACTCTTGGTAACGCATCACTGTTTGTTACCGAAATCGCAACCATTTTTGCATTTTTACACTATGATTGCATCCGGTAATTTATAGAAAGAGGTAAGAGAAAGATAAATTTAGAGGCAACGGAGCAAGGGGGGAGGATTGACTTAATAGCCAATGAGAAGGAGGAAAGTAGGAAGATAGTTGAGTTCATTAACCTTATTTTTTAGACTTTTGACCAGAAATAATGACTAAATAACTTGATTAATGTCCATATAGAACCCACATACCTTTGAATATGCGTTGAAGCAGTTGCAGGCTTGCATTTCTCCCTCGCCCTTCTCATTTTAGATTAAAGATATCTTTATACAATTGGGATTGTCATGATGATTTACACAACCTCTTCATTGCTTGAATCACTTCTCAATACAGCTTTTGTGTTGCAGCATGTGGAAGCACTTGAGATTCTTCTTCAGGGGCTTTGTGGAGTCAATAAGGAGCAATTAAGGATCCATGAATTATGCTTAAAAAGCAGTCCAAACCTTGGTAATTTGTTAACTCTCTTTCTAGATTTTTGGTTATTTTAATTGTAGTATTTTCTTATTTCTTGTATATTATGCTCTAATAATTCTCTTGGTACCTCTGTAACTCTGTTAGCAACTCAATTAGGTTACTCGTAGAATAAATAATATGTACTCCCTCCGTCTCGCTCAATTAGCATCAATTCCTATCAATTTCCATTTTGAGTTGTCCATCTCATTTTGCATTATTTCGTAATTTATAAATGGACCCCACCACCTTTTATTAATCTCAATCACACATTTAAACTCTCTTTTGATTTCATCCGCACAATTTGTTATGTCTCTTCCTTTAACATCACATCTCCTAAACCTCCCATACTTACCGTAAAATCACTCCCTTTCTCTTTGATTCAATCTCATTGGGACGAAGGGAGTAGTATCTTATGAGCAAGTCTTCGTGTGGTTCACAAAACCGTTTTCTATGGATTTATACGATCGATCCTGGGTGAATCAAGCAACTATGCCTCAATACCATTTCTCTTTGATTCAATCTCTTTTGGAGGTTGAAATAATAAGATTGATACTTTTGTTGCAAAATCATTATGTATATATTTATGTTTGATTGAAGCTAAGCGACTCATAAACAAAACAGTGAAGTTCATTATGATCAAAGCAGTAAGCAGTAAGGATTTCTTTTAATAATCAATTCATCAACAATGTGAGTCACACCTAAAGCACCATAGAAAGCTAGCTGCTAATTACAATGGAGAAGAGTTTCTCTTGGAAGAATTCTTGATTGTTGTTGTCCATACGATGAACCCTTTTAATCTGATTTTTTTTTTTATCAAGGTTAATGATCCTGTTAATGTTGCTGCCGCCGTTTTTCTGCTGTCTGGGAACTACAATTATCTCCCTAATTCTCTACATGCTCCGAATTTCTTTATCCTTAAAATGTTTAGTTATTCGCTTGGGATAATCATCATCATCATCATCATACCCAGTGTTCCCGCACATAGATACCCGCTTGGGATAAAGATTCTGATTTTAAGCAAGTGAATGAAAATTCTCTTTGAATGTTCAATAGAAAAAAATACACTACAAAAAAATCATTTTTAAATCCGAATTTGGTATAGCCGTTTCCCAATGATCACTAACACAAAGCACTATAGTATATTTGATAAGGAATATTACAAAATACAAACTGAAAGATTATCAATGACGACCTTATTTGGGTTTGCTATAAGCATTATATGTAGGTAGTCTTATGGACATTATTTCCTTGGCAATTTTCTCAGTAGCATCTCACTTGTTTTGTTTTGCTTATAAATATGCAAGTTCACCAAGTAAGAAATCACACCAATGAGTAATAACTTTCTATATTCTATCTATTACTCATTCTACTTTCTCTTCTTTCTCTCTTAAGTTATAACATTATTAGCACCAGCTTTACCCTTAATACTCAAGAAAGAAACTTTTTTTAAAAACTAATTAAGCATTTTTTTTCTTTTATCAGTACCCACAAATGGACCAACAATCAAATGTTATCAACATTGTCATCCAAGGTGTTATAACACATATTTATATTTTATTATTGAACATAATTCTATGTCCTTCACTACAAACCCAACAAGGACTTATTTAAATCAGCTTCGACATATACTAATGGTCCACTTGTACCACCAACTTGTAATTCACATATACGACCAATCAATAATTCACTAATACCACCAACTAATACTCTACCAGTATGACCCAAAAATAATTCGTCAACACAACCAACTAATAAAAATCCAACATGTACTGAAAATAAAACCACATCAAGTAATAAAAGATTTAAATATGATGAAGGAGAAACTAAAAATAAATGTTGCAAGACAAATAACCCATGAAACAATTTATTGGACAATATGCCACCTTTATGGATGACAAGTACACTTTATTATTGCTTTTGTTATTATTATTATCATAAAACCACCTATATGGCTGGTTAATTATCTTTTTTACCGCCTAAATGGTTAATAAATGATTATTTTTTTCTTTTGTTATTATTTTCTTTTAAACCACCTATATGGCTGGCTAATTTTTCTCTTTTACCGCCTAAATGAACGTTTAGTACTCCTTCCTATTCATCCTAAGTTTCTCATTTCCTTATTAAGTCAAGTCACCTTAAATGTCTCATTTCTATTTTGAGTGTGTTACATTTACCAATTTACCCCTACTAAACTTAGCTTTTTAACACCTTTACACCTACTAACCCCACTTTACCCTTATAAAAATTGAAAAACACTATACTTTTTTCGTTTGACCACCTAAAAAATGGTGAAAAGTCAAATGGGACACATTGGGTGAATAGGAGAGAGTATTATTTTATTTTCATTCTCGTATATTTTATATGTGCGTTTTTATTTTTTACGTATTGCATTTATATCTTATGTGCATTTTTTCATTTACTTTTTACTTTACATATATTTTAAAGTATATCAAAAAAATACGGTATATTGTATAGTTTGGGATAACCCTCTATAAAAGACGGATTACCCAATTTGTTTTACCACATGTTTCTTATCCTTTCAACTTTACGCTTTACATCAAAAACCCTCCTTATTCTTCCTCTATCCACAGACAATGTACTCCCATCACAAAAACAACCCATCTTGTTCCTATTCGAATACTTTTAATTTGAAATTTTTTTTCCAAACTCAAATTATATATCTCCTTCATCATGGCTTTGGTGATCCTGTTTTGTAGCATTAAGACTTATAATAATTATGAACAAGTAATTTATTTTGAAGAAGAAGAAACAAGATTCACATGAGTTTCTTTGTTATTTCATTGTTCATTAGTGCATTTTGTATGATAAATTATACTATTATATTGTGTGTATGCTATTTTTTTACTCTCTTTAGTATTTATTTTCTTTAATTTTATCTATTTTTCTTCTTCTTCATGTTTATTATTTCTCTTGTTCTTGTTTTTTTTTCTACCTTCATTATCTACAACAAATTCATAATAATAAACCAAAGTGAAGAATATCATAAAATAAAAATATCATAATTTTTCTTATGGTTTATTGCTATGAAATATAGGAACTATTATATTGTCATATACTTACAAAATAATTATATATTATATGGCAAGTATGATTGAGATTACCTAAGACTATTCAACGTATTAGAATTGAAAAATTCTTAGATTGGAAAGAAGATGTCATCATGACATGAATTTAGAAGCTCAAGGACTTAAACATACCGTATTAGATGTAAAAGAATAGGATCTTAACAAATGAAGCTCAAGTTACCAATATAAGGGTAGCCACTAATCAAGAAAAGGTGAAAGCCTTAGTCTTCTTAAAGCAACACATACATGATAGCCTCAAATATGATATTTATTCATAAAAGATAAGAAAACTTTGTGTCACTCCCTTGTTAAAAGATCTGATCACTATAAAAGGGTGTTTCTTCCCCAAGCTAGCACGAGTGGAAGAATTTAAGATTTTTTGATTTTAAAGATCTCAGTGAGTATAATTCAACATTATACAAAATTACATCAATGTTGAAATATTATGAGCACCCAGTGACTGATGCAGAAATGATTAAACTCACTTTATCTACTTTTCATTCATCAAATATTATTTTGAATTAACAATATAGAGAAAGAAATTTTAAAAGATATTCAGATTTGAGTGTTGTACATTCACTGGTCGATCAACATAAGGATTTTGTTTTCTTGGATGTTGTCCATGAGACACATTTTACGAAAATACATGTACCTGAAGCACATGCTGTTGAAAATAAAGGTCGTAGAAATTATAATAACCGTGGTAGAATTATTTGGAAATTTTTAAGGAAGAGGAAGAAGACAAGGACAAGATCGTAGAAATATTAATTTGCATGGTTGAATGTTCCGAGTGTACGGTTGATGCCATTTTCCCCAAAATTATCAAAATGTTTATTACAATAATAATTTTCGATGAAGATCACAAATTGGATATCACAACAAAAATAACCATTATGAAGGATACATATCGTATTGCCAAACATTTGGGGAAGCTGTATCTAGCTTCCCAAAAGAAAAAGGAAAAAGGTGTGGAAGCAAACTTTAATGAAGCAAGCACCTTTATGCCTAATGTTGATCTTTTCGATAAAACAAAATCTTTAATGCCTAATCATGATCTTTTAGACTTCTATTCTCGGATGGTGATGAAAATGAAAAAGACCTTAAAGAAGATATTTGAATTATTCTGTTTAATTTTCTGTATTTTCTTTCTTTTGATGCAATATTACTTTATGTATTGATGTCATCTTATGTTAATGAAATTTTCTTTTTACTAATTATTTATCTATGTGTTATGAAGATATGAATCAATTTGAAAACGGATTCAAACATCAATTAGGATTTCTATAATTGCAGTTTATGTTGATGATGCAAACATCATTGGAACTCTCTAAGAGCTTGAACAAACTGCAAAATATCTGATGAAAGAATTTGAAATGAAAGATCTTGAGAATTTTATTTTATTTTATTTTATTTTTTGCCTAGGATTACAAATAAAGTACTTCAGGGTTTGGATCTTTGTGCCAGTCCAACTATGTAATGGACAAAGCTCATCCACCAAGTTCTCCAATGATAGTGTGTTCTTGAAAACTCCTCCTTGAATGCATTCTAACTATGATAAAAAGCAAAATATTATTGCAATATATCTATTCAATACTGCCGCATTAAAAACCATGTCAGGAAAAACCCAATGGGATAAAAACCTAAATGAAGGGAAAAAGAGTGCAATGACTGATTATCGTGCTGATTTCAACATATATCTCGTAGATAACACATTCTAATTTTATGTACAAGTTGCTCGAATCTCTTGATGGAAGGGACTTTGAGAACAAATTTTCAAGTTTTTCGTTTGATTGAATTTATTTGAATCTACTATTCTAGAGGTCATGTCCGAAGAAATGTTTTGGTGGTAGGTGTTTGATTCTATCCTCTTTTATGAATTGAAGCCTTCATTAACTTGTTCAGTTCAACCGATATTATCTTCATAAATTATATTTAGAGAATTTGTTATTGTGTTTATCCCTCATTCTTCTTTAATATGATCAATTACTAACCTTAACCAAATACATTCTCTACTTGTTTCATAAAGGGCGATCAATTCTGCATGGTTTGATGATGTAGCAATCAGTGTCTGTTTTGTGGATCTCCAAGATATTGCGATACCTCCATGTGTGAATACATATCCATTTTGTGATTTAGCCGTATGTGAATCTGATAAAAATATCCAACATCGGCGTATCTAATAAGAGCGGTATCTTATTTTGATCGATAAAATCCGAGATTTTTAGTTCCTCGAAGGTAGCGCAACAAATTTTTATCCGACTCCAATGTCCCTTTGTTGGTGAATTGCTATACCTAACTAATAAATTAACAGCGAAAGCAATATCAGGTCTTATACTATTACCTAGATGCACCAGGGCTCCAATTGGGCTTATGTATGGCACTTCAAGGCCAAAACCCTCCTCATCTTCTTCTCAAGGTCGAAATGGAGCATCTTTTGCGTTTGATGATCACACTATCATTGGAGAGCTTAGCGGATGAAATCTGTCCATATAATATCTTTTTAGAACCTCTTCTGTATAGTTGTACTGTTGTACAAAGATTCCACCCCTTTAGTGCTCAATTTGTAATCCAAAGCAAAATTTTGTTTTCCTAAGATTTTTCATTTCAAGTTCTTTTATCAGATATTTTGCAGCTTGTTCAAACTTTTTGGGAGTTCTAATGATGTTTAAATCATCAACACAAATTGCAATTATAGAAAATCCTGGTTGATATTTGACTCAATTTTCAAATTGATTCAGATCTTCTAATTCAATAAATGAATAATTAGTAAAAAGACAATTTCATTAATACGAGATAACATCAATACATAAAGTAAATTGCATTATAAAAGAAGAAAATACATTTAAATCATAGCATTGTTGATAAGAATAATTCAAATATCTTTTTCACAGTCTTTTTTATTTTCAGTACCATCCAAATAGAAATCGAGAATCAACATTAGGTATTGTGCTTGTTTTATTGAAAAGATCAACATTAGACATTGAGGTGCTTGCTTCAATCTTCATTAAAGTTTGCTTCTATACTTTTTCCTTTCTTCTTTTGGTAAGCTAGATACAATTTCACCAAATGTTTTGCAGTACATGTACGTGCCCAATGCCCTGTCATGCCACATTGTAACAAATACTTTATTTTCCTTCTTGATGCTTATTTTTGTTGTGATATGCAATTTGTTTTCCATTCGAAAATTATTCTTGTGATAACCATTTTGATAATTTTGGGAAAAATGGCCTCTACCGTATCCTTGGAACTTTCTACCATGCCCATTAAAATTTACACGATCTTGTCCGTGTTCGCTACCTCAGAAATTTCCACGTCCTCTACCACAGTTATTATAATTTTCACGAGCTTTATTTTCAACAGCATGTGCTTCAGGCACATGTGTTTCCGTAGAATATGTCTCACGGATAACCAGAGATCCAAGAGGTTTCATATTATGATTTTTCTAGATAAGATCTTTATGTTGATCGGCCAGTGAAAGTACTACACTCAGATCAGAATATCTTTAAAAATTTCTTTCCCTATCTTGTTGCGGAATAACATTTGATGGATGAAAAGTAAATAAAGTGAGTTCAGTTATTTCTACATCAGTCACTTGGTGCTCATAATAAATCAATATTGATGTAATTTTGTATAATGTTGAATTATGCTCACCGAGAGTTTTAAAATCAGAAAATCGTAAATTTTTTCACTCATGGCTGACTTGTAGAAAAAACACCCTTTTTATGATGATCAAATCTTTAACAAGGTAGTCCCACAAAGTATTAAGATCTTTATGAATAAATATTTAGATTTGAGGCTATCATTTATGTGATGACTTAAGAGGACCAAGGCTTTGACTTTTTTTTAATTTGTGGCTATCCTTATTTTGGTAATTTGAGTTGCATCCATTGGATCCTATTCTTTTACTTCAATACATGTTTAAGTTCTTGAGCTTCTAAATTCATGATGTCATTGTTTTTCCATTCTAAGAACTTTTAGTTAAGTCAAATATGCTGAATAATCTTTTGGTAAGCTCTGCGATACTTGCTACATAATATAAATTATTTGTAAATACATGACAATATAATAATTCCTATTTTTTTATAACAATAAACCATAAGAAAAAGGAAAATTTACTTTTAAAAATCCGACCTTTGGGTTGTTCTCTTCTAAAAGTCCGACCTTTCGATTATTTTTTAAAAATCCCACCGTTGCACCCCATTTTCATCTAAAGTACACAGCCCATTGTTTAACCTGAAGAACCGGTTAAATTGCATTTTATAAAAAAAGATAAATTCTAAATTACTAAACCCTAATTCTATAAAGATGTTCATCTTCTTCTTTCTCAAGCATGGAAGCCATGTACTCTCCTCATGTCCACATCAGATGTTAAGTGTCACCATGATCTTGATGCTAAGCTGCGGGTGGTGAAGAAAGGTCCTAATTATGGGGAAAAGTTCTACTCATGTCCACGCTAGCCTGTAAGTTGTTCCTTTCAATTGCTCTTTGTAATTGAAACCCTAATCCTATTTTAATTGCCCTTCCTTTTATCTTAGAAGGGAGATTGCTCATTCTTTATGTGGGAGAAGGAGCGTGGTATGCCTGATTGTGAGCATTTTCAACTCAAGTTGGCAAATTTGGAGAAGTTGGTAGATGAATTGCTCAAGCACAAAACAAAGATGGAAAATGTTGAGATTAGCGTTCATACCTGTTTAGGGAAGAAGCCAACTACCAGAGTAATTGAGAGGAGTGAAGTACTCACTGATTTGGTGCAATTTTAAAGAAATTGAGAGGCTGAACTTTAATGGTGATGAGATGTTTAACAGTAATGGAAGGAGGGAAATAAATGAGGGAGAAGAGGGAAGTGAATGACAGGAGTTGGGTGGGAATTTTAAAAATCATCAGGTCACCGGTTAAAATGGGTTTTAAGTGAAGATGGGGTGCAAAGGTGGGATTTTTAAAAAATAATCAAAAGGTCGGATTTTTAGAAGAGAACAACCCAAAGGTTGGATTTTTAAAAGTAAATTTTCTTATAATATTCTCCCCCTTGGTTTATTATTATGAAGTAGTTGTGGATAATAAAAGTTAAATAAAACAAGAACAAGGGAAAAAACATGTATAAAAAAATAAATAAAATTAAAGTCAATACACACAATATAATAGTACAATCTTGTCGTTCAAAATGCACTAATAAACAAAAAAATGAGAAAGAAAATCATGTGTATCTTATTTCTTTTTCTTTAAAATAAATTACGTATTCTTAATTATTACAAGTCCTAATCCTAATGTTACAAAAAGATCACTAAAGTCATGAATAAAGAGATATATAATTTTAGTTGTTTTTGATGTAAAGAGTAAAGTTGAAAGGATAAGAGGTATGTGGTAAAAAAAGAGGATAATCCGTCTTTTATAAGAGGTTGTCTCAAACTGTACAATATACGTATTATTTTGGTGTACCTTAAAAAATGACGTAAAGTATAAAGTAAATGAAAAAATGTACATAAAATATATATGCAATATGTAAAAAAAAAAATGCACATATAAAATGTACGTGAATGAAAAATTAATAATACTAACCATTTATTTAGGCGGTAAAAAAACATAGCCAGCCATATTGGCGGTTTACAAGAAAATAATAAAAAAAGAAATAAATAATAGTAATTGTTCATTTAGGCGGTAAAAAGATAATTAACCAGCCATATAAGCGGTATAAAAAGAAAATAATAATAAAAAAAAGCAATAAAGTGTCCTTGCCATCCATTAAGGTGGGGTATTGTCCAATAAATTTTTTTATGGGTTATTTGTCTTGCAACTAATATTACTTGTTTCCCCTGCATCATGTTTAGTTCTTTTATTATTTGATGTGGGTTTATTTTCACTTGATGTTGGAGCATTATTAGGTTCTTGTGTTGACGAATTGTTTGTAGGTTAATGTTATGACTCGATATTGGTCTTACGAAGGGGTAAAATAGTAATTATAATATTAAGAGTAACTTGGGGAATAAGATAGCTTAAGTGGTAGTTTTTCAATAAATAAGAGGATTTAGAGGCTCATTATAATCATGAATATTGTTAAACACTTGGTGGATGGGTTTTACTTATTTTAGGAGATCTCAAGCGTCTTGAATAGCTTGATCTATCATTTCTTGTTATGCTTTTAGGGTTGTAATCTTTCTTTTATCATTCAATCAATAGTATATTTCTCTTTTGGCATTTTGTACATTTTATTGTTGATTTACTGTTTTGGTTCAATTTACCGGTTCATAATAATTAACTACTGGAATATTAGTTGGTGGTACTATTGGATTATTAGTTGCTCATGTGAATTACGAGTTGGTCCTTTTGTGGGTACCGATGAAAGAAAAAAAATGCTTAATTTGGTTTAACAAAATATTTACCTTCTTGAGTATCAAGGGTAAAGCTAGTGTTGATAACGTGTTAATACTTAGAGAGAATTAGGTGTTTTTACTCATTGGTGTGATTTCTTACTTGGTGATCTTGCATATTCATAAGCAAGTTTTACCTGCAATGTAATGAATGCATTCACATTATGATAAATCAATTAATTTTCTCATACATTATATTTCAACAACTGAAACTTTATCAATGAAAACCTTATCTGGGTTTGCTATAAGCATTATATGTTGGTAGTCTTATAGACATTATTTCCTTTGCAATTTTATGAATTGATGATTAAATTCAAGATATTGTTCAGGGTTTTTTTTGGGGGAGAGGTCTCAATAGCATCCACTTGTTTTATTTTTACTTCAGACACATGAACATGCTTTTTTAAATCCAAGGATGACTTTGATTAAAGAGGAACATCTTGATAATCCGTGTTGATGCCGACATAAGGGTGACAATATGCAACAATGACCTATTTATGGGTGTCAGCCTATTGGGTACTACAAAACATGTTTTTTCTTATAAACCCATTGTCAGGTTTATGGATTTTTCTAATTTACCCATGCTAAAACACCGAAGATGAACAGGGAAAGCACAAAATCTCACAAGAGACGGTCTATAGGATAGACCACAAAATTGGGCCAGCCCATTTCCCTTAATTGATTTTTTTTATTATAATATCAATTATATTATGTTATATTCCTAAATGTAAGGTATTATAACCTCGAATATACTATTCTAGAACCCCAAATATAAGTTATTATAACCCCAAATAATTTATTATAACCCCAAATATACTATGTTATATTTTGGGCTGGGCTTCATGGATTCCGTCTATAGAATAGACCGTCTCCCATGAGACTTACTGCAGGGAAAGACCATGAGAGTTGAAAAAGATAGGTCTTGTAAGCCTTACTGAAAGATCAGAACTTGTAGTTAAAGAAGTACAATAAGAAAATCATAGAGAGAGATGCACATGAGCAAACATGTCTAATTTAAGAGATGAGATATAGTATCCCAATATAAAAAATTATCCTTCAAAATAAGAAACTCATAAAACCCAAAAATTTCGATTTAACATCAAACAAATACAATTTAAAAGTGCTAGGAGAACCTAGGGATCAAAGTAGTAAGAAAATCAAACAATAGTCAAAGAACAAATACAAGTTTGAGAAGAAAGAAACCTTTATATAAGTTTCATCAAGGAAGTGTTAAGATGAAGGTATGATCCCACAAGTTAGCTTCTTTTGATTTTACGGCTTAATGTTGGCTTCTTGGCTTCACTTTCCGTTTTTTTTCTCTCTCTCTCCAAAATGAAATAGAAATTTGGGAGAAGTATTTTTGTGTCAATGTTTTACGTCTTTAAAGCTTTGTGCTTATGGAAAATTGAGAAGAAAAGGGGAGAGGGATGGGTATATGGTGTGGAAAAGTATATGAGGAGTTTGGTTCCGGAAAGAGGATAACCTACTCTACAACTTGGAATGCGTATTTATGTTTTGAACATGGAAAAAAATTATGGGCCTCCTCATGAGCGGGGATCTGAGCCATGATCGGTGTTTCCTAGGTTGTCCAAGGTCGCAACTAATTATACAAAATTTATACTCCTAACTCCTAATCAGTTTCCTATGACAAGCATAGGTGACAAGAAAGGGATTCTATCGGAGGGACGAAAGGGAGGTATGAGCTTTTAGCTAGGTTTTGGTCGGTGACAATAAATTAGGTTGAGGTAAAATATGATGACAAGATTTGACATAAAGATAATGGTGATAGACAACTAGCTAGGTGGATATGGGTGAGCATGCATGACAAGGGGTATGTAATATAACCTATCAGTAGTTGTTGCTTTACAGGGAGTTAATCTAAGGTACTCTCATGGTCCCAACCGTTAGGCTGAGGGAGTGTGTAACTGTTGGGTTAGAGCTATTGTGGCCTTTACCTCCTCCTAAACCAATAACTTCCAATTAATACAACTTGCAAACTACCAAGTCTAGTGATCGATCATCTAACTCAAACATACACTCCAAATCCTTCTATGCACCTTCTAGGGTGTCACGAAGTATCTAATGGTGTTGGCTTCTAATTTAGGCTACTCCACCACTAGAGTATTAGGTTAAATCAACCAATGTTCTAAATCTAGAATGGGATTACTCATGGTTTATGAACAAGGCTAGATTGAGACTTTGTCTTCTAGGACAGAAGCTCATCCTAGAATGGGATTACTCATCATGGATACCCGCCTATGTATCTTGTTCAAAATCCTTCATCAGATACTGATCAAATCATAATTAAGAGCCCTGTTCTTTTAGTCGTAACCAAGAGCCACATTTTTAACTTTACTTTAGTCTTTAGCCATTTGTTTTCAAAGAGTTCCACTTTCTTATGTTCAAAGGTTTTTCCCTTTACTTTCTAAGAAAAGTTAATTAAAAATCAAAGCTAATTTTGAAGGCAAATTCCCAAGTACGGAGAATGATTCAAAGAGAATAATCTCTATTATGGCAAGGGTATCTTCTACTTTTGCATGTTACTACCATATTGGTTTCCTGTTATTTCTTTCCCAGTAGTCTGACAATAAAAGCATATCCCAGATTTATCTCATTTCGCTCAAAAACACGCAGTTCTCCTCTCTAAGGCCTTAAGGAGCTTTTAGCAGCTCAGATTTTTCTCAGGTTCATCTCCTGGTTTCTCTGTGTTATGTCAACATCTTCATTTCCTCTGGCAGCTTTTTGTTCTCAATCCGTCTCTTCTTACTGCACCTCTTTTGTGCATCGAGAATTAGGAATATGGGTATTATAAAGTTCAAATTATAAGTTAGCTCAGTTTTTTGTAGTAGGGTTCTTTCCTTGACTCTTCTTGATCGGTTGAGTCCATACTCAACCAGCTCCAGATCTTTTATTCCGTTTTTTTTTCAATGAATTGGAAATATCGGTTCAATTAGTGCAACTTGCTTGCAGGATTTGTGTCTTCTGAGGTTCGACTTATCTGTGATCTGGAGCAGCAGCCTGAGCCTACGTGGTATGCTATTTTTTTCCCATTCAATTGTTAACTTTTTGATAAACTTTGAAGTACAAAGATTTCTGCATGCAGGACTGTTCGTCATATAGGTGGTGCAATGAGAGGTTCTGGCGCTGAACAGATCTCTGTTCTAGTCCGGACAATGGTAGAAAGCAAAGCTGGCAAGAACGCCATCCGCTTGTTTTATTCACTAGGCTATAAATTAGATCATGAGCTGTTACGGGTGGGTTTTTCCTTTAGCTTCCATAGGGGCGCTCCGATCACTGTTACTGTCTCATCTGTCAATAAGTTGCCAAAATTGCATGCAATTGATGAAGCTGAGCCAGTCACGTTGGGCATACAACTTGTCGAAATCACAGCTCCTGCTACAGCCGATAACTATGCTGAAGTTGTGACAGCTGTCTCGTCCTTTTGCGAATACCTTGCTCCGTAAGCCTGACATTCTTCATGAAATTTATTTGTACATTTATCCTGCTCGGTAAAGAAAATAATGCGAGTTCTATTTCAAGGCTGAATATTCTTTTCTGATGGAGCAATTGCAGGCTGTTGCATTTGTCAAAACCCGGTGTATCAACAGGGGTAGTCCCAACTGCTGCTGCCGCTGCTGCGTCTCTGATGTCTGATGGGGGTGGCACTACTCTTTAGCTTCTCATGAGCTGACGGGGTTAGCATGATTTTGTTGTACTTCATCTCTTCAGTTTTCCACGTCATATATAGTAACACTAATACAGACATGGAAGCGTGGATCAGCCGTAGCTGCGAATAATATGATCATCACCCCTGTGAAGTTCTCGATGAATGCTCTTGGTTTCACTGCAGCTTCTTGACACGATAAATTTTCCATCTAATTGTTATGGACCGACATATCCGAAGAATTAATATGAATCTAAGCAAAAGAATAATGTATAAGAATGTATCAATTTTGTATGATAAGTGTGGAAGAGTGATTGTATGAATTGAAATGTAATATGTAACTGTATAACGTTATTGAATGTAACCGAAGAATGATAACAGGCTTGTTCTCTCCAAAAGACCCTTCAAGACACAAATCTATCATGGGTGGGGTAAGGGTTTTTGTTTTGCCTGAAAGATTTGGACAAATTATATCCGTTCTCGAAAGAGGGAGTAAAGAGAGATGCACGCAGTTAAGAAACTCCCAACTAATACATGCGTCCAATAAGAATCAAACTCCAAACCTTCTGCTTCACCTGCAGTTGCTCTATCAATTAAACCACAAACGCTTTTGCCAAGATAAACATAACTATGCCTTTTAATAAGAGAAGTTGTAATTTTATGCACATACTTGTAGCATTTTACATGCAGGCCAGGATTGGAATGTATATATATGTGGTATTGCTAGCTCTTGATGAAACTTAAATACTACATATATTTAGCAGGGTCATTTCTTGAACTCTTAAGGGCTCTTAGTGAAAATTAAATGAGCTTTTTAATAGAAATAATAACACTACGTTGTTACCTAGATGAATAATTACCAATGAAAAACATAAATCAAACAATGCCTAGATTGAATAAATATATTAGATGACTTATATATATGTGTGTGTGTCCGTGTGGGCGCACGTGCGACATGGGTGATGGTAGGTGGCTAGGTGTGCAAAATGTACGAAATAGGTGGTGGTGGGTGGCTCAATGTTGCTTAGGGGGCCGTAGGTGATGTTGGGTGGCTTGGTGGTGTTAGGTGGGTCTAGGAGGGGCTTGGTTTTTAGAGTTTACTTTTCGCAATACTTAAAATACAAAAAATAAAGGCATATTTGTTTTTTCATTCATCTTTGTCAAAAACTTAACTAATTGTGTTACGATTCTTATAAATTTCATACCTTGTTGCTAACATGTGGAACATACTTTAAAAAATGCTACCACTATCAATATTCTTAAAAGTGATTATTGTCATGTAGAATTTTTTTTATGAGATGGGTATAACTTGATAATTGACTTTTTTATTGGCCTAGTAAAATGACTTACTTTTTGGTCATTGGTTGACAAAATAATCAATAAAGTAATTCAATAAGTTGTCTTTAAGTCGAACATTAATTTTCAAGCCAAAATGAAAAATCATTGTGAATTCTCTTATCTTTGACTTGTGTTATTTACAGTATTACACGTCTTTTCTTTAATAAACAACCAACAATCAACAGAAAAATACGCAAAATATTTGCATGGATAGCTTATACAACTAGCTAAATAACTAACAAAATAACACATACTACTAATTAAAGACTAAATCATCATTATCTATTTTCAGTTTTCAATTTTTTCAAAAACTAGACCAAATATAGAAAATTTGAAAATAATTTACACTTTTTAGTTGTTAAAGACATTAAATAATTATGTTCTCAATAATTTGACTAATTTTTATTCATCATACAAGATAAATTGCATGACTTATAAACCAAAGAACAAAAAATCTTAATCAAAGTAATACCACACGAGCCCTAATCATATAAGCAACAAACAATATTTAATTGTCAAACAACCACATAGCCATATCAATATTTCCTATGTGACATATTTCATATGTCACACCAAAACAGTAGGAATTTGGCTAAGTGGTCCACCCAATATAGAACTTGTTTGCCATACAATTCCAAACACGATGATTTTTGGTTTCGAAAACAAAATTGATGATGATTTCGGGCAGAAAAAACTTGTTCCACACTTAAAAAGTTAGAATCTTTAATAGATAAAGCAAACTTAGAACCTTTAGAGGCAGACAAGAGAAAATTCGTACTTTCAGAATCAAATTTTCCTTTTAGGTACATATAACGAAAAGAACATGGAAGCTACTATTCTACCAAGTACCGAATACATGATATCACATAAATCACCCATACAACAAAACGCCCATGCTCAACAGTCAATTGTTCAACTTGCTTTTTTTTAGGAGTCAATCTTATTTACAATCATTGTAGAAAAAAGAATTCATTTCCCCATCAGTATAGCTCATCGGCCTTCCACCCTTTTCAAATGGGCCAAACCGGCATTTCATATCATCAATCAGCCATTACACCAAGCTCGAAAGGTTCCCTCTCACTCCTGCATCTGCTTATTGGGGCAGAGGGTGCTATATCTCGTCTTCAGGATGGATAAAAGTCCTAGTAAAGTCTGTTTCATATGACCACATCATAAAGACGTAGGCGTAGGACATCATCTTCTAGGAAAGTCTGTTATAACGGTAAGAGGTATAATGACATACATGATCTTCAATTGGATTAGTAACAAGACAGATATTATCCAGACATTTCGGAGCGTGTTGGTATTACAGGAATCAAAAAGTTGCCGAATGGAGAATCGAAAATCCGGAAATTTGCAGTGCAGCCCTCTTGTTGAGCTTGCGCCACAGCATGATTTCTAGACTGTTGGATGCTGGGAGGGTTTTTGGCAGCCTACATAATTAATTTCAGATTAATTATAAAGGTTGGAGCAAATAAAAGGGTTAAGTTAATTAATTACTATCCAAGGAAATTGCTAGATAATTTTATTATCTGATTTAACACGAACATGATACATATTTAGTGATAGATGTTCGGTGCCTTTAAAGCATGTAACGCAAATGGTCCACATACCATTGAACTATCATTGACTTTGGATGATGCTTCTTTCGCTGTACTTAATGAAGGAACAACCCTGCAGCCAATATCAAGCAAAATTAAATTTTGAAGGGAAATGAATATCGAGCAAAAGCCAACAGCAGGTAGTGAAGTATTCTAAATGAGAGGATCTTATTTCCATGATCATATGTTATGGTTGAACCAAGCAGCGGCAGATTAATTTGGCTCCACACAGACAAACAGAATGCAATAGGTCAGTAAGTACAGACAGTATGAGAATAAGAAAGAGTAAAGAAGGAAGAAAGAGAATAGAGAGGAAAGAAATGTGGAATGCTTGTATTATTTACTAGAGAGCAAAGTACTCCCCTGAGCTCTTTGAGTGGCCCAGTAACTCCCAAGGTACAATACCCCAATTGATACTACAAGCATGAATGTAATCTAGCCTTTCTTTACAATATATAGCAAGTACCACATTCTAGAAGGTACAGCTCAGAATGTAAACAAACAGAATCTTTTTGTATAATGCAAAACAGAAAGTTTTTATAACCGATTTCTATTTTCTGCTCACTGATTTTTCTTCCTCCTTGCATAAGTATATTTAATCATGTGCTAGGGCCTTCCTCTATCCATGACATCATACAGCAAAAGGGAATAAGACTTGAATTCCTTTCAAAACAAAGCCATATTAAAACTCATGTCGCTAACAAAGACAGATGTCCATGCCTAATCGTTGCGTCAGCTTTAGATATACAGAGCATCCAGCAGGCAGTCTAGAGGTTATACAAGGTGCATCAATTTGGATATTTTCTATCCCTTTAGATGCACAGGAATCAATTCTTATCCCCCTCCCAAATATAGATTCAACTTTCAAGCTTCACAAATTAATGTCAGAATAGGCTCAAGTCCAGGTCTTGATTAAAAATAGATCAATACTTCAGTCTTCAAGCAATGTGTTCATTAGCTTACTAATAAAGTAGGTTCTGCATATCTTTTCAATAAGGTCTTAAAGTTCAACTTGTATAAAAGACTGCTGCACTAGTTCTATCAGGATTCAGGAAGAAGGAATCCACAACTAAAATTTTTGCCAGTTCATTGTGGATGATCACATGTGAAATTTCTAAGAGTTGATGTTCTTGGCTGAGCAGAATTGTTACTGTTCTTTTATTCATTCTTCCTTGTCCCAGCAAATTTTAAAATTGACATTTCCATAAAATTTGTGAGAAAGCCTAAGCTTGATAAGAAAAACTTATTACAAGTAGTTTGAACTATTTGTGCCAATTAACAATGTGATTTCTACACTTGTCCTGAAAAACTGTTTCGTTAAAACAGTTTTCACAGGGATCCAGTTCGCGTAATTTACCACTAAATAGCAGTAACCCACCAGAATTCTCAGCGATCCTCAAAGATTTAGTCTGGAAAAGGAAAAACATAATGAAAAGTTAAAAGATAGCAGCATGTACAGGATAGGAGAACAAGCTCTCCTCATTCCTTAGAAGAAATGGCTACGATTCAACCACACATGAACCGGGACATTTTGACCGGGCCTGGCGGTTTCGGACCAGCTCAAGCTTTTATTAACGAAGGAACTATAAGAAACATCAAACCCTACCCTTCCCCATTTCATTCTCAAAAAGTGAGCATCTGTCGTCCTTTCTCTTCTAATACCTCACCCTACCCTCTCCTTAGTTCACCTGTACTCTTTGGTAGACCAAGATAATCCAGCAACCCCCTTTTCTCTCAGAACATCAGCATGAACACCCATCCCACTTTATGGGTTTCTTCATTTGTCAACAGCTGCTTGCCATCGAGACTCGGAAACTCATGATGGGTTTTCTTCATTTCCGCATATTTGATTTTTTGAAGCCGGGAGGTGGGGTTGCCATTGGTGTATAATTGTTCCGGTTCAGATGGAAGATGTTTTTGCTTTGATGTCTAAATTTGCGTTCTTTTTCCCTAGTTGCATTATTGCCTCATGTTATATGATATTTTCTAAAATACAGTGAGATTTATGCGTAAATATCTTTGTCACTCCTGTTACTAAACTACCCCAATTACGGCCTCCTTATTAATTTATCAGTGTGCCTGAATAGTGAATTGTATAATATTAATATCCTTACTAATTTTGCATCGCTCATTAAATACTTAACATATCACAATAATAGCATTGTTGGAGCAAGAACCAACTCTCATGGTGTTGGTGATGGGTTTGGTCACCTCATTGCTCAAGCACTATCTTGCACACTTAAGAGTGAGGATTTGAATGACATGAGTTAAGGAGGATTGAGGTTTGGATCACTTGATGAAGTGATCAATGTTTATCATTTGGAGAGCTTTGGGTAGAACACGGCATGGCTTGAACAAGGCAAAAGAGCATTCAAAGAGGGCCTTGGGGTGTGCCTTAAACGAGAGAAGACACAACAAGGGCAATGCTTGACCCAGGCAGCAACGCGCAAAGATCAGTAGCTGCAGCCAACCAGCCGCTCGTTCAAGCAGTTCATTTCAATAGGATTGAGTACATTAATTAAACTAAACTTGTTTTGAGGGGAAGGTATCCATGGATACCTCATAATCTTTGTGTGTTGTTCTAATATTGTGTTCCTCTGTTTTTAATTCTTCATTAACCCATTTGTTCTTCATCAAAACCCACAAACCCTAGCATTTCAAGCATGAAATACCAGATTTCTTTTAGTGTATGATGAATTCATGTCCTTGCTCATAACTATAAGAACTCAGGTCCTAGGGTTAGGGTTCGACGTTGGACCCAATATCTAAGTCACAATTTATGATGCATACAGGAATGTGCGACAAGAAACCCTAAATGACAACGAATGAATTGAAAAGAGTAAGACATAGACAATTACCTTCGAGGTGGTGGGTTGATCTTCCTTTTCTTCAAATCAGACTCCATTACGTTTCTTCTATCTCTTGGTGTAGAAGACATTTTTCAGTGGGCAAAGTTCGGTATTCCCAATTGGGGTCGTTACAGCTGCGCACCCGCACGGCTTTGTCTTTAACACACCATAACACGATTAATAGAGAGGACACCCATGACATGACACCACACGATACGATACTATGCGGAGGTCTATTTTATGCACCATAAAATAATTAGGTTGGATCGGGTTCGTTTTTAGGTTTGATATTTTTAAAATATATGGAATAAAAAGTTTAAAGAGCACTAAATTATTAGAATTGAGATTTGAGATCGAGAGATTAGATAATGTGATCTGACACTAAAGAGATTGAACAGTAAGAAATGAGAGAAAAAAATCGTAAGATGAAAATGATATATATCCAATTGAAACTTATATAGTATATGCTTTCTTAGGGTGTTTTGTTTCTCGTTTTCTAAATTTTTTAATATGGGATGCATCTCAAAATTTCTAAGCTTGATTCCAAAATTTAACCTTTTGGCTTATATACATTGTACACTAAAGCAAATGAGTAAATATTAAATAACTTAAATCATCTTCAAAAAAAAAAAAAAACTTAAATTCAAGTTACGTATTGATTTTAAAAGTAAGTAACTCATTCCATAGATAGAGTTATATAATATTTTTTCAAATTTAAAAATTTTACCTTAACATAACTCGACTAAAAATTTATGGATGATATTTAAATAAATTTTGACAAATTTAAATGAAACCTTAACTAAATTAATAATTATACACCCTCTATTTTCAATTGATGTTTTGGGTCCCAACCCTAACCCAAGCCACCCGATTCTTTTTAGGCTCGTTCTGTATTAAACAAGTCCATATAATTAGTTAATTTTTCTAATTAATACTATCTCTAATAAGAATTTGTGTTTATTTTGTTTTTTTCCCTTCCACCTTCATTTCATTCGTGCTCCTTTTGCCCTGGTTGGAACTAGAAACCACTAGCTGTCCAGCCCCCGGAGTTTTCTCGGCCAGTAGGTCCACCGTCATATCTCCCTCCTTTGCGGCACCGCCGCAACCGTCATCTCATCTCCATTTTCAGCCTTCTTCACCACCATTCTCCACTTTCATTACTGCTTAATGAAAAACTTGATCCCTAATTTTATTGTTTAATATACTTATTGCTTCATGTGCTATTGTTTCAAGAATTTTTAATTCCTTTCACAGAATTTTCTCGCAGTCAACAATTTCTGTTACTATTAATGTTTCGATCACTGGTGCGACGTGTGGTAAGTGTATAAAATTCACTAAGTACTAATTAGTAATCAATTAATCTTTGTGGAGAGAATGATGACTATAATTGTAAATTTGTGCGCTTTTCTAGTTACGTCGTAGCTCGGAGATCAGCGTGGTTAGATGCCAATCCCCGAAACTATATTTCTGTACGATGCCCCAAGCTGAGGTACATTGCAATATATCTCATTTCACAAAGGGCCCTGTTTATTTTTTGGCGTAAACTCGTAGCAATTTCTTTGTTTTCTATAATTATTGCGTTGCTTTTTTAGGGTCGAAGCAAGGTGACATCTAATGAACCTGGGAGGGGAAATAGCAATGAATAGAATTTTCTTATAGGACAACGTATTACAAGGAAAGAGAAGACCAAATTTCTTATCAAGACGATAAGTTTTTATTGGCAATTATGTGAATTGGTAAAGTGAATCATAAGAATCATAAAATATATTCAATTGTAAATGTAGTACAGTTTTCTTATTTTTTCATAATCTTCTTATACTTTCCTAACTAACTTGAACATTCTTTGTGATAGAGGCATAGAGTTACTGGACCTGAAGTTCATTTTGGTGAACTTATAACCAAAATCTAATATGGTGAAAAATGATAACATTTCTAGAGTGCTGTTAGATAAATAAATTAAATACCTGTATTGATGATGCTAAGATTAATGAATAAACTCGGAGTTTATTACACCTCCAGGATGTTATTGTAGAAGAATAACTGCCTATTGAAGTGACTGGCAGAACACCAGGTTGGTAACTCTAGATTGTGAAAAAAAAAATGCTATTGTTACTTAGTTCGTGGTTCAACTTGATTTGGGGAATCATTTTTCTGCCTTGTTTTGTTATTATTCTTAAAGTGTGTCCTTGTACTAATTCACATTTCACACATTTCCTATTGTACATCGAGCATATGGAGAGTGACACCCTTAAATTTCATCATACTCAAATACTACGTGGCCATTGATTTTCCTTTAGTGTTAAAGTGAGGGTCCTGGTGATTGTCTCTAATAAACACTTAATCGGTTAGTCGATACTTAATCCGTTAAGTCTCAAATTGGTAAGTGTCCAAGGAATAATATGTTAAAATGTTGTTAATTGTCTCTGATAAACACTTAATCGGTTATTAGACTGGGTCATGCTTGGCATACTTAGACATGAGTTGTTAGGAGCCTCACAACTCTGCAGTTGGAAAATGTGGCAAAATTTGACACTCTTTTAAGTTGTGCTTAAATTATAAATTATCATAATTTATGCATCGTTGAAGATTGAAGCTTTTCATGTTTCAATCAATTAGTTTGTGTAGGAGAGATAAGTTTAAGGCTTTAGAAAATTGAAAAAAGATTGATGCTGCAAATTTAAGCTTGGGATTGCGAGTGATTGATTGATTGCTCATATTCCCTAGGTAATCATTTATCGTGCAATATGTTCTGTTCTCGTGCCTTGAGATTTTACCTTTTGTGGATATAGATTGCTTTTAGGAAAATGATTTGGAAGCCACTGGCTGTAAATATGGGAATTCTCTTGTTGAAACAATACCTTGAATGCTATAAATGACATATTAGTTTGAAGATTGTGAAGGCCAATCAATTTTAGACTAAGCCGAGGTTGTTTTATAAGCTTTTTTCTTGTTACTTGATCAATAGTTTTTTTTTTTTTTTTTTTTTTTTTTTTTTTTTTTTTTTTTTTTGTAATGAATGAGTTTTGTGAGGCTGAAATTACAAGTTGCAGGCTTGCAACAATATTTCTCTTTATGTTAAGGAGCTCTTTTCTCATTTTTTCAATCTTATAGTATTAGCTTCCATGTGTTCCTTTCTTTGTTTATTCCATTCAGTTTGCTTAGCATAGATGAAAAATGTTCTAACTTGGAGTAATAGATATTGTTACAACTAGGGGTGTTCATAACTGGGTACCCGTCATTTCGGTTACCCGAAAAGCCGTGTACCGGGTTAGTCGGGTATCTATTTTAATGGTCGTGTCTCGGCTCGATTTATCCGGGTACCTAGACAAAGTGGGTCAGAACACCGAGTACCCGATTTTAATTGTGACATATTTGAGTATGAAACAAGAAATTCCTGAAATTATTTGATAGTTGACAATTTTTTTAGCATTGAACATGAAATTATTGAATTCACTTGTTTGTTTAGAAAAACAAAAAGAAGCCCCCCAAAAGTTACTATAAAGAATGAATTACAAGGGTTATCACTTATTAGAGAGTCTAAATGAGGTTGGGCAAGTTAATAATGGGCAAAGTATCATTGGTTTGGATGACTATGAATTGAACGAAGAACATAGTGTGAATATTCAGGAGTTTGCAAAGACATCAATAAGAAAGTGGACTTCCATAGCTTCAGTAGAAAGAACCTCCAAATCCTTTGCAAATTAAAAGACAATGTTAATAATTGACAATGCAAATATACAGTTAACGGTTCAATGGGCACCCTTTATACATTATCTTGCATCCCATGACCCGACCCGTAACTTATAATTTTTTTGATTTTATGACCCGCCATTTATGATGCGGGTTCGGGTCTAGCGGGTTAGGTTTTTTTGAATAGGCATAGTTACGACTGATGGAAACGTAGGAATTTCTCCTTCCTTGGTTTGTCAATTAATGAGGGATTGCAATATTTGCTATCTTCGTCTTTCTTTAAAGGTCTTTAACATAGTCATTGTTCTCATGGTGGGGTCTTGAGTGCCCATATTCGCATGGTAGTGAGTTTGAGCATTGGTGCAAATCGTGGTTTAAATTAGAGGTAATCTCATATCTTCTTTTTTTTTTTTAAATTCTCCTACTTGCGTACTTTATAGTTGAACTTACTATGTAAAAGGCACAAAGGCTATTTTCTGGTGATGTAATATGAGAATGATCTAGCTTACTATGTAAGGTGTTTGGCCAGAGCTAATTTTGAGTTTGTCGCTTCAAGTACTTATTTTTGATGGTTTACATAGACATTGTTCTTTATTAGCTTAACAAGCCATAAAGCTTTTTCTACTTAAGTTAGAATAGGTGCTAGAAGATTTATTCAACAACATCCCAACATTCCATCGCACTAAAACCTTTAAGTGGCTCCCACCTAAGGTGAGGTTTAGGGGTGTCAGATGTACGCATCCTTGCCCTTGTTATAATCTTGTTAGTGATAACAAAGAGATTGTTTCTGATTGGCTCTTGGTAGCAAACATCAAATGCAACTTCTTATCACAAAAATAAGAATTGCACATAATTTAATGAGTCGTTTTGCTATATTCTATTATGATTCGAAACCAAAAAACTATAGATCTTTAGCAAAACTCAAAATTACGGGACACAAGATCATTCATACACCATATACAATGTAGGATAAAGGTATTTGGATTCGTAGTTCAAAACCTTAATAAGGAGAAGCTACTTGGACAATGTTGTGTAGTATCAACACTTCAAATTGGACCAACAATATGGAAAACTTTCAAAAAGTTGACAGTCAAAACTTGAATCATACATGCTTGCACCTAGTGGTTAATATTAAGTAGTGGTAAGGAGATGAAGAAAATTAATAAATTGATTGATCTCCTCATCATCCTTGGGTTCAACTATGGTGCCAATTGCCAAAGGCTTCACATATTATTCTTTCCAATTTTCATTCTCTATTTTTCCCCTTTTGATAGAAACTTAAACTCCAAATAATTAAAGCATGTGAAATAGTGAATAACGATAAACTAGTGTTGGCCTTTGCTTAATGTTGAAGTTAGAAGCTAAGGTTTCCAGAAGGATCTTGTTATATCATTTATTTCTAGTGACAATAATTTCAAGGAGCGAGTTATAGGTGAACCTTTGAAGTACCTAGGTTGATTTTTAGAGGAATGGACATATAAATTTAGAGAGGTTGAGCGGCTCTAATGAATTTGGTCGATAGATTTTGTGGGCTGTATCATACCTCTATAGTTGAAGGTAAATTTTTTAGAAAACTATTAAAACAACACTTTTATATAGGTCCAAATGGAGGGCCTTTATGAATTTATGGGAACTACTCCAAGGGATTGATTTCATAGTGTACATAGGGTGGGGGAGGGGGGGTTGCGACTAGAGTTGCATATCTAGGAAATAAGATAAAAGAGACTTACTTAGTTGATTTGGCTTTGCAAAGTCCATTGTTGACCACTAAATGCATCGGCAAGGAAAGTGGAGAGTTGGGAACACATTTTGAGGAGGTTCTATAGATGACGAAAACGATGTAGCAAAATAGACTTACACGAAACGTTGGCTATGAATAGAACTATTAATGTATAATGTTTGTGGATGACGGAATGTAATAGATGCAACTGATTCTTTCCCAATGGCATCAAGATTTTGGCATGGTTCATTGTTGTAGCAGTAGTTGGAGGATTATACCGCTTATAATTTGTTTTTTTTTGTTTCTAATGGAAGACAAATACCTATGTAAATGTGGCCAACTGGCCATTGGACTAGGATGTGTACCAAATTGAGAACTTGAGATCAGTGATATGTAGTTTTCTTTGTTTTTGGTGGTCCCATGATTACATGAAAGGTGTAGCTGTTGATACTGTGCATCTCGGGTGTGACCGGATTGCAAAAACTTGGAATATGGTGTTATTTTTTCCGCTGTTTTTTCTACCTTATTTGCTGTTACAAAAATAATTTCTGCCACTAAAGTTTTTTTTCTTTATTGAATACAATAGAGCTATACTAATTGTAAGTTATGACTAATTGTTACTAACTAAAACTTATATTCACTGATCAAAATGGCTTAATACAAATTTTTATTAAATAGTAATTTTCGTAATTTGAGCAGAACAGGTGCTTAGTTGTTAATCTGCCCAGGACATTTTTGGTATGTGTCTGTGCAATAGGATTTGATGTTTCTTTTGTTGTTTGTTTTCCTTGTCTTTAGTCAGTTTTTTTGTGTTGTTGATGTTTTGCTATCTTGACAAGACAAATGTATCAACTTTTTCGTTTGAGAATGTTAATTGTTTGTGAAAGACAAATGTATCAACTTTTTCGTTTGAGATTTATCAACTATAGTTTATTTAGGGTTTTTAATTTTTACCTAAGGAAGACAAGGATGGAGTTAGTAATTCACAATGTTTCTTGATTGTTTTGCTACATTGGGACAAGTTTTAGCAATTAGATTTTACTTTCTATCATTCTTGATTATTTCTTTATTCAAATGGAAATAGTATTTGATTGGCTTTAAACTATTGTTTGCTATACCTGTAGTTGCAACTTTATTGTGTTAGGGTTGATGTTCACCCACTTTGTAGTGAGGGCCTTGTGATCGTTTGTACCCGATGCTTCATTTAACGTTCTGATTACCCACACTTGTTCATGATATTTCAATGTCGTGTATTGCATATGTGTTTTACTTCCTGTGGAATACATTATGTTTCAAAGAGTAGGATATATGATAGATTACTCTTATTTCTATACGAGTTGAATTTGGCTATTCTTGCAGCTTTTTGACCTTGAAGATAATAAAGAATCTATCTATGGCACACTTGACGCTTGGGTGGCTTGGGAGCAGGATTTTCCAATCACTTCACTCAAGTACGTAATGTTGGTTCTTGAAAAAAACCAACAATGGCACAGAGTTATACAGGTACTAGCTAATATTTTCATTTCCTTGTGTGTGCGCGCTTATATTAAGTGAGGAAGAGGAGTGAATTGGAAGGATATGCTTATGTGTGAAAGCACAAAATAAGAATCGTCTGTTGTTTACAATCACACTTTTATGAATAATGCAGTGATGTTCAGAATTTTCCGCGTGCATTTTCTCATTAACTGGTGAGTACCACTTGAAAATCAAGTGTTATGGTACTTTTGTGCATGCAATACCACATGGTCCACACTTGACACCATGGTGAATGGAATCACTAATCCAGGTGGTTGTTTTACTAGGTTTAGAAATATATTTTGTGTTTGTACTCATATTATGAACCAAGGTCATTTCTTTTTGCTTAATTATGTCAAGTCTCACGTGATGCAACATTGGAGATGAGCAAAGTCTCTTTTCTTTTCATTGCAATATCCTGTTTACATACAAATAACATCGTTAGCTAGCAAAATTCTTTGTGAGACTTAGATAGTTTCTGAGGCATGGGTAAAAATATTGCAATTGTATTTGTTATCTTCTTTATTTTGAAGTTTTATGTGTTGTGTCTTTTTAAGGTAATAAAATGGATGTTAAGTAAAGGTCAAGGCAACACAATGGGAACATACCAGCAGCTGATACGAGTTTTAGATATGGACCACCGAGCCGAGGAAGCTCATAGTTTTTGGATGAGAAAGATTGGTAATGATCTTCATTCAGTGCCGTGGCAAGCATGCCATCTCATGATTTCAATCGATCATCGAAACAATATGTTGGATCGTCTAGTCAAGGTACATTCTTGTTATCTCTCTCTTTCATCCTTCCCATTTCAGAATGATTTAATATGTGATCAATTGTTATGGTCTATTGCAAGGTAATGAGGCTGATCGGACAAATTTTATATACCGCAAGCGCACGGTGTACGTGTAGTCGCGGGTCGAACACAAGGAGGCAAGCTAATTCAAATTGTATGCTTTATGATCACTAAGACACGGGTTAAACAAAATATGGGGTCGAAAACTAATTCTAAGATGCAAATAAGCTAAAGCAAACAATAATAATGGTGTAATGACAATGATATATATGACTAACTCTATGGCGTTTGGCGTCACCTAATTCTAACATGGGAATCAATTACTCTCATGACTGTATGAATTTGAGTCATCGACATTAGTGAACGTGATCAAATTAATCTCAAGCTTCTGCTCGGTTGATTAATATCGATTTAAGACCAACTAATATTAATCCTTAAACTTCCATTCTATTGGTTAAACTAGAAGGAATTTAACTTAAATATATCTCAATCCCAAATTAATACTAATCTCAAACTTTCGTTTTATTGAAAAGGTTAATAAAGATGTATTTAAATCGAGATTCATCAAGCGTAGGTTCAATTATAAACTCAAATCACACATAATCAATCGATAAAATATCAATCCATGCTTCAAATTAAGGATTATGCCCTAACCTCAGATCAGATTACTACTCACTATGCATATTAATGAAGAACATATAGCAAATGATGAATAAAGATGGAAGACAAATCAAGAAACAAGAAAACTTACAAATCCGGAGAATAACATAAACGTAAATACGAGTATTCAAAGCTTAACGATGTTGATCAACAAAGTAAACTTCGATGATAACTAACTAAAAGTTCAAAGGAATTACAAATATTAAGATGGAAACTAAAAATGAGTCCTAAAGAAAAAGTAACCGCTAGTCCGCTACTTTAAATAGTGGCTCCAAAAATTAGAGGAAAAACCGCCCAGATGCTTAAAGCCGAGTCCGCTGTGGGGTTTCCTCAGGGTGAAGCCGAGTCGACTTTTGATGAAACGAAAAACAACTTTCCATAACTAAACGCCGACTCGGCGGTGGGGTTCATGGGTGGTGACTCGAGTCGGCTTTTTCCTCTGCCTTGAATGCTCATTCCAGACTTCACCGCCGACTCGTCTATGGCTTATGCTTCTTCAAAAAGCCGAGTAGGCTTTGTCCACTGCCTCAAATTCTTGCTTCATGCTTTGTCTAGTGGCTTAGAGGCTTGCACTTGGGGTTGTTTTGTGGCTTCTCTTGATCATACCATAGCTTACGAACATCGATTTCTTTCATAAACTCCAAATCCTCGAGCAAAGGAGCGTAAAAATAGGCACAATAAGTGCAAATAATTGCACTTATCAAACTCCCCCATGCTTGATCTTTACTCGTCCTCGAGCAAGTCGAGGTGAAAACAAAAATAAAACAAGGTCAAGACATGGCATCCAAATCCTAAACTACTTCTTGTACTTTCCTTTCCTAAACTCCACTAACACTCGATGTTTGTCAAGAGTCCAAAACATTCATACCACTTAACCCCTTCACTTGGCTAACACAATACAAAAAGCATAAACAAAGGAATAAACATGAAAGGTCAAAAAAAAATAAACATTAAAAATCCCTATTCTTCAACCTCCTTATAGCTCCCAAAAGATGTGAGAAATGAAGAAAAAATGAAAAATCTACAACTTATCCCTCCAATTGTGGCCTACCCAAATACCTTCCTTATGTCTCCCACTTCTTATGTTGCCTCACCAAAACAAAATGAAAAATAGGTAAACATTGTATCTCTCTTTTTCTCTCATTTTGCTTAAGGGCTCATTTTTGTGTTTTCGCACTAGGTCGCCCTTTTGGGTTTTCAACCTAGCCGAGCCTTTCCCTTATCAAACATGTTTTTTCTTTCCCTTTTTCAATAAACAACATAGTACAGTTGCAGCTATAAAATGAAAATTACAATGCATAATCAAGCTAAATCTATACAACACATGAAGGATCGAAAGCATGAATAGGCAAGCAACAGGTTCCCCCATGCTTGCCTTTCACAGTCGGTAGCAGTAGGGTGTTCGGTAACCCTAAAAGAGTAGGGTCTTAAGTAACCCTAGATATGACAATAAAGCACAAAATATGAGAATGCAGCCTACTTAATAAGCTCCAATGTTGAACCGGGATAGCACAATTTATTGCAACATTACCTCTTAAACATTAACACCGGCTCTACTTATAACTCTCCTAATATAAGAGGCTTCCTATCTTAGTTCCTTTTCCGTCAAAAAGTGATCTCACATGAAAGCCCATAAAATCCCAAACCCATTATTAACTTCAACCCATCCTAACACATAAATACATCATCACAACCACATCATACATAATGCACAAAAATAAATACCCAAACTCCAAAACTGTAAGGTTCCATTGCATGAGCCTTACAGTTTTGGAGTATTTATTTTTGTGCATTATGTATGTTGTGGTTGTGATGAGGTATTTATGTGTTGGGATGGGTATTTGTCTTGTTGGACCGTCATTTCGGGATCATTTCCCTCGCTAGGTGCACTGAACACACAATCAGCCACTGTCGTAGGGTACTTATTTTTGTGCATTATGTATGTTGTGGTTGTGATTATGTATTTATGTGTTGGGATGGGTATTTGTCTTGTTGGACCGTCATTTCGGGATCATTTCCCCCGCTAGGTGTACTGAACACAATCAGCCACGGTCGTAGGGTTGCTCTAATACCACTTTGTAACACCCCAAAATAGGTCAAAATTTCGAAAACACTTTTAAAGAGAAACCCGAGCCAAAACCTACTCATAGTCGTTAAGCCTTACATTTATTTTCTTTGAAATAGATGTGGCGGTAACACTCCCATGAGTAGGTTTTGGCTTGGGTTTTTCTTTAAAAGTGTTTTCAAAAATTTGACCTATTTTGGGGGTGTTACAATATAAAGGTTTTACAATCCTCGCACAACATATTATCTGGCCGAATAACATATTTTTGTTTATCAAAGTACATTTTAACTTCATAAATATAGGAAGATTATTTTTTATTGGAAGGCTATTGCAATAACTTTACTTTTAGAAGCATACTATGCAAACAAATTACTCTTGTATTATTGCTTTGCTTGATATGTGGCACCATCTTTCTTTTGCGGGAAAAGTAAATTACAGCTTATAGCTACATATCATCTCCATTGTTGAACAAGTATAACAAAAAAAATTAGTCATGACTACTTGTTGCCTCTTCGCATTCTTTAACAAAGTCCACGTATTGTTTCTCCTTTGTCTTCTTCATCAGTTGTGCAACCCTTATCCAACCTTCTTATAACACTTATCCAACTCATATTAATAAGGCCCGCTTATAAATTGCCCCGTTTTCTACCCAATTCTTTTTAAATCCTTGAGATTAAGGGTTAGATAAGGGGTTCCAACGGTCCCCGTCCATTACATAACTCTACTCATGAACCTTATTTCTTTTCTTTCTCGTAATGGAGTTTAAGGTATGGGCCTTAAGTCTGTCATAACTCTTACGGGATGGAATGGAACCATGCAGTGAACTGTAACAATATGTTTGTCATTTATCATAGTAAGATTGATGTTATAAATTACTCCAATGGAAATTGAAAATTGTATTGTCAAGTTAGCCATTTGGATTGTGTCTACAATCCAGTATTTATCAGCTGGAATTTTGTGTGATATTGAGATATCTGATAGAGAAACCGGGGAAGACCTAAGAGGACGTGGGAGGAGCAGATTAACAGCGACCTGATCGAACTGCACCTCTCTAAGGACCTGACCAGGGATAGAGCCAAATGACGGCGCCTTATTCACGTCCTAGATTACTAGACTTGTTTGTTACTGTTCTGTGTCTTTTGTCATCGCTATTCACTGTCTCTTCTACCTGTATCGTTTATACTTTTTAAATGGTCCATATGATTGGCTAATGTGGTTGTAAGATGCAGGTTTCAGATATTTGCAGGTCCTATCCTTGAGGACTATTTTAGAGCCGAAGGACTCTTATGACCGCCCTCTCCTTCTGGGTATGAGACGCCGTCGACCTTCCTTCCCCGGACCCTGACCATAGAGTATCTATGTGCGGGAACACTGGGTATGATGATGATGATGATGATGATGATGATTGAGATATCTGATGCTATTACTTGCATTTGTTGACTTTTGATTGTTTCATTTTTATATTTGTTGTGATATTCTTGGCATGGAAGAAAAACTAATAGTTAGAATTGACTTTTTACAAATTTGTTTTCTAGACTAGAATTGAGTGTCAAATGATCTAAAGGTCTTCCGTCCTAAGAATTGAAAGTAGTTGATTAGGGGCTTTCAATGGTGCTTCACGTTGTCATGACTCTGGTCAAAGGGTCCAACGGCATTATCGACATTTCATATTAATTAGTCTTTGTAATTTGTAATTAGAATAGCTAAATTTTAATTGTCTCTTGGGGGCTTAGGCTATATATAGAGTCACCCTTGTAATAATTCATTAGCTTTTGATTTATTGAATGATAAATAAAAGTGTCCTTTTGGGAGTTAGTGGGCAGACTCGAAGTGTCCATACTATCGGTTACGGTAACGAGTCTTGGCCGATCTATTACACACGTCTTGGGGCTAGATCCATCTTCGCCATACCTTTGACAGTTTATGGATGTATGTGGAGATAATAATGGGAATATGAGATGCCCTGAAGTCACATAAGAAAAATAGTCAACGAGGGTTCATTAACACTATATTTGGATAAGAACTTTGGAGGGAAAGGAAAAGAAGGGAAGGGGAAGGAAGGGATTAGAAAGGAAGGGTATGGAATAAGAAGAAAACATTCCCTTATAAAGAGAGGAAAGAAAAATCCATTTTCCTTCCATTTAAATCTTTCTTCTTAACGAGAGATATTGTCATTAACAAAATTAAGGAAACTAATCATTTCCTTCCTAATCCCAATTTTTAATCCAAACGAATGAAATTGTACCCTTCCTAATCTCTCCGTACCTTTCCTTTCAATTCTTTTTATCCAAACAAAGTGTAAGCTTTTTTGAGTTGCCTCTGCACTGCTAAAACCATGCTGCTTCAGGATATAGATGTACACAGATCTGTCATGTAACTCAGAAGTCATGATTTTAGATTGTGGAATCACATTAATGGTATCTTAAAAGAATTCACAAGGTACAACCTGGAATTCCATTTTAATGAAAGCTAGAATTCTATTTTATTGAAATATTGAACTATTTTCTGTCCTACTGGTAAAACATCAAAATATACTCTTCTTTGCTCTATCTCGATGTTTTGTAAGGCATAAATGGTTCCGAACTTTGTACAAGCCTTAAGTTATGTCATAATATGCTTCAAAAGTATAAATACCGAGAGTTGCAACTGCAACAGATTGTAGAGGCTAATGTGTGTCACATAATTGTTATGTAATATCTTGTATGACTCCATTTATTCGAAACCATTTATTAGCTAATTTTAACCTTTTAGGGAGCGATTATGGTCTAAACAGAAATAAAGCATGGGTTTGGTGTCTTACAGGAATTCTGATATTTTCTCATCGAAACTTGCATACTGACAGAGAATATGAACATTAATGGGCTAATGTGTGTATCATAATTCATAATTGTTATATGGCATCTTGTATGACTCCTTCCTTTCCCTTCCCTCTCTTTACCTGCTGTTCCTTTCCTTTCTCTCTTAAAATTTTGTCCAAATGAAAATGAAGCTTGTTCTTGTTGTATCTTGCTGGCCTAATTTACAACTTTTTGCCCTGAAGCTTTTTAAAAGCTTGGAGGCTTTTGATCGTAAACCTCCAGAGAAGTCAATAGTGCAGAAAGTAGCAGATGCATATGAATTGTTGGGCATGGTGGATGACAAAGAGAAATTATTGGAAAAGTATGCTGATCTTCTGAGCAGAACTCGTGAAGAATCCAATAGGAAATCAAATAGGGTTTGATCCAAAAAGAAAGTCGGACTGAAAGGGAAAATCGGGTCCGGAAGGAAGGAAACATCATCAGGTGATCATTCTCACATTTTGGTCCTCTTTTTTCTATGAATTATTAAGTCTCAATAATAAGGAGGCTACTCCAATGCATTGGGCAAATGAAAATTCATTGTAAAAGATGCTTAAACATTTTTGAGAACTCAAAATATTGGTATTATACAATAAAATGATGCCTAATAGGTCGATGAAGTTTCAGAAACAAAAAGTTTTACGCTTCTGCTACATATGAGTTTCTGAAATTGATTCTGGAGAATAACAAATATATGAATTTAGTCTTAACGAGAAAGTTTATTCATCATGTAGTAATTGTCGCTAGGTTAAAGAGTTTACACAGCTGCTAGTCTACTATGAGGTAGAGGATAAGTAGTCCTCTGGAGAAAGTTGATGAAATAGTAATGGTTTCGGATTTCATTAACTAAATACGACCTTCTTTATTTAAATGACAGTACAGTGGAACTAAGATGTTTGCTATGAATGAATTTTTTGTAGCAATGCGTTTTATCTTTGATCATGTTGGTTGAAATTATGCAGCTATTTGGATGCGAGCATGTTGCATCTTAATAATCATAATATCAAGCAAAATGTACTACCATGTTACTCAATGAATTATGATTAGGATTGAAAGTAAGTTGAACGAAGGAAAGAACAATAACTCTTCAATTGTCTATGTTATGTTTCAGAGAGGAAAAGCAATCTCGGTGATGGTGTGAAAGAATGAATGCTATAGGCACTACAACAAATTTAGCTTTTTGCGACATTGGATTTAGCGGCGTTAAAAAAATTCCTCTAATTCATATTTTTAGTGTAATAATTATAGGTTTTTAATTTAAGTTCCACCATAAAGTGATTTAGCGACACTTAATTTGATCTTTAGTGACAAATTTAATTGTCAGTTTGTCACTATAGTCTATAGTGACATTTATGAGAAATGTCACAAGTAACTATGTCTCTAAAAGCTTTAGTGTGACTTTTTAATATGCTGCTAAATGCTCATAACAAATGTCGCCAAATCCTCCATATACACTATAAGAAATTTGTAATAGCGACATTAAATTAGATGTCGCTAAATTTATCCCACTAAAAGTAAGTTATGTTGTAATGAGGTTACCATTGTCAGTGCTGTTCAAGTTTTTAGTGATGCTGCAGGTTTTGAGCTTTATGTTAACCAATCCAAGATGGTTAGTTTTGCTGATTCTTTACCTGTAATCCCAATGGTTTTCGAGGTATTAAGAAGGAAATGCTACTTCCTCCGTTCTTTTGTTTGCGGAATATGGCCTGCATACCATCCGACGATGATCATGCCATTTCAGAACAACCACCCTAGCACCAACTAAACTAGCCGAGAATATGCTACGAAATGGAGTTTCAAGGGTAAAACTAAAAACTATGGAACAAGAATTTTTTTGTGTGGAAGTTACCAATTAATGAATGTGTCAATTTTTAATAATGTTTGTGAATACATTTTTCAGTTTAGCTTATGTTTTCACTATGTATTTGAGTCGCATTCTCTTTCAAGTTGTTTGTGATCTTCATTTATACTCCTGTTACAGTTTAGTGACTAACTACTAAGAGATAGCCTAGAGCTGTTTGGATCGTTTATGTACTTGTGTGTTTCGTGTGCACTAACCCTGTGATTAAGAAAACTTTTTGAAATTACCAAAGCCAAGGTGAGTTGTGTCTTTACACCAATTTTAATGCACAAATTGGTTTGAATGACGGTCGATGTATTGGTAATATGGGTTAATGGTAATATGGGTTAAGTAGCCCGGTTGATACAAATTAAAAAGACAATAAGAATGTGGGTTTCTTGTTTTAATGTCGTCTCTTTAAAAGACGATCTCTTGATGAAGTAAAATCTCAAGTGAGCTCAAAGCTACTCAATATTCTAATATATTATTGATTTTCAAATTTAAATATTACCTATTAGCAAGGTTGGTGTGTAAATAGGGTGTTGAAAAATGATCAAATAATTTATTTACAATAAAAGAAATCATCCAACATATTGTAGAAAGTTAAAAGTTTATATTAAAAGTTTATAGGAAGAAAAGTTATACTTTATACCTTCATTTGTTTTTTGTTGTTCAATTTACTTTTTACACTGTTTTAAAAGTAAATATTAATTTAAATGTTTTTAAATATGCATTATAAAAAATTATAGAAGTGCGTGATAAAAAATTCTACAATAAGATGAATCTGATAACATCTCATATGAGTAGTATTTTATATTTAATACATGCCTTAAAAATCTTATTTACAATTCTCCCTTCTAAAGTAAAAAATTCGGAAGTCTACAAACAAAAGAAAATTTAAAGAGTCTAACAACCACATTTTACTTCACTAAAATAAAATTGTTTTGTTTTAGTTTAAAATAAATAAATTTGATACCAAAAGCTAAAGTTAGTTTTTGATTTTTAAATTAAAAATTGATAATTAAATTTAATTTTAATTAGAATAAATACCATTTTCCCAAATAAAATTTTATATAATTCTACCCTTGTCTTGATTTACCCTTCTAAAAAAAATACTCCAACATAAATAATACACTTCCTCCGTTTCAAATTAGTTGGAATATTGGCAAAAATAATATTATTTATTTATTACTCTTATTTTGAAATTAGTTTTTAATTTTTAGGTTAAAATATAGTCAAGTGAGATCTTGTTCGATTCGTCTCATTGTAAAGATTATTAATATCAAATTTTTATGATTTTTACTATATATTGAGATATTAAAAATGAAATCAATGTATTGAACTACGTGAAAAAGCAAATGTTGCGAGTAAATTAAAATGGTATAGAATGAATTACCTTTTGAGAATCAAGTAATGATTCTACCATACCCCACCACTTAAAATTAATTAAAATATTAGTTTTTTTTATCAATTAAGGAATTAGTAATTAATTAATAATTAAATATTAATTGTAAAATATGTAGTAGTCATGTTTGGCTGGCAGAAACCAAACAATGTACTCCTTGTCAGCTGGTGCACATTCGGGAATTTAGTTTTATGGCATCTTTTTAAAAAGTTACTTTCTACTTTGTCATTCATTTTTGACACTATTTTTGGTAAATCCCTGTCAGCTGTGATTGGGCAAATTTCTATACTACAAATTAAACCAATCAGCCAGCTAACAATACAGACTTAGAGATGCCCTTAATTACTCCCTAACATACGTGGATTGCCTGTCAAATTCGACTCATTTAACTCGAAAAATAAATAGATTTGGATAATATTTTTTCAAAAATGTTTAAAATATAATCAGGTAATTCAGTCTGCCCATTTTAGATTAATAGGTAGACGATAAACTGCCGGCACAAAAGCCCTGGTAGATGCTCATTGTGATCTTATGTGTTTAAGCACGAAATTTCATTTATATAAGGATGACATGTTATTTTTTTAATGAAATTTTACAGTTTTTTTCGTTTCGAGCATTTATGGCGTGTTCTTGCTAAGTACTTCGAATATTCCATGTTTTAGAAGAATATATCTTCCACATCTTAATTATAGATTCATAATCCTATATTTTATACTAATGTAATAGTTGAATTAACATTAATATCTTCTCTAACTTAGGAGGTATGGTCCCAATGATTATGATAATTAACTTTTTTTTTTCTGAAATGTTATGATAATTAATTTATAGTTTAGCAAAAGTTACTTTTTCTAAAATTAATTTTTTATTAATAAAGAAAAATACTATAAATTAATATAAAATAGTAATTTTTTTCCTCTTTATTTAAAAAAATATTATAGATTAGCTCAAATTTCTAAATATATTCCATCTAGTGTTAATTAAATTCTTTTGGTTATTGCAAAGGTCAAGCTCATCAGTTCATGACTTTCGAGTGCTTCATGCAGACACAAAACTGCTCATCGGGACGTATCAAAAGTGTTCAATACCAAAAAAACTAGAATTAAATTAGTTTAATAATTGAGGGCTTTTTCTTTTACTTATAGAGGTTTAATTCGGAACATTTACAAAATCAGCTAGTGTTAATGGAAGATTTGCAATCACAAGATCAAAGCACTAATAAGGATGAAAAATCTCTTTGATAATATCTCCCTAAATAATAGTTATTTACATCCTTAATTATCTCCCATCAATTAAGGAGAATTATTCTTGTTTCTGTTTATAGCTGTGTAATATATTCTCCTTCCCATTTTGTCTATCTTTATTATGTATATAAATGTAATACATGCTATGCAATGAATAATAACAAAAAATAGCCTTCTAAACCTTCTGTCTACATCTCTTTTTTACATGGTATCAGACGCTTCCTAGGCTCACTGCCGACGCATTCGATCCAACAATGTCTAACATTTTCAACAGCACCTCCACCTCCTTTCCCAATCTTTCCATTAAGCTAGATGATGATAATTACTTTGTTTGGCGCACAACCATTTTCGCCGCTCTCGAAGCCTTCGAAATTGATGATTTTGTCACCTCTGATAATGCACCTCCTCTTCAAATACTTCCTGCCCCAACCACAGAAAACCCCAACCCCTCTCTAATTTCTAATCCTGCTTATGAATCTTGGAAAAAGAAAGATCGTATTGTACTCATTTGGATTAAAGCTCATTTAGGTGAACGAGTACTTCGACATACTGCTCGTACAACCACTTCTCGATCCACATGGGTTGCAATTGAAAAATATTTTCAATCTCAAACCAAGGCTAAATATCACCATCTCACAAACCAACTCCACACCCTTCAAAAAGGCTCTATGTCTATGTTCGAGTACATCGAAAGGAAACGAAATATCGCTGATAGTTTAGCAGAATGTGGTCATAATGTATCTGCTCTTGATCTAATGCAGTCTATCATTAATGGTCTTGATGTCTCTTATCAACCATTCAAATCCGCATACAAACTCAATCGTGATCCCATGATGCTTGATGATTTTATTGGTACTCTACTACAAGAAGAAACTGATGTTACTTCCAATAATGATGGTTTGCTTCCTACTCCACTTCCATCAGTTAATCTTAGCCATTCTTATCATCGCCCCTCCACTACTACTACAAACTCTAACAACCGTCCTCAAAATGCTTTTTCTGATTCGGTGAAAGGAGTTCGTCCTCTGCGTGGCCATACATCAAATAATTATCGTCCCACCTGTCAAATTTGTGACAAAATAGGCCACACTGCAAAGGACTGCTATCATAGAACTAATCTCAACTCTTATCCAACAAAACATAATCACTCCACTCGTCCACAACGACGCCAATCTCCAAATGCAGAAGCATTCTTTGCATCTCCATCTTCTATTGTTGATCCTTCTTGGTATCTAGACTCTGGAGCAAGCCATCATGTGACCAACCAGCTTGAAAATCTCTCACTACAGTCCGACTATTCTGGGGAGGATAAACTCACTGTTGGAAATGGTATGGCTCTTCCTATTACTCATTATGGCTCTTGTACTTTGCCTGCATCTCCTTCTCCCTTAAAACTATCAAATGTATTGGTTGTTCCTCATATTACTAAAAATTTATTAAGCATATCTCAATTAACTGCGGATAACAACATTTACATTGAATTTCATCCTCATTGTTGCTTGGTTAAGAATTTACAGGGAAAAATCCTTCTCAAAGGCCACGTTGAGCATGGCTTATATCGTCTTTCACAGATTTCAACTTCTACTCCCCAAGTCTATCTTGGAGAACGTACTTCCTTGGAAGGATGGCACAAGAGACTAGCACATCCTCACTTAGCTGTTCTCAAGCAATTAATTCAAAAATTTAATCTCCCTATTTCTTCCAAAAATTTTCCCAATGTCTGCGAGCCTTGTCAATTAGGCAAGAGCCATCGCACCCCTCTCCCTGCTCTTCATACATCTAGTTCAAAGCCTTTTGAGTTAATTTATTCTGATGTTTGGACTAGTCCTATTTTATCAATAAATGGCTATCGATATTTTGTTTTATTCTTGGATGACCACTCTAAATTTATATGGATTTATTTTATGTCACAAAAATCTCAAGTGTTCTCTATCTTTCAACGTTTCAAAAATTTAGTAGAAACTCAATTCAATACCAAAATAAAACAACTACAAACTGATTGGGGAGGTGAATATCGTAATATCTCAAAACACATTGAATCTCTTGGAATTATACATCGTGTCTCTTGCCCACATACTCAAGAACAAAATGGCGCTCCCGAACGCCGAAACCGAATAATAGTCGAAAAAGGCCTAACTCTACTTGCTCAAGCCTCTCTTCCCATGATCTTTTGGGAACAAGCCTTTCACACAAGTGTCTATCTCTCAAATCGCACCATAACTCCAATTCTAGATCACAAATCTCCTTATCAAACCTTATATAACAAAGTACCAGATTACAACTTTCTAAAAACTTTTGGTTGCCTTTGCTTTCCATACCTTCGCCCATACAACAATCACAAACTAGATTTTCGCTCCCTTCCATGCCTTTTTCTTGGGTATAGTTCAAAACACAAAGGATATTGTTGTTATCATGCTCCTACATCTCGGATGTACATCGCTAGGCATGTCATCTTTGATGAATCTCAGTTTCCGTATCACTCACACATCAAACACCCTTCTCTCCCAAATTCCAAATCTACACAAATTTCCTTCCCTGCTCCAACTAATATTATACTCTCTGACATTTCTTTGCCTCACCATACCACACCAAATGAGTCCAACTCTACATCCATATCTACTTCACAACCTTCTCATTCTCAATCTGAAACCAGCAACAATGAGTCCCTCTCCCCATCCATATATACTGAACAATCTCCTTATTACCCACCTGAAACTAGTAACTCTCCTCCCGTTGCACCAATACAACAACAGACTAACTCTTCTCTTATTCCATCTTCTCAACCGTCATATTTTAGACCCTCTACTACTTCTACTCACTCTATGACCATTCGTGCTCGTACTAACTCTTTAAAACCAAAGGCTCTTGTTACCACCAAAGCATCTCGTCCCAATTCTAAGTCCCCTTTTTATGAACCGCGTCACTATTCTCATGCCACTAAACATGATCATTGGAACAAAGCTATGCAGGCTGAATACTTAGCATTAATGAGTAATGGGACATGGTCTCTTGTTTCCCCTCCCCCAAATACTAATATTGTTGGTTGTAAGTGGGTTTACAGGGTTAAACTTAAAGCTGATGGGTCCATTGAACGTTACAAAGCGCGCCTCGTTGCAAAAGGATTTAATCAAGAAGAGGGTGTTGATTATTTTGATACATTCAGCCCTGTAGTAAAGCCAACCACGATTCGTCTAGTCCTCACTATTGCCTTATCTCAAAAATGGTCTCTACGTCAAGTGGATATTAATAATGCTTTTCTCCATGGCTCCCTTAATGAAATTGTCTACATGAAACAACCTGAGGGATTTGTTGATTCAACTAGGCCAAACCATGTTTGTAAACTTCATAAAGCTCTATATGGCCTTAAACAAGCACCACGTGCTTGGTTTACCAAACTAAAACTCTTCCTTCTCCAACATGGTTTTCGATCTTGCCATTCAGATTCCTCTCTTTTTGTCTATCATTCCCATAATATCACTGCTTACATTTTAGTATATGTCGATGACTTAATTATTACAGGAAATTCTGATGATTATATCTCCTCCCTCATTCGTAAACTTAATCAAACATTTTCTCTTAAAGACCTGGGTGACTTACATTTCTTCCTCGGAATTGAAGTCCGACGACACCATAATTCTCTTTATCTTACACAGCAAAAGTATATTGGTGATATTCTTCAACGTGCAAAAATGGCTGATGCAAATCCTATTTCTTCACCTGCTGAACCCGGTTCTCGCCTACTACCTCTTGGTGATCCTATAGAAGATGCTAGCTTATACCGCAGCATTGTTGGTGCCTTGCAATATGCTACTATCACTAGACCAGAAATATCCTATGCAGTTAATCGAGTATGTCAGTTTATGCATTCACCAACAAATTTACACTGGAAGGCTGTAAAGCGCATTCTTCGATACCTTAAAGGTACACAACACATGGGTCTTCATCTAAGGTCCTCTCCGAACCAACATCTTATTGCCTTTTCTGATGCTGGATGGGCTGGTGATACATCTGATTTTCGCTCACAACATGGCTTTGCAATATTCTATGGTGAAAATTTAATTAGTTGGTCTTCACGCAAACAAAAAGCGGTTGCTCGTTCAAGCACTGAAGCTGAATATAGAGCCATTGCATTTGCTACTGCTGAACTTAACTGGTTACAAGAACTTATGCGTGAACTTCATATTACAATTTCTAAACCTCTTATTCTATTTTGTGACAATATGAGTGCAACTTTTATTGCTTCTAATCCAGTTATTAATGATAAATCCAAGCACATAAAGATTGATTTTCATTTTGTCAAAGAACAAGTAGAAGCTGGCGACCTCACTGTCAAATTTATTCGATCACACTACCAGCGTGCGGATATCTTCACTAAAGCTGTTGGTACAACTCGCTTCCAGTTTCTCCGAGACAAGCTTAATGTTCACCAGTGTCCATCAGCTTGCAGGGGGGTGTTAATGGAAGATTTGCAATCACAAGATCAAAGCACTAATAAGGATGAAAAATCTCTTTGATAATATCTCCCTAAATAATAGTTATTTACATCCTTAATTATCTCCCATCAATTAAGGAGAATTATTCTTGTTTCTGTTTATAGCTGTGTAATATATTCTCCTTCCCATTTTGTCTATCTTTATTATGTATATAAATGTAATACATGCTATGCAATGAATAATAACAAAAAATAGCCTTCTAAACCTTCTGTCTACATCTCTTTTTTACAGCTAGTTTCTTGAGAGACTTATCTCAAGCCTAACACATTAAATGTTAAGGCCTACTTACCGTATTCTTAATGCCTACTTATATTATCCTTAATTCTTACTTATCGTATCCCTAATGCCTACTTTCAATATCTTAAATATCTACTTACCTCATTCTTAATACCTACTTGATATATTTTAAAAATATATAATGAGCCTGTTCAATTAGAGATCATCTCTGAAAGAGACCGCCTCTCACAAAAATTTGTTCTAAAAAATAGCTTAATTCTCTCTTCCCCATGTCTGTATTAGAAATTATCTACCCTTACTTCCGAACAAGGGAATTCCAAACAGACCCGATAACTTGATATTTATCCGACTTTATAATTGAACTGCTTTGATCTTGTTTTAAAATGAATTTAAAATTATATGAAAATCAATATGGATACATGAGCAGATTTTAAATCGATCAAAAACATCAAACCCAAAAGCAACCGGATATCCCAGATAAACACCTTTATCCAAAACCCTAAGAAAATTTAACAGTACTATCCTACACTGTAACACTCCATTTCATTGACCATTTCCTTCCAACTTTTCTTAAATAATAATAATAATAGTAATAATACATATAAAGTTAATGACAATAATAAATAACTTAATTTGATGCGAATGTACAAAAAATTATTACTTTTCCATTATATTGTTTCATCGTACGAATGTGAACAAATTTTATATAACAAAAGGGTGTCCTTTGATTATTATCAAACGCCCAACAATAAAAGATATAATTAAAAATATAGGAGTAAAAGAATTTAATGAAAATTCAAACACCAATACAATTAAATAATTAATTATGTAATTAGTACGTACATATTAGCTAGCTAATCCTATATTTGATGTCATTCAAAAAGGTTTACGAGTGTCGTCTAAGCAGTAAATCAGGGAAAAAGGTTATTAAAAGTATTAATTTAATTAGTTAGTTTATGATAACATCACATATGATGTAATAATCAACTAAGCAAGTTGTTAATATAGTTTTATGTTGGTACATGCGCAATCAACCAAAGATTTGGCATAAAGCAAAATGTTGAACTTACAAGATTTAGACAACATAGAAATTATATTAAAAAAAGTAATTATATTAGATATTTGATTCTCACACTTTTGATTTTCATTTAAATAATTTTGTTGGTACACTACCATCATGTGCAAGTTTATATATATATATATATATATATATATATATATATATATATATATATATATATATATATATAATATATATATATATATATATATATATATATATATATATATATATATATATATATATATATATATATATATATATATATATATATATATATATATATATATATATATATATATATATATATATATATATATATATATATATATATATATATATATATATATATATATATATATATATATATATATATATATATATATATATATATATATATATATATATATATATATATATATATCATCATCATCATCATCATCATCCTACCCAGTATATCCCGCACATAGAAAATCTATGGACAGGGTCTGGGGAGGGAAGGACGGCGGCAACTCATACCCGTGAAGGAGAGCACGGCCAAAGAAAGGAGTCCCCCGGCTCAGGAAAAGATAAGGAAAGGTAGAGATTACATACATGCCACGTGATGAGAGAAAAGAGCACATAAAAGATCCAAAACGCATGTAACACAAAAAGACTTAAGACGAGGGAACCAAGCAAGGCACATAAGAGACTATAGCTGACAAGAAGAGACACGAGCGCCTAAAAAGGACTCTAATGAGAAAAGCCTGAGTCTAAAACCTAGATATGACGCCTCCAACTAATCCTATCCCTAGTCAGGTCCTCCGAGAAGTTTAACTCACGCAGGTCCACTCTTATTTGCTCGTCCCAAGTTTTCTTAGGTCTTCCTCGACCCCTCTTACCTTCTACTATAAAGCTTTCAACTCTCCTCACGGGGGCATCAAAAGTCTTTCTCCTCACATGTCCGAACCACCTCAACCTTCCTTCGCGCATTTTTCCAGAGATTGGAGCAACCCCTAGCCTGTCTCTAAACTCTCGGTTCCTAATTCGATCCAATAAAGTATGACCACACATCCACCTCAACATACGCATCTCTGTGACTTCCATCTTATGTTCAAAACTCTTCTTTACAGGCCAACATTCTGTCCCATATAGCATGGCCGGTCTGATTGCCACCCGATAAAATTTTCCCTTTAACTTATTTGGGATCTTTTTGTCACATAGCACCGCGGTAGCTGCTCTCCATTTGAGCCACCCTGCCTGGATGCGATAATCTACATCGCTGTCGATCTCCCCATCCCTCTGGATGATCGATCCCAAATACTTGTACTTGGTCGTACTTTTAATGACTTCTTCCCCTATGGAAACTTCCGGCTCCCCTATCGGTTGAGTCCCACTAAAGTCACATCGTAGGTACTCGGTCTTCGTATGACTAATGCGCAAACCTTTTCCTTCCAAACCTCCTCTTTAGTTTCTGCAACCAGCACGATATCGTCTGCAAATAGCATGCACCACGGAACCGTCTCCCAGATAGATTTAGAGATCTCATCCACAACGAGCGCGAAGATAAAAGGGCTTAAAGCTGATCCCTGGTGTAGTCCAACCTTTACAGGGAAAGACTCTGTTAACCCTACTGGTGTTAGAATGTTAGTCGATACCTTGTCATACATATCTCGTATTACCTCAATGTAGATAGATGAAATACCTCTAGCCATGAGGCTATCCCAAATGACTTGTCGTGGTATGCTATCATACGCTTTCTCCAAGTCTATGAACACCATATGCAGGTCCTTCTTCCTTTCTCTATATTTCTCCATCAGCCTCCTCAAAATGTGGATTGCCTCCATGGTTGACCTACCTGGCATAAAACCAAATTGATTCTCTCTAATTACAGTTTCCTATCTGATCCTCTTCTCTATTACTCTCTCCCACAGTTTCATGGTGTGGCTTAGAAGTTTGATGCCCCTATAGTTCCCACATACTTGCGCGTCACCTTTGTTTTTAAACAGTGGTATTATAGTGCTGCTTCTCCATTCATCAGGCATCTTATAAGTCCTCAGAATAACATTAAAAAGGTTAGTCAACCAGCGAATACCCTCATCACCTAAACCCCTCCACACCTCAATCGGAATGTTATCTGGTCCGACCGCTTTTGATCTCCCCATCTTTTTCAGGGCTTCTTTTACTTCCTCGGTGGTAATAGGACACTCTAGGTCATAATCAAGGGGTTTTTGTACATCCAAAGCTCGGCTATCATTTCCCCTTGGCCCTCTACATTCATTGAGCAGGTGCGAGAAATACTAACGCCATCTGGTCTTAATGTCCTCCTGTTTCAGGAGAACTCGTCCCCCTTCATCTTTGATGTATATCACCGCCTCCAGGTCCTGCTGCTGCCTGGCCCTGTTCCTAGCCAACTTAAAAATATCCTTTTCCCCTTCTTTGGAGTCGAGCTTCCGATAAAAATCCTCATACGCCCTATTTTTTGCTTCTGTGACCGCTTTCTTTGCCGCCTTCTTTGCTTCCTTGTAGCTTTTCCTCTTTTCCGTCCTCACCTCCTCCTCTGTGCATCCCATAAGATCTCTAAACTTCTTGTTTTTGTCCTTAATTTTCTTCTCCACTTCATCAAATAAGAAGATTTTTAAAATAAGACGAATTTTTTCTTTGGCATGCCCTAAAAACGTCATCTTCCCCGCAACCCTTTGACATGCCCTTGTCCTCATGAGTTTTTCTTTTCTGCAGACCCTTGGACCACACACATTTTTCTCTTATCGCTCTTTCTGATCTCTTCCGTTGGAAAAAATAACTTTTGGCAGGCCGTATATAGGAAATTACATTAATTATTTACATGATGATTGAGATGAAAACAACAATCCTCAAGTCTCTCTTCCGTCATCTTCCCCCGTTCGGCCGTTCTGATTTTCTTTCTTGACAATTATAAAATTTTTTTGTGTGTTTCCTCTCATTAAGAAATCGCAAGTCTATGACATTTTTGTTAATTTTCAAACATTTATTCTAACACAATTTGACCTTCATATTAAGACTTTTCAATGTAATCCTAGAGGTAAATTTGATAATGGGCCTTTCTAAAACTTTTGTGTTCAACAAGGCATTAGCATGTATTTCTCTTGTCTAGACACTTCCTCACAAAATGATAAATCCGAATGCAAAATTTGCTCCATCAATAATGTCATTCGCACTCTTCTGTATCATGCCACTCTTCTTCCTCCTCTTTGGCCTTACGCCTTGAAAACTACTATCTACCTTCTTATTATCTTTGCCCTGTAAACTATTATGCAATCTCACCCCGACTCATATCCTCTATCAAAAATTCCCCTACTTATACCCACACATGCGTACTTTGGTCGTTTGTGTTCTCCTAATCTCCTCGTCTAAAATTCACAAATTACAACTTCAGTCCGCACCATGTGTATCTCTTCACCACAGTCCACAAACTTACTGACCTCTATCTCTTCACCACACCACCACCCCAACCCCAACTCCCTTGCCTCCCGGCATGACTACATGCTGTCAAAACGAGATTTACAAGTCCAATCCCAAATACTCTTCTCAGGCTTTTCCTGTCATTTCTTCTTCCCCTTCTCCATATTCCATAGATACTATTGGTGTCTTATGTGACCCGGACTTGAAATGTGCTATGCAAGAAGAATTTGATGCTTTAATTCATAATGATACTTGGGAGCTTTTTCCTCGTCCGTCCAATGCCATATTATCCGGTATCCATGGATATTTGGCATAAGTCACATTTTGATGTGTCTTTTGAGCGCTATAAGGTTCATTTGGTTGGTGATGGTAACTCTCAGCGTGATGATATTGATTGTGATGAGACTTTTAGTCCTATTGTTAAGTCTGATTCTATCAAGCGTGGTCCATACATAAGTTAGATCTCAAAAATGCTTGTTCTGCATTGTCACTTGAATCAAACATTGTATATTTATCAACTGTAGGGATTTCTTAGCACTACTCATCCCGATTATGTATGTCGTTTACGCAAATCTCTTTATGCCCTGAAACAGCTTCCTTAGGCCTCGTATCAACGGTTTGCGGATTTTCTGATCACCGTCGGCTTCCACATCAACATTTGTGAAAATTTCTGTTCATTTATTGACATGGTATAAGTAGTCAATATGACAAAAAGGTCAAGGGTTTGAATCTCAACTACCCCTCAAATTCATGTGGAATATTTCGCGTCATGTACGAGGAAGGTTTGTGTTGCATCTACACTTCTAGCCAAAAGGGCTCTTGTGTGAAGGGTCGTATAACTAGAGTTTATATTATATAATATATAATATATCCTTGGGGTTGAATCATCAAATTAAGATTTAGGTTGAATTGGTTCTTCGACAACCATAACTTAATTAATTAAAGTAATAGAGTCCTAATGCAATTATTTTATGAATCAAAGTTTTATCCTAATCACAAGAAATGAAAATCATGTCGATAAAGAAAGCTTAATAGAATCTAAGAATTATCTATATGATAGTGATAGCATCACAAATTAAATATTTTTTGAAAAAAGAAAGAAAATTAAGGTATCAAAGTTGCTGCTCGAGGTTACTTTCTCGTTGACAAACCAAACTTAAGTTGTGCTCTCATGGTGGAGGCATATTTGATATTTCCATCATTAAAATCAACCACTTTACTTTTTTTCATTTCTCCTAATTTCACTACTTAAAAAAAAAATTCAACTTTGACCTAAATTCAACATTATTGAGCCGTTGAAAATTATGGTTTTCATCTTATAAGTTAAATTATATAGGTTAAATAATTAATGGGGCGGTTTTGGGAGTAGTATATTAATGAGATATAGAGTTGCTAGATAGAGTTTTAATTGATATATTATACATCATCATCATCATATCTGTTATGAATGGTGTGACTTTTTTTTTTTGAATTAATGGTGTGACTTAAATGCACCAAAATAAATCAAGTGTGACTCTTAGGATGATATTCTATGAGAGTAAGTTAATGGGTAAGGTAAATATGTGGTTAAAATGGTGTTTAAAAGTGATTAAATACAATAAGTTATGAAGGTATTGAATCAAGACTTAAACACAAGAATTAAGTGATTCATGAATGAGATTGATGAAAGAATCCAAGAGTTGCAAAGCCATCAGAAAAGTCAGAAGCATGAAACCGATGGGAGCTCGAACGAGCCCATTTATGCTCGGACGAGTCAACTGCCTGCACCAAACCAGTAGCTTCATTGAAGGTTTACTCGAACGAGCCATGGTGAAGCTCGAACGAGCAAAATGGACTATGTTGCTTTGGATGCTGATTCTTGAACAGTTGATGTGATTGCTTTAATTGTCATGCAAATTACTCTTTAGTTATTGTGGAGTATTCTCATTAAATCAATTATTTTCCTTTATAAATAGGATGTTCTCATGCCATTGAAAACTATCCACTAGGATCCACAATCATCCAAAAAAAATACCCTAAGCCAAACACTAGCCTCATCTCTTCTGTAATTGTAATACTCTATACTTGAGAGTTCTTTGAGCTCCTTTTGATAATATAAGAGTTACTACACCACGGGGGACGTAGCCAATTTTGGGTGAACCTCCTTAAACATTTGTGTCATTTTATTATTGCATTTTATTCCTACAAACATCGAGTTATATAATTTGAGTAATTTGTTTCACAAACTTCACATATTTCGATCTTGGTGGTATTAGAGATTGTAACATGTCGTTCGATCTCTAATACGTCATCGTTTTCAATTGGTATCAGAGCCAAGTTGTTATTATCATCGTGTAGAGGTCGTATTGGTGTAACATGGCAACCATGAAACTCGATATTGAAAAGTTTCATAGGAGCGTTAATTTTGGCTTATGGCAAGTCAAAATGAAAGCAATTTTGATACAAAATGAAGTGCATAAAGCACTTGGTGGTAAAGAGAAGATGCATGCCCGAAGGCACAAGTGAGGCGAGATGGAAAGAAATGGATGCGAAGGCTCATTCCGCCATACAACTTTGTCTCTCTAATGAAGTCTTGAGAGAAGTTGTAAAGGAGGAAACTTCTAAAGGCATTTGGGATAAATTGGAATCACTCTACATGGAAAAGGGTGTTACCAATCGACTTTTATTAAAGAGTCGTTTGTATGATCTCCGATTGCAAGAAGGAAAGCCGATGAAACCGCACCTTGATGAATTTTACTCAATAGTTATGGATTTGCAAAATATTGATGTAAAAGTGGATGATGAGGATTTGGCCATCTTATTGTTGGTTTTACTACCACCTTCGTTTAAGCACTTTAGGGAAACCTTATTATATGGAAGAGACACATTGAGTAGTGATGATGTTAGAAAGGCCTTGACACAAAAGGACCTTATTGATTCTCAATTTGCTCAAAAGGAGTCCAAAGATCCCAATGATGCATTGTTTGTGAAGGATTCGAGTAGGAACAAAAGGGGCATGACTTGCAACTTTTGTAAGAAGAAAGGCCACCTCAAGAAAGATTGTTGGAAATTAAAAGCCAAACAATCCGATGAAAGCAAGTCCAATAAAGCTATCGCCGCCGAAGCTAGCTATGTTGAAGGTGAGTTATATGATGTTGGTGCTCTCGTTGTTACCAATGAATACAAGGGTGGTGACTCATGGATTTTGGATTCGGGATGTTCAAGACACATGACTTTTAACTCAAAGTTCTTCTCAACTTATCAAAAGGTTGATGGAAGAAAAGTCACTATGGGCAATGAGACTTGTTGTCCGATAGTTGGTATTGGAGATGTTAAATTTGTCATGTTTGATGGTGTTGTGAGAACATTGACCGAAGTCCTTCATGTTCCAGGTATGAGTAATTTGTATCACAAGACTTCACTTATTTCGATCTTGGTGGTATTAGAGATTGTAACACGTCGTTCGATCTATAATACGTCATCGTTTTCAATATCCAGTGTATCTCGCTGATAGAAAACTATGGACATGATATGAGGAGGGAAGGACGTCGGCAACTCATACCCATAAAAGAGAGCACGGCCAAAAGGAATCTCCCGACTCGAGAAAAATTAAGATACGTTCACTAGTGGAAAAAAGCTTATTGGCTACGGCTTATTGGTTGCGGTTATAGCGTATACGCAGCCAATATGTAAAATTAAAAAAAAATTAGTATAGGCTGCGGTTTTTCTCTATGTCCGCAGCCAAAAATTAAAATAAGTCATGGGCTGCGATTTTTCTATATGTCCGCAGCCTATTCTAAATTTGAAGCCCAGCCCAAAACACCCAAATCCTATATTGCCTTTGGGCGCCGGTTTCTCTCTCTTCATTAAAAAAGCCCTAATACTAATATCTTGCACAAAGAGTATCGAAGACCTGTTCTTAGCGCCGGTTTTTAGTCTTCAAGAACATTTCTCTCTCTTTCATTAAAAAACCCTACCTCACTTTCTATTTTTGGCAAATATTTTTTTATCTAAATACCTTATGTTCACACAAGTAAAGACCATAATACCCCCACTTATATTATTTAAAATACCCTAACTACTTTTTTATAATTATTATAATCACTTAAATATCCCAACTACCACCTTTACAATTAATAATTAAATAATAGTTAGTTGTTTTTGGAAACACACCTTAAGTTGTAGTATTATTTATGGTTACTCAAAAATTGGTATTATTGTAGAGAAACTAACAAAAATTTTGTATTATTCACGATAATTTTTCCTATGTAATAATACATTGTAAATATGTGGGGGTGTTGGACGAGTTGAATGGGTATGGGGTGGGATGAGTGGTAGGGTGTTTGCAAAAATATGATTTGAATTATCAAATATCCGATTTTAAAGAACAGATAATTTATCCAACTTTTGAGACATGATAATTTGATATCCGAATTTAAAATCGAATGCCGAATCTGGATTAGGATATTTGCAAAACCAAGTTCTAACTTTAAAATTTTTAATTTATTTTATGTATTTATGTATATGCTCCCTCCATATTTATATGTCATTCTCAAATAGAATTTACAAATTTTTATGTCAAACTTTGACTATAATTTCTCGTCAATCCATATGATTTCTCATCAATCTATATGTAAAACATATTCGTCGCAGTATATATTTTCTGAATATCAAATTTTATAATTTTAAGAAACTCTTAATTTAATAATCTGACTTTTATGTTTGCATTAAAGTATGCGCATAAAGTAAATGGGAAGAACAAATGAAAATACGGGAGTAATTTTAACAAAAAACATTGTCTCGATTTTGAATATATTAATATTTACGAGTCTCAACTATAATTAAATTAAATAACTAATCACTACAAGAAAAATATTTTTGGGCGTCAAAATAGTTAATTCATGGGCGTCACATAACAAGGTGTGGCCCAAGTTAAACTTAGGGCGTCACTCAAACATTAGCGAAGCCCAAAGGTAGTTTTAGGCGACAAATTCAAATTATGTCGGCCAAAATATAATTATGGGCCACACACTTGAAATACTGTCGCCCAAAATACTGTTTTGGGCGACGCATAGTTGTCAATGTCGCCCAAAACCATACCTAAAAATCTAAAATTTCGGTCCCTCCTAAAAACCTAAATCCCAAATTGAAAAATTCCGCCTCTGCGTATGAAGCCCGCCATTGACCTAAAGAAAAACCCTTCACTTTCTTTCCCTAACCCTAAAACCAAAAAGAAATCAGTATTTTTTTCATCTCTACCGCCATTCACCATCTCTAAATGTGAGAGCTCCATCTCCATCTCCATTCTCAAGGTTTGTTTCCATTTTCATGGTTTCTTTGCATATTTATTTTTTTTATCTTTAAATTTTCATGGCTACTCCTCATCTCTCCCATTGTTAATGTTGGTTTTTATTTATTTGGTTTTTATTTTGTTGATATTGGTTTTAATCTTTCATTTTTGTTTATGATTTTTTTAATCTGTAATTTTAATTTTTTTTTTTTTATTATTCATTCCTTCACATCTAGTTTGTTTGATTTCCATGGGTAGTTGACTACTTGTGTGTTCCACCATATTGCTCAATTGCTTTTTGTCTAACCTGCTTAGAATCTCAATACATGTAATTCAATTAATACTCAATGGGTTTATACTATATACTAAGTAGAAATTATAATATCAATGAACAAATTGCTATTTTTCGTTTTGCTTTTTTTATTTGATTTTTTAATCTTCCTGCTATTTGTGTGATTTCCATAGTTGGTGCTTTTGACTTCCATTGATGCTACCTGTTGTACATGTAGTTTTTGCAATTTTGCTTTGTTTGATTTTGTTTTTTTTTTCTTCTAATGTTTAGTTTTTGCCTTTGGTTTTTGTTTGATTTTTGTTTTGTTTGATTTTGGTTTTTGTTGTTTATTAGTGATTTTGTTTTGTTATTTTAATCTTAAAATGATTTAAGGTTTTGATTTAATATGAAAGTTTGTTAGGTAAAAATATATGCTTAGAAAATAGTTGCTTGATTTCTTTCACAAATATCATATTGGATTTTCATTCTTCTCTTTTTGTTCACTTTATTTTGTTCTACTTCTTTCTAATAACAAACCACATCTTCATGTTGATTTATTTTGATTTCTACTTATTTGCTGCTGTTTTCATGTTGATTTGGTACTTATTTACTGCTGTTTTTGTGCTGAATTGCTCCTTTTTTTTCAGCTGTTTTGGGGTCGTTTTGGTACTCGTTTGGTGCTGTTTTGGTACTCATTTTGGTGTTGTTTAGGTACTCATGTGGTGCTGTTTTGTTTAGCAATATATTATTATTATTATTATTATTATTATTATTATTATTATTATTATTATTATTATTATTATTATTAATATGTGCTTTATTGATTGGTTATATTCTGATTAGTAGTTGGTCTGCTGGTATCTTGCTGCTGGTATATTGCTTTATTGATTGCTAATTCTTTAATTGCTGGTAGAGTGCTGTGGCTTGTGGATTCTGAATTGTTGTCTGATGTGTGATAAATGCTGTGCATTCCTTGGGATTGTGTTGATGTGGTGTTTGTAGATGCTGAGTAGTTTGATGTTGTTGTCTGTTATTGTGAATTTGTACTTTGTAAGCTATTGGGTGCATACTGAGTTCAGTACCTAATGTTGCTGGATGGGCTGCTCTTGGCTCAATGTTGGTCCCCTGGATGAGCGGTTGCTGAGATAACAAGCTGCTGCTGTGCTACGTCTGTGTGCGTGCTTGAGTGATGCTTGCTGGCTACTGTACCTGTGCTGATTTATAATGGTTGTCTGATGGTGTTGCATTTGCTCTGTTGCTGTTGTTCCTGTCTGATGGCTGTCTAATGCTGGTGGGTGCTTTTGCTGAGTGTCTGCTAGTGAAATGCTGCTGACTGCTGCTGTTTGTAGTTGCTATGTTGATAACTTGACGCTGTTTGATGGTACGCCTATATTGCTGTTTGCCTCAAATGCATAAGGCTGCGTGGTTGGATACATGTTGTCCTACTGATATGATGCATTGTGGATGATAATTGTGTTGCTGCTGCCTTAATTGAAGAGTTGATGCTGCTGATGATGCATTTGAGTGGCTGATTCTCTTGTGCCTCATCAAAATGTGCTTCTGCTGCCTGCTTGCTGATCCTTGATGGATACTTAAACCCGATTGTAAGCTTCCTCGTCATTTATCCTGAAATTTCATTATTGTTGATGATGACTCAATCATAGAGGCTTATACGACAGCCTGAACATGCATTCTGTGCATCCCCATTTGTACACGATCTTATGATTTCCCGCAGTTTGTCTGATTGCAGTCTTGTGATAAACTTACGAACATCCCTCGAATGATTTGTTTTAGGGATTGAAGCATGCATGAAATCAAAGAGTCCCATTGATGAAGAACCTTACGAAATCAGTCTCGATAATCATGGATACTGTAATGGCCCTAAAACTGGCAGGCTCAGGGTTCTGAACAATGTAAGTTCTTTTCCTCTTAGATATTGATTTGTCAACCTAGAACACGCCTGGTTGAGATATTTAGATTGCAGCCAGTAAGACCCTCGACTCAAAATGACCTGTAAATGTTTTGCATTCCACTTATAATATGTATGTTCTGTCATCAGGAACCAAAGATTTTCAACAACTTGAAGTTCTTTTTCTATGGTGACTTTGTGCCTACATACAAAAATGACCTTCAAAATCTGATAATGGCCGCTAGCGGTACCATCCTCAGACACGAAGAACTCACAGTCGATGAGCAACATCATCTGTCGACTTTAGTAGTCTTATATAACGACGATTCGATGGAAGTTAACGACGTCTTGCAGCGACGAGAAGAGGCAGAGAAACTTGCCATGGAAAGTGGTTCTCAAGTGATTGCTCATACATGGATCTTGGATTCAGATGCAAATTTCAATTAATTAGTACTAATTTAGTTGTGGCTATGTTTGTTTTAATTAGCATCTCAATGTAGCTTGGACTTTAGCCGTCATTGTTGTCGGCTCTTTTAGGCCTCGCTTACCTCGAATTATTATTATTATTATTATTATTATTATTATTATTATTATTATTATTATTATTATTGTTATTATTATTATTATTATTATTATTATTATTATTATTATTATTATTATTATTATTAATTATGGGTTTCATGAAAACATAACTATGGGCTACACATACACTTGTGTCGCCCAAAACATATAACTATTGGCTACAAATACAATTTTTGTCGCCCAAAACATATAACTATGGGCCACACGCTTATTATGTCGCCCAAATAAAATATTTATGGGCTAAATAGAAGATATTGTCGCCCAACGTTAAAATATGGGCTGCATTAAAATGTGTCGCCCAAAGTTAATAACTATGGGCCTCATGAACATAAGTGTCGCCCAAACTCAAGCATGGGCGTCACTAATAACTGTGTGTCGCCCTAATATGTGCGGCGGTGATAGGGCGACACTTATCGTGTCACTTTTGAGATTTGTCGCCCCAACTTTGGGCGTCATATTTTTGAGCATGGGCGACATAATAAGGTGTCGCCCAAAACGATTTTTCTTGTAGTGAATCTACTATCCATCAAATTAGACTTTTGAATATTCAAATATATTCCCAAAATGATTTTTTCTAACTTTAAAAACTAAGCTTGATTAAAGAAAGAATGTGAAGTGAGCTTAAAAAATTATGTATAAAAAATTGCAATTTCTTTTTTAAAAAAGGCAAAGAAATTCAAACTGAATATCCGGCATCCAATCCAGAATAAATCAGATGTCTGAATTTCGAATATTCAGATTTTGAATGTCTGCTTTTTGGATTAATTTGAATATTCGGATTTTCGGATACGGATCGATTTGATATCCGGTTTTAAACACCCCTAACAAGTGGGTATGTGACAAGTAAGACCTCATACCACCACTATCAACTAGGTCACTACCAAGGTGGATACAACTTTTCATATAGGATTCACTCATCTACTACCTACTAAATTCATACGCATAATCGTCATTCCAATTGAGATATAATTATGATGCAAATCCGTATAATTTTATCTGTTTGTTATTCCTAGTAGCACATTTCTTAATATATATCAAAAAATTAGTGTAACAAATAGTAATTTTTAAAAGCATGCAATAATATCTATGAAAACAATTTAGGCTAATTGACAAGATACTTTTAAATTGAAAACTAAACATGTATATTCTATGCATATTATTATATGAACATGTAATAACTAGAAGGCAGCTACATTAAAAAAAAAAAAAAAAATCTTTTTTTCATATAATAACAAATATTTTTTTTCTTTGGCAAGATACTAAAATTTAAGGGTGGTTTAATATAAATAGTAAAAATAGACTTAAATAGAAATACTTGAGAAATGGAAACGATTATGAAGATCAGGGAGACACAATGAAAAACAATGGGAACAGTGCCGTTGGCCCGTTTATGGCATTGTACGGGCCCTAGGCAAATTGAAAGAAATGGGCCCTCTTTATGGAGGGACGATTTTGAAATTTAACGAGTATTTGGAAAATTAACAGAGATGGACCCTATAGATTATAATTAGCATTAAAACCATAGGCGTGTCATACAATTCTTAAATGATAAAAAACTACTAATAAATTGCAAGTTTTTAAACGTCTACTTAATTAACTAATATTTTCTAATTTTAGGGCCTTTTTAACTCTGGGCCCTAGGCAAATGTCTATTTTGCCTATGGCCAGAAACGGCCCTGAATGGGAAGAGAATGATCAAATGTTACCGGTAGTTGAAAAAAAGTAACAAATAAATGGTATGTATTGGTTTCCTTCTTGACTTCTTATAAAGAATCAAATTGGCAATTGATGCTTCGGTTTTATTTTATTTTCAATTAGGTTGTTTAGAAACCAAATATAGTCAAGAGTGTAATGGTCATGATCATAGTCATAGTCATAGTCATCAGCCCAGTATCCTACACAAAGTGTTTAACATAATTTACTAAACACTAGCTGTAAATGTATCACAAAACCAACAGGTTCAACAATGCCTTTAACTTATTAAGGTAGTGTTTGAGAATATAAAATTCATTTGAAAATAGAAAATTTAAATTTGTATTAAAATTCAAGAATTGTAAATCACACCTATATACATGGAATTTGCAAATTTCGATACTTTACCCATTTTATATTATTGTTGGAATTCCATGGATTTGACCCAATTCTAATATTTCCAAATTCAAGATTTGCCAAACATAGTATTTGGACCAATTCAATATTTGGAAATGAATTCCATGTTGCCAAACATACCATAACTGAATTCTTCCGTTGACTCAAAAAAGGTATTTTAATGATTGAGAAAAAATACATTTTTTGAAGAGATCATATCAATTAACATGATAAAAGTTATAATAGTGGATTCAATTTTTTGCCCACAAAATTTGTGCTCAACCATCTAAGTGGATCTTCTCAACCCCAAAGAAGATTATATGGGTGTTAATCTCCAATATTAATGAAGATTTTAAAGACTATTTGTCAATTGTAAGTAAGAGATTGACCCCCCAAATCCTCTAAAATCTATCACTAATGATTCCATAAACTTTGTTAGTGGCTTAATCTCATCCTTCTTTGAAAAAATATTGCATGATTGATCCCTTTTTTGAATATTCAACCAAAGGATATTCTCTTTGCTTTAGTTTTGGGGCTACATATAACAATATTACAATTAGTTGACTTACTTACACTACTTTTACACAAGGCTCACCATTTTAATTAATGGCATGAATTTTAATTTTACGGAGTTAATTGCAATGAGGCCAACCTGGTTTGTTGTAAGAGATAGAACGTTAGCCTGTAACGAAGATTATTCAATATGAGATGAAAATTATAGCAAACGTGACCATCTCCAGTCTCAAATATTTATTGTGTTATACTTCCTCCGTTCTGAAATACTTGCTACATTTTGTTTTTGGATACTACTCATCGTTTAAGCTTATTTTATATATTGCGGCTAATATGTAAGCAATAATATATAGTCAAGTGGAATCTTATATGAATCGTCATTGCATACTTTCATAATATAAACTTTTTATAATTTTTAAGTATATATAATTCGACATATAAATGAATAAAATAATACAATAAATTACGTAAAAAAGTTAAATATACAAATACTTCAATGTAACGGAAGAAGTATGATGCAATTTCAAGACACAATAGTAAACTTTTGATGTCAAATAAATGATGGGACATGGTACCGTTACACCAATTTGATTTCATCATTTGGGTGTCACACCAAATTCACTCTAATTGACACACATAATCATTCATTTATGTGTGCCCTTTTCTCTCATCACGTGGCAGGTATGTAATCTCTACCTTTCCTTATCTTTTCCTGAGCCGGGGGACTCCTTTCTTTGGCCGTGCTCTCCTTCACGGGTATGAGTTGCCGCCGTCCTTCCCTCCCCAGACCCTGTCCATAGATTTTCTATGTGCGGGATATACTGGGTAGGATGATGATGATGATGATGATGATGAATCATTCATTTATGTAGGAGCACTCCCGGCCTTAGTTTTTTTTTTTTAGAATTTGTATGGATCCGTTCCCCCCAGAGTTGTTGACCTTGGTGGGCTTTGATTAATAAAAACTCCCAGCCTTAGTTTGACTAATAAATTGTTATTAGTTTTTTTTGGAAAATTGTTACTCCATTCGAATCATTTTAGATGTTCCATTTGAGTTTTCACGGTTATTAAGAGTGGCGTGGGGTCCATTAAAAATATGGTAGTTGGGTATTTTTAATTGATTAAATTAATTGTAAAGGTGGTAGTTAGGTATTGAGAATGGGAAATTTGGGGTATTTAAGTAAAAAAAAAAAGATAAACAAAAAAGAAAATGGAAGAATTTGCCAAATAAGGAAATGGGACAACTAAAAAGATTGGAGGGAGTATTAGTTTTGTTTTAACAATAAGATTTATAATTTTATAAATTGTTATTAGTTTTTTTTTTTTTTGAGATTGACGGGATGTAAACTATCGTATCTAGACGAATTGGCTCAAGTGGCGAGTAACAGCTGCAGTACTATGTGATAGGAAGTTCCCAAGTAAGTTAAAGGAAAAAATTTACCGGGTGACAATCAGACGGCCTGTTTTGTTATATGGGACAAAATGTTGACCTGTAAAAAAGATTTTTAACATAGGATGGAACTCACATAAATGCGTATGCTGAGGTGGATGTGCGGGAGCGAAAATAGGGATTGCCTCTATTTCTGGAAAAATGCGCGAAAATAGATTGAACTGGTTTGAACATGTACAGAGAAAGACTTTCGACGCCCCTGTAATCAGGGGAGTCGAAAGCATTATAGAAAAGGGTAAGAGGAGTCGAGGAAGACCTAGGAGAGCTTGGGATGAGCAAATAAATGTTGACTTGCATGAGTTAAACCTCTCAGAGCACCTAACTAGGCATAGGGGTTGTTGGAGGCGTTATATCCATATTTTAGACTATTGATTTCTCCTTAGAGTACTTATTGATGTTCTTGTTCTCTTGTTGTTTCTCGTTTCTCGTTTCTATTATTTCAATTGTTTTAATATTTAGTTTTATAATTGTTTTCACTTAATTATTTTATTTATACGCGTTTTATTTATCTCCTACATGCATGGTACTTCTCTTAATCTTTCTCGAGTCGAGGGTGTTATAGATTATCCCTCTAAAAAAATTTCTAAACAAAGACTAATTATTTTCAGGTCAATTTACACCACCGATCGACCTTTAAACGTAACTTCTCTCTTCATGAACAAAGAAACACTCAAACTTTCCTCACTAGATTGTGACTTAAGTTTGACTAGCTTAGGGTCATGAGCCTAGCTAGTAGCTACATAAAATTTCTTCAAAAATTAAAGGTTTGATGGATAAATCACTCATTTTAGCGTTAAGTTTTCCCTCCTTAATGGTTTCCAAATTCAAATGGGAAAACTCTTATACCAATTTCTCGAAACTTCTAAGGGAGACAAAGAATTACTTGATTTTCAATTCAAAGCATTAGCTACTTTAATCGTCTTCCCTTCATGATAGGTGAGCTCAAGATCGTAGTCATTAACTCTAACCACCATTTGACGTATCTTCAAGTCACTCTAAGCGTATAAATAATTTAAACTCTAATGTGTTTTTAAAGTTGTTAGCATTCACTCCACTATGCATGTAATGTCTCCAAATAATACCATAGTGGCTAATTATAAGTCATGAGTAGTTTAATTAATTAAATGTTACGACAATTTGATCTTGCATAAGAACACAACATTCATAGGTTGTCATAGACAAATCAGGGTATAAATAGTAGTATCAGAACAATACTATTGTCGTGGCTGATCATGTTTTCAGTGCTCCTAACATGAGAGAGACGTCATGAAACCAATATATATATTCAACATCTTTTGTAAGGTAAAATACAATTTAATTGATTTTAAAATTTTCAGCGCACTTAACCACATCAAACAATGATAATATATAGCACTAATATCCCTCCTCATTCACACTAATAATGTAATTATAAGCCATTATAGACATATATTTGGCACGACTCCTTGAAAAAACACAAATCTTCTAAGTACAAAAAGTAAAGGATTTGACTCATATGATATGATACATCTAAACACTAAACTCAAACATCATCACTAGAATTTATATGTATAGTTAAACCAAAACCACAATTCAAACAAAAATATGAATAACAAACTAAATAATATTTACAAGTTATGTGACATAGCAAGTAACTCACAACAACATATATGGTTTATAAAATAAGGAAGCTAGGAATTATGTAATTTAATAATTCACATATAACGAATAAAGATTGTCTTTTCTGTGATTTTCTCATTATTCAAATCTCCACCCACATCGTCTTTTATGTCCTCATATGGATCTTCCTCCTCCAGATTAATATCGTCGAATTCTTGATTCTTCACATTCCTTATCATCGGGATCATAAACATCGATAATCATATGATCAAGTCCGAGTACATCTATCACCTCTTATATTATTTTAAGTTCACTATTTGAGTGTAGTAGTATATCTATATACAACCTTGTGTTCTCAATCAACTTAGTATGCAAAATCCCATACATGTATACAATTGTAAACACATTTCCTAATATCATTAGTAATTTTAAGAAAACTTGATTCATCATATATATATGCATGCAACATTAAAAAAGCTAATTTTTTTGGCTTTCTTTTTATTGGTTTATGACTAGCTCATGTTTTCTTTAATGTACGGTGAACAATCAAAACATAATTTTACTAAACATCTCCTTAAACAACTATCTTATCTAGTTAACCTAAAAAACAACAAAAAACTTACACTCCCAGCTAGTCAAACAAGCCAACTAAAATAAAACCAACAACTTTTTGCCAAACACCCTCTATAAATTAGAAGAACGAGCAATGTCACAACATATACATCTCAATTCGTCCTAAAAAATTTATTCTATTTGAATTTCTCCATGCCGATTTTTTTGCTAAATCTGACACTCTTTATGTAATTTTCATCAACATATTTAGCTTAGACCTTTATCTCATACACAAACTTCTCACACTTTTCCATAAAACATACATATTTATGTAATTTTTTGCATATATTGTTTATTTAGTGTATCTTTATATGTTAGAATATAATATTAGGAATATATTGTAATTATTTAGATACACTAAATAAACAATATATGCAAAATATTCTTAGAGAATATTTATTATTCTAGCACTTTTTAGAAGACCTTAATAAAGAACATGCACTATAATAGATCAATTCACTATTTATTTATATCATACACATTATTTTTAGAGCATATTTTACTTTATCTCGAGTTACATTATTTTGCATAAAGTGAAATGAATTTAATAAATAAATTCACTTTATTATTGATTCAGGTAATGCATATTAACATACATGTTAGTTTTTTAGCATTCTTTTATTCAAAAACACTATTTAATTACGAGAAGCTTTTTCAAGAATAAGATCACCATTTTGATAATTTTATTATAATTCTACAAGTCATTTTTAAGAATTATAAAAAATTAGCTGTTAATTTTACAAATAAAACTCCGCCAAAATTTCATCCGTTAGTTGGTGTCCCCTAGGACTCCGAACCTTGTATCCGTCACTGTATGTTAGTAAAAATATAGTCAAATGAAATATATTATTATTTGAATCGTTCTATTGCATACTTTCACAACAATAAGTTATATAATTTTTCATCATGTATAATTCAAGATATAAATAATCAAAATAATTATTAATTAGATCGTATAAAAGGAATGAAAGGGAACACCTAACGAAGGAAGTACCCCCCTCGTGTCATCTCGTACCAGAAGTGGGAACCTCCTCGTGAAGGGTGGGTTAAAATCAACTTTGATGCGCACGTTGGGTCAGCATTGCGAAGAGGTCTGGGAGTGGTTATTCGGGATCACAATGGTGAAGTGTTGTTAACAGCTACCCGCGTCGTGGATGCTAATTGGAACGCGCTTGTCACAGAAGCTGCTGCTGCGGTATATGCCATTGAAATTGCTCGCAGATGGGGATATGACAATATACACCTTGAAGGTGATTCTCTGGGAGTCGTCAGCACTATTACGAAGCAGGAATATGGATGTGCCCACATCAACCTGCTCACAGACTTTCTTATTGAGTCTCATTACTATTTTGCTAATTTTATCTGTAGTCATGTACGTAGAAATGGAAACACTGTTGCACACATGGTTGCCAGGTGGGATACGGGGACTGCGCACGAAAAGATTTGTATGGAACCCTTCCCACCGAGCCTTTTAACCGTGGTGGACCTTGACACTTGATATATATTATATGCTACAGGTTATCTTCAAAAAAAAAACGAAGGAAGTACATGCACAAGACGTAAGTGCAAAATTAAATTCCACATGGACATGTGTGGTCTGACCTAGCATGCCACATGGAGAAGTTTGATTGGTTATTTGGGTAGGCAAGATGGAATCCCATTGGTAGACAGCAATGTTATGTGGGCCCATACTAATTTAGTTAAAATTTTAAAAGTAACGTATTAAAATTGTCCACAAAATTAAAGCTGTGATTAGACAAGATTGTTAATTTGTTATGTATTAATGTATACAAGTGGAATTTACGTGTAAGTAATATAAAGCTATGCTGACTCAAACTTTTTGGATTAAACAAATTTAGTAGTATTCCTATCAAATATGCATGAAATTGAAATAATGCTTTAATTAGGGAAGAATAATACTAAATTTTTTATAATATACGAATGAATCTATAAGAAATTCAGTTTGTAGATGAAAATAGTAAAAGAAAAGATATGAGACGATATTTATGAAAATGTATTAGCCAAATTAATATTTAGGAAAATTTGCTCAAAATAAATCCAACTATCACCCGTTGGCCAAAATTAATCCCGACTATCAATTATTTTTTAATAATCCCAATTATTTTCATTATTTGTTGAAAACATATCCACCTCTTCTTTAACTGGCTGCAACAGGTAACTTTTTCACTTTTTTCTTTCTTTTTTGATTAATAAATGAAAGGGAAGGGTTAATTTTGAACATTTACGTTAAAAAAATAAAGAAAAAGAGTGGAAAACTTACTTTTTCCAGTCGATAATAAGGGGTGGTTATATTTTTAACAAATTATGAGAATAGTTAGGATTATCAAAAAAACAATTGATAGTTGGGATTATTTTTGGCCAACAAATAATAGATGAGATTATTTTTAGCAAATTTTCCTAAAATTTATTAAGGGATAGTATTTGCTAATTTTCCAATTGGGATGAGCAAAACAAATAAAAACTCCCTCTTAAAAATGTCTCATAAAGCATGTGCACCCAATGCTCTAATGCTATTGCTCCCCACGTGAATATGGCATTCGTTTGGGTCACTATACCTCACTTCTTAATGCTTGGGTTGTCTTTGTTAATTACTCTAGATCCGCTATATTTGAGTTTATACCGTATGATTTTAAAAACTCTTACAGGTTTAAATTATATTATAATTTAGTGTATTGTGCCCATAAAAAATTATAAAATCTAAATATGAAGAGGAATAGAGACGAGAACTCATATACACAAAAAAAAGCGCGGTCAAATATCTTGACTCCAAAAAACTCAAGATAAATTTATGTAACAATGAAAAATATAGCTAGATAGTGTGCGTTATGTATACAAAGATATTAAAGCGGGTGACATTAATAAATTGTTATTCTTTAACCTAGATCGTCACACAAGCTTATAGGAGTAGTATGAACCAAATTTGCAACTCCTTTTGATTTAAATTGTTTGTCATATACTTCAACTAAAAAAATCTTATAATTTTGATCAAAGCATAATAAATAAACCGAAACCTGTAGGTAAGGGTTTTAAGGTTGAATTTCAAATTTACCTTTTGCTTGTTTTTCTAGTGGTTAGATTAAAATCAAATATAATAGAATATACTACATCTATTTTTTATTTTTTTAAAAAAATCTCACATTAAAATTATAGACTCAAACTTCATAAAGTTGGATTACAAATATCATACTCCCTCCTATTCAGCTCAAATGGGACATTTGCTTTTTGGACACTGTTCATCTCTTACTCTTAATTTGCATTTTATTATTAATCTATAAGTTAAAACATAGTCAAGTGAGATCTTGTTTGATTCGTCTTAATGCAAGGATTATTTATATCAACTTTTCATAATTTCTGATTATACACAATTATAGATATTAACGATCGAATAAGTGCATTGGATAGAGTGCAAAAAGCAAATGGGACATTTAAGCTGAATAGGAGGAAGTATTATCTATGGTATTTGATCCATCTCAGACATAGGAGCGTACACTCATATATATATATATTGCAATTTAATTATTTTACAAGTAATTATTTTCCTTCAAACATCATGAAATTCTTTTTATTATTCATTCCGTTTTTTTTGTTTGTCCACTTTATCTTTAATTTGCATGCTTTTTAGTAAATTTTAAGCCTTAATATCTCTAAGTATGCATCATAGATAGTTATAAAAATTATATATTAGAAAACTTTACATCAAAACCAATCTAACAAAATTTCACATGAATATATTCTATTTTCAATATATACTTTAAAAATCAAATTTAAATATCTCTCTTATAGTGGACAATCTTGTAGACAAACAAAAAGGAACAAAGAGAATACACCCTCCATTTCCTAATGTTCTTCCCATTTAGAATATTTTATATTGGAGAGAGAAATTATATTAAGATTTTTAAGTTATATATAGATGATAAAATATATCCATGTGGGATCTTGTTAGATTCATCTTAAAATACACTTTTATATTATATAATTTTAATAATTTTTGATGATACGTATTTAGAGATATTAACACTTAAAGTTTATTTTGAAAACAATGTAAAAAGTAAATGAAATGAGTATTAATAAGGAACCATTTTAAGTTTGAGATTAAATAAGAACTAAGAAAAACGAATTTCCAACTATTCTATGCTAGAGATCGTCAGAGATTGTAATAAATAAATTAAAGGTGTATCAGCACTTAAAAGAACTATTGTATAATTTCGCATGAAAAGTCAATTTGCATGCTGGAGTACATTAAATGAACTATTTGACCATAGTAATTAAACATTCCTATTCGTTTCCCTTTATTCTTTTCATTTACTTTTTTATTTCTTTTCATTTACTTTTTATGTAGAATTTAATGTAAATTTAAAAGTTAAATAATTTTAATTTTGTATTTTTCAAAATTCTAAAAATTGATATTTACAAAATACATATTAAAACAAATCTATTAAAATTCCACGTGAATATGTTTATTCGTATATATTGGAGAAAGTTTGATACTAAAATTAGTAATACTATTTGAGAAAAACATATGAAAATGGAAGCAATATATTACTTAGGCCTGACTAAAGCCTATTCGACTTGAATCTGACCCGAAGCAAGTGGGTTTGGATTGAGACTTTTGACCTAATTAATTAAATGGGTCAGCCTATATTAAATGAGTTAGGTTCTAGTCATTATTTTAAACCTAAAACAAACATGTATAACCCATTTAATAAAACGACTTAATTCCGAGTTTAATGAACAAATATGACGTAATTTAAACTTAATGTTATCCTATTTTTCATAATAAATACACAATAAGCAACTCATAAAAGAAAATTTTAAAATTATAGTGTAATAAGTTGTAGTAAATGTTAAAAACCCTATATTAAAAACTTTAAATGAGTTAAGGGGTCGACGTCAGATCATGAGTGGTTGTAGGTTGGGTTAAGGTTTTGATTTTTGATACAGGTTAGCTTTGGGTCAAGGGGTTCTGAACTTTTTATATATGACTTGAACCCGATCACCTACTCGAACCTAATCTGTTTGACATACCTAATATTACCTCCGTTTTAAAATACTAACTATTGATCGTAAGATGTGTAAGTTAATATCACTATTTGTTATAAGTATAATGTTACGAATGAAGTAGAAGTATAAGTAATCGCGGAGTATCCAACACAAACTCTTAACTCAACTAAAAGTTTAAGCAAATAATAAATTTCATACTTATTATTTTTTATTAACCTTTTCAATATGTTTTTTTTATCTTAGCACTCTTACTTTACATATTCTTTAATATAATTTTTAATTAATTACCATTTCATTATTCCCACAATAAAAGTTACAATAAAATTTACAAAAATGTCAAGAACATGTAACAAAGAGAATATTAGATTATTTAATTACAAAAAAAAACCCTAATTTAAGATAGTTATAGAAAGCTGAACTCTAATCAGAGCAAGTTGCATTAAGTAGAATCAAATGTTAATCTCTGACTTGGAAAGAGGAGACTGCTTGTCCAAAAATGGTAAGCCATTTCCATATATTTTGTTTCCTTTTTTGTATTCTTATGCTTTAGTCTTTAAACAATGTGAAGATCAACATCTTCCAAGTTCAAAATAATCTCATTTGTTAAAAAAAAAATATGCTAATGAAAAGTGCCCAAAGATTCTTTTTATGGGGTGTTTACACGTGTCCCAATAACTATTTGTCTATCCTAGTCATTCTGCATCAATTTGAATTAGGATACGAGAGTTTTTTTTTATCATAATGATGCAAAATAAATGGGCTGGAATCGAAAAAAAATTAGAAAAAATTGTTATCAAGAATAAATTAATATTTGCTTGATCCGCTTAAAATAAATCCATATATTAGTTTTTTTAAAATAAACCCACGTATTAGGTATATATTTGCTAAAAATATACCCACGTATTATATTAGGTATATTTGCTAAAAATTTTCATTAATAATAAATCAATATTTGCTTGATCCGCTTAAAATAAATCTACCTATTAGTGTTTTTAAGTAAATCAACACGTATTAGGTATATTTGCTAAACATATTTTTAATTATTATTTATTATTATAATAATTATTATTATTTTCAAAACTTCTTTGTAAGTCAAGCAATTAGGAATAAACAATTATATAGTTAAGTCTATTTTCTGCAATCATATCAAAAATAAATAATAATCAAAGTTATTTTCAGCAGATCTTGAAAAGATTGATTCCAGCCATAAAATTAATATTTTAGCAACATAATATAATATATATGCTGTCAATATTATTTTAATTGACAATTATAGTAATATCTTGGTTGGAGAAGACTTGGAGATACTAAAATTGTGTATGTTAATGGATGTTCCATGCATGAAATCTTGGAGTAGCATTAAACAAAATTACACTAACTTGTTTTCATATGCTTTTTTTTTAGACAACTTTGACAGGAGAATAAATTAATGTATACAAATCTAAAATAATGAATTAAAAATGTTATCACTCAAAAATAATGAAATGTATTTGATGGGCCCCATATAGAGAGTTGGGAATATTAATGGAAGTATTTATTATTTGTTTGAGGTGCTAAGTACTTTACATATTTGCATTATTATGGGAGACAAAGCAAAGGTTTGTGTATCAATTAGTCAACACCTAGCATGTCATATGTTATACTATAATTCTCTAAACTTAGATAACTTGTATTATGGCCCCTCAAAAAAGGCAACTTGCATTATATATATGCTTTCAACTCATTAAACTTTATGCCCTTTTCTTCTAGGCTTATCATCCACCCCCTCCCCACTTTGTCTACTTTCACAAGGGAATTGATAGCAATCAATGTGTGTATAGTGTATTGTTAATTTGATTTAGGTTTGAGTTAAGGGAAGAGCGAGCGCATTCAGTGGCAGATTTAGGAAAAAAAAAGAAGAAGTAGTGGTGTTAATAATTTAATAAAAAATTATATTTATTATTGAATAAGTTAAGGTAAATTGCCCACGCTGCGTTTCCATATTTTAGAAGCGATGCATACTGTCAAGGTGAATTTAAAATAAAATTATTATAGTCACCATTGAACTTCTTGATGTTGAGTGTGCATGCGTTGAATTTCACCAAATGGACTTGGTGAATGTTCCAATGTTGAACTAGAAGGAAAATATGATTGGAAAGCATACAATAGGTTTGGAATTTTGGGATGAGGATTTAATTGCGGTATTATTTGGGGTTAAAAAGAAAAAATTAAATAAAATTTATGTAAAATGGACTTTATGGTTTTAAATTTTGGTCACTCATACAAAAGACAATACAACAACCAACTCATTTAAGGTATAATTTTTTTAATTCAAGTTATGTCAACTGACCAGCCTCAATAACTCATGCCATTAATATATCTTAGATTTGTAGCTTTTATATTATTTATTTTAATTATAAATATTTGATAGTTTCTTTATTTTAAAAGTTAATTATGTCAATTGATGAATTTTACTTTCTTGTAAGATTCAAAATAAAAGATTTAAGGGTATAATTTTCTCTCTAATTACACCTCTTACACGTAGTTTTCACTACTCATTTGCCTCACCTTTTTATGAAATGGATTCCATGTCGTGGTGGTAAGATTTTCTCCTCATCAAATTGTAACTTCTATACCTACTTTCTTCCTTTAAACATATTTATTTTATAATTAATTAAAAAAAATCCAAGGATTGATATCAATTAATATTAACAATTTGTATGATAAAAATACTAATACTTTAGTCAGTTTAGATTTCTATGTTATAATAATTTATTAAGTAAGAACTTTTTAACCGTGTTATAACAAATTCAAAATGATGTAAGAGTAACTCAAGAAAACACTTCATATTCCAAGACTTTATTCCATAATTTTTTTGTTATTTTTATTAATTTTTTTATCGGGATTAAGTCTATCAAATTCTTTACACTGCTTTCTAATACTTAACGTAAGATGACTTTGCTACTCGAAGTTACAAATTTTGCAAACTTACTAAATAGGAAGAACATTAGATTTTACAAAAAATGACATAATCATATAGATAAAGTACAAACATTGATTGATTCCTTACGAACGTAAATGTCGAATAAGATGATTTAAATTGGAACTCTCATAATTCTTTACTTCAAAAAACAATTTATTTTGACTGAACCGCTTAACTAACTGAATTACATATGTTTGTTTCCCGCGAAAAATTTATCATTTCCAAAGTAATATTTATTTAACCATTTTATTACCTTCAACTTATGAATCTCCCCCTAACAATAAGGGATGGCCTTATAGATTCAACCACAAAGCTGGTTTCCCAACTAATTGTATTCATGTGGGTAGAAGGCTTAAGCAAGTACTGCTGCCCATCACCAATATTAAACTAAACTACTAAATTTTTGAATTCTTCTTCCTTCATAGGACAATTAGTGGGATCCCACTTCTCTAACAAATTGTAATAACCCAATTTAAAAAGGTGAGACATTTCCATTTCAACTTTTGTAAAGGTGCTTCTTGTAACATTAACACCTGTGATCCTTCTCCTACTCTACATAATGTTATTTTTTGATTGGTTGTAAAACAACAATAAATCAAAATACATCAAAACCAATTATAAGATAATAAAAAAATTATTCGAGTTAGTTGCTTTAATTTTTTTACTTGTATAAAATAAATAATAATAATAATAATAATAATAATAATAATAATAATAATAATAATAATAATAATAATAATAATAATAATAATAATAATAATAATAAACTTTTAAAAGCCCAAGAGGAGGTACATGCTAACCCAACTAATGTTCATCTTATTAACATTGAATGTAAAATGACAGATCTTCTTAAGAAGGCAAAGGAGGAGCGAGATTCGGCTTTAAGACAAAAGGCAAAAATTTCTTGGCTTACCATGGGATGAAAACACAAAGTTCATACACCAGTCTATCAGGCACAGACATAGAGCAAACACCACCAATGTGCTTCACGTGGGTTCGGAGATTATTAGTGACCAGTGCAGGATCCAATAGATCTTTCAAAAATACTACACTGATCTCTTATGCAATGATATCAAGAATAGACGTCTTATCAACATGAATATTGTTCAGAAGGGTCTAGTTCTCACAACAACCTAACAAAACCTCCTATATTTGTCATTCTCTGAGGAAGAAATTAAAAAGGCACTATGGAGCATCCCTGATGATAAAGCCCGAGGCGTAGATGAGTTAAATAATGGGTTCTACAAAGCTGTTACAAAGCTGCTTGGCCAGTGGTAGGTCCAGATGTAACCAGAGCAATCCAAGAACTCTTTGAGACTGGTATACTTCCAAAGGCTTGGAATGTGACGACAATAACCTTAATCCCAAAGACACAGTGTCCAAAAGGCCCAGGGGACTATCGCCCTATTTCTTGCTGTAACGTCATCTACAAATGCATCACCAAGCTCATATGTAGTAGACTCAAGCTTATTCTAGGGGCCATCATCAAGCCTAACCAAGAAGCCTTTGTGGAAGGTCGTAGCATTCTACACAACATCCTCTATGCCAAGATGTGGTAAAAGACTATGGAAGACCAAGTTGCATGCCTAGCTGCCTTATTAAAATGGACCTCTGGAAAGCATATGATACTCTGAACTGGAATTTCTCGAAGGATATGCTGATTGCACTCAACTTCTCTACCCGGTTCGTAAAGAGAGTTATAACTTGTGTGTCCTCCTTTCAATACTCTTTGATCATGAATGGCAACCCCTTTCAGCCTTTCCAGGCCAAACGTGGAGTTAGGCAAGGTGACCTTATGTCTCCCCTACTTTTTTTCATAGGCATGGAGTACCTATCGAGGATTCTTAAAGTAGCAGGTGAAGGTGAGGAATTCAAGTTCCATCCCAGATGCTCCAAACTGCAACTTAACATCCTGGTGTTCGCGGATGACTTGATGTTGTTTTGCAAAGGGGATATGCAATCAATTCAAATGCTCTGCCAAGGGGTGCATCTTTTCTCCTCTAGTTCGGGCCTGTAGGCCAATCACTCTAAATCAGGTATCTATCCCGCAGGGTTTAGTGATAACTTCAGGATTCATGCAGCTAGTACCCTAGACTTTACTTTTGAAAGCCTACCGGTAAAATACTTAGGTATGCCTCTTACCTCCAAGCGTTATACAGTTGCAGATTGTGAATACTTTGTGGACAAGATGACTAGTCAAATTCGTCTATGGTTTGCCAAGAATCTATCCTATACAGCCAGACTCTAGCTAGTCAACTTGGTCCGCATGGGCATATCCAACTACTAGTGTCAAACAGTTGTCCTGCCTAAGAGAGTTATCGACCAGATCAATGTCGTGTGTAGGTCATATCCAACTACTAGTGTCAAACAACAAGGCTCCATGGAATCTGAACTGGGAAAAGGTCTGTAGGCCTAAAAAGGAAGGAGGGCTTGGAATCTGGAACATGCAAGTTTGGAACGTAGCAGCGGTAGGCAAAATTGTATGGCACATCAGGACAATGCAGGATTCACTTTGGGTGAAATGGGTCCATGAAGTGTATATAAAAGGTGGAAGATGGGATCTCTTCAATGGTCCCATTACTGCGAGTTGGGTGATCAAAAAGCTGTGTGGGGTGAACGAAACTCTGAGGGACTAGATGCAAATCCCGAAATATTCCATCGATGGCGTCTACAAAGATCTAATGGGGACCTTAGATAAAGTAAATTGGGCCACGACAGTGTGGAATCGTGCGGTCATTCCTAGAAGCCGCTTTGTGGTCTGGTTAGCTTACCATGAGTGGCTCAAAACAAAACAACGCCTCAAAAGCATGGGCGTGGTGGATGATGATCTGTGCCCTATATATGGAACTCAACCCGAAACGACTGAACACCTTTTCTTCAAGTGCAAGTTCAACGCTCAATGGACGAAAGCACTAGTCAATTGGGTGGGCGTTAGCTAGAATATGGGTAACATGAAAGACATACTTCGAAAACGTTGACTCCCGAAGGCAAAATCGAGACTCATAGCTAGGGTTGGTCACAGGTCCAGAACCCTGTTGGACCCACCCCAGACCCACCCCTTTTTTAAGGGTTTGGGTCTTATTTTTTGAGACCCATCGGATCTGGGTCGGATCTAGATCTAAAAAATATTTGGCGGGTCCGGGTCCAATATCTGATCCCTGGACCCGCCCCTTGGACCCTTATAAATATTAAATTGTCCATTTTTATTTTTCTTCTACGTATGAATTATGCCCTCAACACTTATTTCCTTTTCATATAATCATAATATATATAAATAATATATATGCTACTTGCTAAGTGTTAACCCAATTACCCTAATTTCATGGACTCGAACTAGTATTTATAATAAAATTTATGCGTATATTGGTGACGTTATGCGAGTTTAGATGTTAAATTACTATTAAATAATTGTAAAATACGATAATAACTCTCTTACAAATATACGAAAAATACAATGACTTACAAATGTTTCAAATGTGACAAATCAAAGAGACTTATTTTAGACCCACTAAGGACCCATTAAGGACCCTAGACCTATCAGATTCGGAGGGTCCGGGTCTGTGTCTGAAAATTTTGGACCCTTAGGGTCCGGATCCGGGTCTGGATGTCAAAAAATTAAAAGGGTCCGGGTCCGGGTCTAGTTGGACCCGCTCCAGACCCGCCCCATGACCATCCCTACTCATAGCTGCAATCTTCTGCAACCTGGTTTATGCTATCTGGAAGGTTAGAAACGATGCGGTCTGGCAGAAGAAGGTAATGATAGTAGGCAAGGTAATAGACACCATCAAAACCGATTCCAAAATCAGATTCGCCTCTCTCACTCCTAATGGGGACACTGCTCTCTGGTTGAGGAACCTGTAGCTGCGCCCTTTTGTTTTTGTTGGCTTATCCTGCCGTTTCACTTGCTCCTTTTGTCGTAGTTTCTTAAGCCAAGTATTTGTAATGCCGTGTGTGGCTTTTTGAGATATCCTGGCTTCTCCCGTGCACTTGAAGAGTGAGGTAGGAAAACTCTTCCTAGAAGGTGGGCCCTACTTTCACACTAATGCAACTGTTAGGGAGAGCTCCATATATCTGGGCCTATACCCTGCCTGTAAAGTTATTTTGTTTTGTGTTAATAGAAAATCGTTTGACAAATAATAATAATAATAATAATAATAATAATAATAATAATAATAATAATAATAATAATAATAATAATAATAATAATAACAACAACAACAACAAATAATCTAAACTTAATGAGCCAATAGGTCCACCTGTTCGTCTCCATGAAGTTATACCTCTGCGGCATTGTATGACCCAATGTAACCTCCATGACATGAAGAGCAATGGTCGATTCTTTACTTGGAATAATAAACAATCTGGCCCTAAGCGAGTCTTTAGCAAAATTGATAGGGCCATGTGTAACTCTTATTGGGAGGATGCCTATCAGAGTGTTGAGGCTTCCTTCTTACCTGAAGGGGAGTTTGATCACTCACTAGTTTTGATCCAGTTCCTCCTTCAGACTAATGGTAGGATTCGCTTTAAATTCCGTAACTTCTGGGCATCCAAACCTAACTTTATCATGTTAAAGTATGTGCTGAGGAAGCGTTTCCAACATACCCTTATCCAACCATATTTTTACCAAGCTAAGAAATACCTTCTAGCTGCCTAAGAGAGGGTGCATCTAGATCCTTCTAATAGAGATCGATCTTCTCGATAAGGAGTTCGATTACGCCTATGCCCTGAAAACAATCTAGTTGGAGTATGCTTCTCTCATGCCACAAAAAGCAAAGGTGAAGTGGTTGAAATATGGGGATGATAGTCTGGAGATCAATCTACACGTGTGAGTAAGCCTACTTTAATAAAACAAACATTTATTTCTTATTACTCTGATATTTTATGTACTACTCTGACGAACTGATATAGAGTAAATATGAATATTATCACTGCTGAACCTATCCTTTCTGCAAATATGGGGGATAGTCTTGATTTAGCTTTTAGTGCCGAGGATATTAAGAAAGATATGTGGAGTATTGATGATAATAAGGCCCCTGGTTTGGATGGCGAAAATAGTTAATTCTGTAAAGTTACTTGGTCCATCGTGGGCCCAGATATTGCGGTAGCTATCCAAACTTTCTTTTTGACTGGAAAGCTCTTGAAGGCTTGGAGTGTCACTGTTATTACTCTGATCCTTAAAGTTCCCTCCCCCTCTTCTCCAGGGGATTAAAGGCCTATTTCTTGTTGCCATGTCATTTATAAATGTATTTCTAAACTTGTGTGTATGAGGCTCATACAGGTCCTAGGTGGTATAATAAATCAATCACAAGGTGCCTTTGTGGTAGGAAGGAACATTGCTCACAATATTCTCCTTTGTCAGGATATTGTTAAGACATTATACTAGGAAAAACTGTGCCCCAGCTGCTTGATAAAAGTAGACTTACGTAACGCATATGATACCCTTTGGTGGAGTTTCATCCATGATATGTTTGTGGCTTTAAACTTCCCTCATCACTTCATCAAGGTTATTATGACTTCCAATTTGTGTACTCAATACACACTCTTGGTGATTGGGGAACCCTCTGACACATTTTCACCCAAGAGTGGCCTACACCAAGGAGACCTAATGTCGCCACTTCTCTTTGTCATTGGGATGGAACATTTGTTGAGAATTTGAGTTGTTGCATGTTTAAATAAGTCGTCCAAATTACACCCCAAATGTAGGACTCTAATACTTAACCACCTTTGTTTTACAGATGATCTTATGCTCTTCTCCAAAGGTAATAGAGCCTCAATTAATCTTTTATGTGATGGTCTGGATAACTTTGCTATGGTGTATGGTCTGTTGGCTAACAAATCCAAATTAGCTATTTACCTGGCGGGTATTCCTCAACTACTAAGGGATCAGCACTAAGTCCTTTCATTTTTACGACTATTAAGGAGGAAATCTCTAAATCCATTTGGAAGAACGTACCATGGTGCATGCCTTTCGCTGACGATATAGTTTTTGGTCGCAGAAACTATGAAGGGGGCTAATAGTAAATTAGAATAGTGGACGGAAGCCTTAGAAATATTTGCGATGTGACTTCATTGGGACCGAATCAATAGGTGAGCCAGAGGTGACAATAGGGGGAGCAGTTATTGCATGTACTTCTAAGATTAATTAATTGGGATCGGTGATTCAGAATAACAGGGAGATTGATGGAGACGTTACTATACAAGCGAGTTGGCTTAAGTGGCGAGTAACAACTGGGGTGCTTTGTGAGAAAAAGTTCCCTAATAGATTAAAAGGTAAATTTTATTGTGTTGCAATTAGGCCATCTTTCTTGTATGGGATAGAATATTGGCTTGTAAAGAAGGTTTTCGAATAGAAGATGGAAGTAACATAAATTCGTAAGCTATGATGGATGTGTGATAATACTATGATGGATAGGATAAGAAACCAGAAGTTTAGGGAGAAGTTAGGGGCTACACCTCTCTTGCAAAGAAGTGGGATAACAAATTGAGATGGTTTGAGCATGTACAGAGAAAGACCCATGACGACCTAGTGAGAAGATCAAATGCATCATAGTGGAGGGTAAGAGAAGTCGAGGAAGACCTAGAAGAATGTGGACCTTACCTCTCTAAGGACCTGACCAAGGAAAGGGGCACTTGGCGGCGCATTATCCACGTCTTAGATTAACAAAATTGTCCCTCTTACCTACCGTTAGTTATTGTTCATTGCCTTTTCTTATCGGTCTTTACCACCTTGTTTACTTTTATCTTTATTTATAGTTATTTGTACGTATTCTATTTATTGCGTATATTTAGTTATTTGATTAGTATTTATGATCAACGTGGGTTGTAAATTTCAGGCTTTCGAAAAGTTGCACGTTTCTCTCTCTTTGAAGACCTATCTTGTGCCGAAGTACTCTTTATAAGCACTCTTCTCTATGGGTGTGAGCAACTGTCTTTCTTCCCTCCTTAGACCTTAACCATAAGTTTCTCTAAGCAGAATACTGGTATATATATGATGATCATTATCATTATCATTATAATGTATATCACTAATCACTGTCTTCAATTTGAATGCACTGTAATTATATTTTATTTATATTGAATAAAATTGTGAAAAAATGTACATTGTTTGATATGTATCATTACCATTTATTATAGCTTTCATACAAATTGAATTTGTACATTATTTTTTTAATATTTATAACAATAAGAAAATGGTTAGTACCTTAATATTACAACAATAATTTATTTCTGTGAAAATAAAAGAAAATAACATAGTTTTGTAGTAGAATATAAATATTAAGGTACCTTTTAACAAATAGCTCAAGTAATACCAATATTGTTGGACAACCAAATATCAAAAAACTTTGAATCTATGGAAACATACTTTATTAATTAGGATAGTTCATCTATGAAAAACTCGACAATTTTGAACCTATGGAAAAGTACTTTATTAATTAAGTACTTTGAAAAAAGGTCAAATCATCATCATCATCCTACCCAGTGTATCCCGCTCATTAAAAGCTATGAGCAGGATCCGGGGAGGGAAAGACGGCGGCAACTCATACCCGTAAAGGAGAGCGTGACACGTCAAAGTTACTTATAAATACATGAATGTCCAATTTTTCATATATTTTAAAAATAATGATCCACATTAATGGCTTTGAAATTTTTCATTACTTTTACCAACCACGCATTCAAAATAAACTTCAATTACAGATAATGTCTTCAACATTTTTCCAAAAGTTACGTATTAAAACTTCACAATTAGAGTTAACAATTAATTATAAGTGAATTTGTAGTTCAAACTTCTATGATATCTATAAGTAATTGGAGGGAAAAAATTTACTTAGAGTTTGACACCTTATCAGCTTTTAGTTTTTGCTAATGTGCATGTTTTACTTAATTAGTAATATGTACTTTATGATGGACAGATAGATTTAGTCTTGATTACATGATAATATCTTTGACTAAATTCATTTCTTTTAGACTTTAATCATATTACTATTATATGTAATTAAATGATGAAATTAGTATAATTTTTTAAGACTTTAATCATATTATTATTACATGTGTTTAGATCAAGATCATCAAAGCAAGATTCAAATACTTACTATAAAATTGGGGTTAAGGGTTAAGAGACAATGAAGGACATTAAAGAATAAGAATATTTTGTCAACTACAGCATTCAAGTTTAGTCATTTTATTAACTACATCCACAAAGTTTATGTTTTGCTAACTACATCCTCTAACTTACAAAAGTGGTCATCGATAAAACCAATTCACTGAAATCCGATGACTTGTCCCCAAAATACCCTTTAAACTTTTCTTTTATCTTTGACTTTGACCAAACTCACATACAACTAACCCAAATTAATCCCAAAATACACCACTTCAAAATCTTCTTACGGAAATTCTATGGCTCAGAAAACTCCTATCAGAACTTGACTTTCAACCAAAAAGGGATTGTAAGTTTTATTGTGATAACAAGACGGCCATCAGTATATCAGAGAACCCAATACAAAACGACAGAACCAAACATGTGGAAATCGATAAACACTTTATCAAAAATAATCTGGAAGCAAAAATTATTAGTTTTCCTTTTGTTCGATCTAAAGACCATTTAGCTGACATTCTCACCAAAGCTATTGCAGCTCAAATATGAAGATACTTTATCCAAATTGGGTGTTGGAGATCCTACTATCCAACTGGAGGGAGAGTGTTAAAATTAAAGGCAACAAAATATTGTATTTATTATTTCTGTACTTGGGCTCAAAGGAGCCGTTAGTAGCATGTAATTTAGGAAACCTTTTGTATATCTAATCCAGTCTCTTGTAACCCTAATCATCAATTAATAAAACACAATAATTTAAACACCAAATTATCTCTATTATTCTTGGCTAATTCTAACTCTCCAATCTAAAAACCCCTATTCAGTCGAGCACAGGTTGTTTATTAAACAATTATTTAGAACTCTCCTGACTTGGGGGTGTCGGCAAATTTCCTCAGTTACCACTTTAGACTCTCCTAACCATTGTTAATTGTGCACTAAAAAGCCCTAATAAGTCAAACAAACTTTATAATTGAATAAGTAAACATTAATATTTGATTGTAAATTGTGATTCCAAATCTTGAATATCCATAATGAGTGCAATCTATTGCCGAAAGGAAAATGTGACCAAATGCATTTGATTTGTAATTGTACCTACCATGTCCATATTCATATAAGATTTCCACTTTAATGTGTTTTTATTGTAAGTGTATCGGAGCATGCTATTAATGTTGTAGATTTGGAAACAAAGTAGTTAAGTTTCTTTTTGACTCCCTCAAAGGGTGCACATCATTTTCATGTAACACTATGCATAAAACAAATTTTGCCGTATTTTATGACATATTTTGTTTTGAAAATTGTTCTTCATTTTAAGCTCATCTTCTCTGACGCCAAACAACATGACATATTCCTTTTGCATCGAATTTGATGATTCTATCCCATCTTGCATTTTTTTTAGAATAATTTTTAGCCGCGGACTCCTTTTGACCATGCTCTCCTTTATGGGTATGAGTTATCATCATCCTTTCCTTCCCAGATCCTGCCCATAGTATTTTATGAGCGGTATACATTGGATAGGATGATAATAATGATAATGATTTTAGTACAATTAAATTTCGTAGAAGTATTAAAATTAGTACTCCTTTCTATTGTAATTTATTTTCTGTTTGATTGTGGACTAATTTTTTAAAAAAAGGAATATATGGAAAGAGTGATCGAGTAAGACTGTAAGAGCATGAAAATAAGAGAAAAAGTCGACAACTGTTAAATTATTAGATTTTAATTAGAGATCAAAATTAAGAAAAAATTTTAAACAGTAAGAAAATGAGATATTTTAACAGTAGTAATATGATATATTACTACAAATTAAAGGGTAGGTAAGAAAGTGTTGAAAAATATGATTACAAAGTATTAATTTCAAAAATCATTCATAAATAAACACGAGAATGTTGACGTTAAAATCACTTAAAATTACAAGTTAGATCTAAAAAACGACAAAATTACGTGGAAATTAAAGTATTCCTTTCTATTGTAATTTATTTTCTATTTGATTGTGTACTAATTTTAAAAAAAAGGAATATATGGAAAGAGTGATCGAGTAAGACTGTAAGAGTATGAAAATAAGAGAAAAAGTCGACAACTGTTAAATTATTAGATTTTAATTAGAGATCAAAATTAAGAAAAAAATTTAAACAGTAAGAAAATGAGATATTAATTGATTAGAATTGAATGAAGTATTGTCACAAAAGAATATAAATGAATAAATGAGACCTAAAATAAAAAAGTTTGAATTTATGGTAAGTCCTTTTTGTATACTCCCTCTGTTTTCATATGTTCTTCTCACTTTCCCCATTTGGAAATTTTTAAAAGTTCTTCTCATTTAGAATCTTTCTATTTTAGTAACCAATAGAATTCAAGGAAATTATTACACTTACACTCTAATCTATAAAATTAATTTACATGTTAATTCCCAATGCATTTACTTTACATACACCCAATGAAATCTAATGATATTATTACACTTACACTTTAATCAATAGAATCTTTATTTTTTATATTATTTTACTCAACTCTCATAGTATCTATTTTGCAATTATAGTTTATATTGGTTTCTTCCCAGATTCCAAATGGGAAGAACAAATGAAAACGGAGGGAGTATAATTTAACATATGATATATTTCTACAAAGGGTAGGTAAGAAAGTGTTGACAAAATAGGATTATAAAGTATTAATTTCAAAAATCATTCAAAATAAATAAACACGAGAATGTTGACGTTAAATTACTTAAAATTACACGTAAGATTTAAAAAACGACAAAATTACGTGGAAATTAAAGTATTTAATATTTAATTTCGATTTCAACATTCAGTTTATAGGCTCCCAAATCAAAATATTATCTGATTCATGTTATTAAAATCTGATCAAAAAATCCATAAATAGAATGCCTAAATGAGCAATCCCTGTGATTAGGCCCACCGTGACGCCATTTCACGTCATTCAATGCATCATTTAATGACACAAATCTCAATTGTCACAACAGTAGATCTCCTGAGAGACCATCTATAGCAAAGACGGGTCTCCCAACAGCCCAGCCTAATGATTTTAAATTTAAAAATAAGGCTGATGACTAATCAGTTACTTATTTTGCAAAATAGGCTAGCTCATATTTACCCGTCTATGCTATAGACGGTCTATAGCAAGAATTTGTGTTATTACAATTACTACCCTCTAATATATATGTCATTATGTGATCAAGCTTACCTTAGCTTCATCCATTATTACTACTATCTCTAATGTGTATGTGATTAGTTCACCTCAACTATATATCTATACCCATCACATTATCCGATATTGCAACAAGTCTTGCTTACGCAAATATAACAAAAAGAGCATTTATTGTACATAGACTTAACAATTGCTTCTATTAATTATATTTTGTTTGATTTTTAAATATGATGAAGGTGAGGAAACCTCAAGTGAAAGTAACATCAAAATCTTCTCTTAAATTATGGTGAAAAGTCAATTATTTTAGCCCAAATTTAGTTATATGGAATATATGTCCTTTCAAACAAAGGGAATTTTTAGTTCAAAGTCAAAATCCAAATATAAAAGAGGTCAAAAGAATTGAATTAAGTAAGTATATGGTTTATATGAAGTCAAAAAAAGTTGCAACACAAGTCACAAAGATTGTAATTCTATGTGCAATAGTAGGCGTTATTTGACATAAAATTATACCATACACTATAGGCAAAATATACTTTATCAAAGAAGATAAAATAATATAAATTACAACGTTAGAATTTGGGGTTTTTCAAATTATAGCCTTAATGTATAATTTTTGTGAATTAGAGTCGCTATAATATCAACGTCTACAACATTCAGGTCAACATAAATGTATGATTTATAAATAATAAAAAATGATAAAAAGATAGAAAGTCGGATGTCCGATTTTGCCAATATTTCGATTAGAACATGGATCTGGTATTCGGTTTAAAAATCAGATATTCAATCTGAATTATCAAATTTCCAAAGTCGGATTAATTTTCTAATTTTTCAAATAGAATAACAAATATTTTGGATTATCAAATAATTCATATAGGCTATTTTTGCACACCACTACTCTACTACTAGAAAGATAGTAAATACCAAACATTGTTGTTTTCAAAAATTAAATAATTCTCCTCTCTATTTTCTAATATATTCAATAGAATAATATATAAACAAATTGTTAAATTTGTCTTAATATATTATTTTTATACTATATGATTTTTTATGAATTTTTATAAAGTGTAGGTATCAAAAATGAAAATTGATTCCAAAATGAGAGAAAAGAAAAGGAAATAGAAGAAGGATATTTTAACCTTACATATTTCACTAAAGCTATTTAAACTGCTACATCAAAAAAAGGCCGTTGAATACTCTTTTTGTTATATATTGTGATCGAGTTTGCATCATATAATTCAAAAAGTACTCATGTATTCGTGTTATATGGTGTAAAATCAAATTAACTAGCTAGAGGGTAGTTAAATGAAGATGAAGACATGAAAAATAATGTTATCTCAATATTTTTTTGTTGGGATATGTGGAGGGTTGATTTAAAAATTATTTCAATATTTTTTTTGTGTAAAATCAAATTAACTAGCTAGAGGGTAGTTTGTTATATATATGTGTGTGTGTAAAAAAGGTGATGGCTAATTGATTGTTGCTATGGGCAACGAACAAGTGATGAACAGAAGAGGGCGGGTAAGGTAATTGTGTTCTTCCTAAAAAGTTTATTTCTCGGTTTATATAATATTACCTTATATAATTACCTAAAAAAATATTACCTTATAATAAGGTATTGTGTTCATTAAATAAAAACTTTATTTACCCAAAAAAAAAAAGATTGAGCATTGTAGGAAATCACGTGCGGCATGCAAGAAAGGAAATTCAATATTGTGGTTAACACTCCTTAGTAATGTAGTCATGTAGATGCAGTATATACTTATTTTCGACGTATAAAGAGTAAATTTTACATCAAACCGTTCTATTTTGATATATATCAATATTAGAAGTTTAGATTTAAAAATGTGTATTTTGTATTTAAAATGGATGTTTTAATTAATTTAATTGAACTATTTAGATATTTTATGACTGTCTTATAATGAGACGATCTTAAATAAATATATAATCTATTAAAGTAATTGAACAAAGGTTGGAAGCATAGTGTTTTGGACCACAAATACAGATCACTAACAAGCAAATTCTATGAGATTTCTGGTTGTTCAACGCATTTAAGTGTTGGTACTTAGTTTAATTTTAATAACCAACTAATTAAACATCCTATGATAATTAGATTCGATTTGTTTTTGCCTTTTAGAACTACTAATTTTGATTCTATGTCTTTAAGGTCACTAATTTATAAGTGCGTGCGTGTTACATTGTTTTACTTTCTTAAAAAAGTGATTAATATTATTGTCTAACAATAGCTACAACAACAAACTTTAATTACGTATTCGAAATATATATCTAATCACTACAATAAATTTAGCCTTTTGCGACATTGTATTTAGTAGCATTAAAAAATGCTGCTAATTCATATTTTTAATGTAATAATTTTTTGTTTTTGTTTTTAATTCCACCATGAAGTGATTTAGCAACACTTAATTTAGTCTTTAGTGGCATATGTTATTGTCATCACTATAGGGTATAGTGGCATTATATTTGTGAGAATGTCAATGGATCCTATGTCGCTAAAAGCTTTAGTGTGACTTTTTAATATGCTGCTAAAGGGTCTAATAGATGTCTCTAAATCCTCTATATACACTATAAGAAATTGGAAATAGCGACATTTAAATTAAATGTCGCTAAATATATCCCACTAAAAGCAAATTATGTTGTAGTGAATACTCACTCCGGTTATTATTATTGTCTACTTTGGGTTGAGCACGCATATTAAAAACGTGATATTTGGGGTATTTTAAATGATTATAATAATTGTAAAGGTGGGTAGTTGGGGTATTTATGTAATTATAATAATTGTAAAGGTGGTTATTGAGGTATTTTAAATAATATACGTGGGGGTATTATGGTTTTTACTTGTGTGAACATAGGGTATTTAAGTAAAAAAAATATTTGCCAAAAATAGAAAATGAACAATTTAGGTGAACTAACCAAATAATGAAAGTGGACAATAAAAAAGAAACAGATGAAGTATCATGAAAACATTCAAATTAAGGTAAAGCAATATGACTCCTTAGAATTTCCTTAGATTTTTTGTACAACATTTAACAAAAATTCTTTTAACATAAGTTTCATAGTCATTTTCAGCAATCCAATATTCCGTACTAGTCAGGATTCGAAGGGAGAGAAAGGTAGAGGATGAATCATACTAAGTCATGTAAAGTATAGCTTGGGCTTCAGTTGTACCGGAGCTGCAGCGTGTCATGCTCGAACAGTCGAGCAAGCCGAGTAACTTAATTTTCCTATAAAGTATTAATTTTTTTTCATAAATAAACTAAGTTATTTTTTGTTTATATTTTATACAAATCGTATATTACTTCCTTTTATTCACTATTATTGTACCATTTGATTTTGATACATTTCTCGATGCACTATTTTAATCCTAAATATTTCTAATTGTGAAAAGTTATAATAATGTGGATATTAAGATTTACATTAATAAGAATTAAACAAGATCTAACTTAATTATATTTTAACTTATGAATTAAGAATAAAACATAAATTAAGATGACCGATGCATGAATTCAAAACGAAAATGCGACAATAATAAATAATACTATTCAGCCTAAATGTCCCATATTTTTTTTGGCACTGTTCACTCATCACTCTTAATTTGTATTTGACTCTTAATCTATAAGTTAAAACATAGTCATGTGGGATCTTGTTTGATTCGTCACAATACAAAGATTATTAATATCAAATTTTTATAATTTTTAATTAAGAATAATTTGAGATATTAAGGGTTAAAATGTTTTCTCGGCAAGTGTGAAAAACTAAATGGGACATTTAGACTGAATAGGAGGGAGTATAAGAAAATATGATAGCTAGCTTATTTAAGGAATAAATATTTTGATATCCAACTTCCGATAAATATCCAATTGTTCTAATTAATCCTTTAAAGAGAAATATTTCCTCCGTTCCGAAATACTCGCTACATTTCGATTTTGTGCACTATTCATCGTTCAAGCTTATTTTACATATTGCGACTAATGTGTAAATAAAAATATAGTCAAGTGGGATCTTGTTTGAATCGTCTAATCGCATACTTTCATAATATGAAATATTTATAATTTTTAGATAAGTGTAGTTTAAGATATTAATGATCAAAATTGTGTATTGGATTGCGTAAAAAAGTGAAATGTAGCAAGTATTATGGAACGGGGGAAGTACATTACTATAAAAATATAACACATGTCATTTTAGGTATAGTTTTTTTTAAAGTATATTACTCTAGAAGATAATTTTTCATTAATTATTCAAACTAGCAAAAATAATGAGTTATCCCTTTTTTGGTACAAATTTTGATGAAATGATTGTTAAATTAATGAATTTTTTTCAAGTTGATTATTTGGGTCATCAAGTATATTTTGAATTAATTTTTTAAGAACAGTTCGTCTTATATTCATATTATATTTTAAATGAAAATTTGATTTTAAAGGTTCGAACTTTGCCTCATTTGCTTCTAAAGTTTCGAACTTTCGTTTATCCTAGAAAGGTTCGAACTTTGGGGGTCATCTTCATTTAAAGGTTTTTATAGGTTTTTTTGGGTTGATTTTGGATTGATTATGGGTTTTTTGGGTTGATTCTTGGTTGATTATGGGTTTTTTACCCATAAAACCCATAATCAATCCAAAATCAACCCCAAAAAAACCATAAAAACCTTTAAATGAAGATGACCCCCAAAGTTCGAACCTTTCTAGGATAAACGAAAGTTCAAACTTTTAGAAGCAAATGAGGCTAAATTCGAACCTTTAAAATTAAATTTTCCTATTTTAAATAATAGAAAATCATTTTTAATATCAGATCAAATCAATTTTATTAAAGAGTCGGTAACGTCATATTATCGGTTCAGTTTTTAACAATTTTACTATTCCCTCCAATTCATTTCAGTTGTCCCATTTGCTTTTTCACACTATTCATTTATCCCTTTTAATTTGTATTTAATTCTTAATCTATAACTTAAAACATGGTCATGTGAGATCTTGTTTGATTTGTCTCAATGAAAGAATTATTCATATCAACTTTTCATAATTTTTATTTAAGCATAATTTGAGATATTAAGAGTCAAAATATTACCTCGACAAATGAGAAAAAGCAAATGGGACAACTGAAACATATTGGAGGGAGTATAATTTTATGATCTGAATGAAAAATCCAATCCAAAATACTTTTCCTCCCTTTTGAAATACTCGCCACATTTTGATAATATGCAGTATTCATCGTTCAAGCTTATTTTCTATACTGCGACTAATGAATAAGTAAAAATATAGTCAAATGGGATCTTGTTTGAATCGTTTAATCGCGTACTTTCATAAAATTAACACTTTATAATTTTTAAATTTGAATAATTCAACATACAAATAAACAAAATAACGTATTAGAATAGGTAAAAAAAAAAATGAAATCTAAATTCAATGGATGAAGTATCAAGAAACGCCGCAAATATCGTTGAAAGTGCAGAACTTAGAGAGTGACTGATTGTATTATTCAAACATGTCATTAATTTACACTCCAGCTAGCAGGGTCGACCCAAGGTTTTTAGAAGCCCGGGGTAAAAAATTATTTATAGGCCCCTAAATTATTGTATACATAAAAAAATTCGAACCTTAACACTAATTGAAAACTAAAATATTTGGAGGGTTCTAAGCGTAGACGCTCCTTGCCCTTGCTTAGGGCCAGCCCTGCCAGCTAGAAAGAGAAAAGAAAATTGATTATTTAGTCCTTTGATTAAATTAAAAGAAAAGAAAAATAAAAATTGATACTCCTATTATGCACACCAATAAATACTCCATATGATACTAGTACAATAGTACTTTGGTAATATTCCTATCAGAAGTACTACTACTTAACAGTAGACACTGGTCTCCTATGACACAAAATTTACCCAACTGATTTCACCTGAACCTAATTCAATTGGGTTAGTTAGAATAACTAGTAACCATAATTATTTTACACAATTTACGGTTATTGTACAATAGTATAGTACCCACTAATATTCTTATGAGTAACTCTAGCTAAATAATTGTTATCTGCCAACTTGATAGGATGACATTCTGAAAATTGTAAATTACCTTTTCGTACTTTATTTTGTTTATTTTATTAGTATATTTTTTGTCTTTTATGGTGATTTACAAATCACGGTGACTAATTATGATTTTCTATATTCTTATTGACATTATTTATCGTTTAAGCTTATTTTATATATTCCGATTAAGATGTAAGTCTAATTATATCAAGTGGGATCATGTTAATTTGAATCGTCGAATCATATAATTTCATAATATTAGTTTAGTTTATACTCCCTCCGATTCCTCTTAATTGTCCACTTTTCCTTTTTGGGTAAAGTCACTCTAATTGTCCCCTTTCTATTTTTGGCAAAAACTTTTTACCTAAATACCCTCAACTAGCCCAACTTATATTATTTAAAATACCCCACCTACCACCTTTTCAATTACTATAACCACTTAAAATACCCCACTACCACCTTTTCAATTATTATAATCACTTAAAATATCCCACTACTACCCCTTTCTTATTTTCCGTGTCTACATCAAAGTGGACAATTAAGAAGAATTGGAGGGAGTATAAATTTTTGATGTGGATAATTCAATATATAAATGAGCAAAATAACACCTTAAATTGCACAAAATTCCATATGTAACAAGTATAATAGAACGACAGAAGTATCTTCATATTAATACATGCACTATTTTGACCTTATTAGTGCATTTTGAGTGTGATTTTGGTTTATATTTGATTAAAGTGGTGTATTTAATATGTAGATTTTGTCAACTAATTTTACCTCACAATTTTGAACATGCAGCCGGTACAAAAAACTTGTTGTAAATTAAGTGATTTATATCAAGTTGTTTTAACAAATACGATTATCGGGTGGTATAACAATCCAACAATCTATTTACATCTGATTGAGCTAAAATTATTCAGCTAACTATTTAGCTAAACACCTCACTGTGAAAGTGACGATCAAGACAATTCAAATTAGCTTTCACTTTAGTATAGTTTTTCCCATGTATTAATAATTTCTCCGTCTCAAAATTATAGATCCGTTTATATTTCGTTGTTTATTTTTAAGAATAGTGTTTTTTTTTGTGTTTTTGATGGCGTGATAGAGGGTGAAATTCATATCAAAGAAAATGTTTTGAGATAACTCAAAATGAAAAATGTAGCTAAATTAGAGGTTAGAAGTAGTAACAATTAAAGGTCAACTTTAGCATTTGAAGTAGTAAATAAACAAAAAGTTAAAACAAGATTACAGGAAATGTATTAAAATAGATAGGTAAAACTCCCTCCGTTCTTTTTGTTCTTTTCGTTTAATTTTTACACAATTTTCAAAGTAAATTTTGAATATTTCCAAAAACACATCATACAAAATTATTAAATACTCTATATAGTAAAACAATATGCATTAAGACGAATCTAACAAAATCTCACATGGATATATCTTATCCTGTATATAAATATTGCCTCTGAATCATTTTAGATCTCTCATTTTCTTATTTGGTAAATTCGTATCAATTGTGTCATTTCCTTTTTTGTCTATCTTTTTTTTACCAAAATACCCCCACTTTTACTATTCCCAATACCCAACTACCACCTTTAATCAATTAAAATACTTAACTATCACCTTTTTAATAGACCCACACCACCCTTGATAACCGTAAAAACTCAAATGGAACATCTAAAATGATTTGGAGGGAGTATGTCTTAAAATTTTAATCATATTTCTCTTTTCAAAATAGAATATTCTAAACGGGAAGAACATTTGCGGCCCGTATCAAAAGTTTCATGTCATTCCCATAGTAATAATGTTATTCCCATGATAATTATGAAGTACAAATATCCATTACCACTTCATACCACATCTCCTAATGGTAATAATTAGAATGAATTTTATAAAGAAAATAAGGTGATCGAAGGTTGTCAGCATAACCATCAAGGTGGCCAAAAGATTTTCAATCAAAATTACACAAATTTTCATTCTCACTACTGCGATTTATCATCACCAACCAAACGAGCTGTAGGAAACATAGGGGTATATATATAAGAAATAAAATGAATCCCTTGGGTGTTGAAGGTGAAAGGGCATATATAGGGGTCTTGTTTGGTTACCTAGGTAAGTGGGTATTGTGAAGTTTGGAAACATGAAAGCTATAAATCAAGTCCCAAATGGATTGGAGAGTAAATAAAATTTGTATGATTTAGAGCTTGAAATAAAACTAAGATCCATGACTATATTGTTTATGGGTAAGTGGTGGAAATGCAGATACTGACACTGTTGTGTTGGGCAGAGCCTGATACCACTCTCTAGGAAATTGGAGCATCTCAACTCTTCTTCCTTTTTTTCAAAACTTCACCTACCTATACAATTTCTAACTCCTAATTACTACTTACTACTTACTACTTACTAATGGTATTTACATCCTCAGATCGATAATACTTGCTACTGATAGTGATATTTACCCACACCATATACCATACTCGGTAGCATGTATTATGAAACGGAGGAAGTACTATTTACCAATATGTTGTTCAAGTATCCTATTCGGTTAAAAGAAAATTCTCGTAATAAGTATCGATGTTAGATATATATAATGAAAGAAAATGATGATTGGTCAATACTATTTGTTTTGAGTCAACGGTTGAGCAATTGCAAAATCATCAATAGATGACGTGTTTCACTAACGACGATTCTCCCAGATTGTATATTAGCTGACGTTATCATGAATGATTTGGTCTAATTAGTATATGTCACTAGCTGACGTTACCTGTTTAAGTCATTTAGTGATGTTATCAGCTGAAATCACCAGTTCAGGTTATCGGCTGAAGTCACTAGTTCACGTTATATTTATTGACTGAAGTCATCGGCTAGCATTAATGTATGCAATCAATAACTCACTATAAATCCACAATTCGCATACCACCAAGGTCTACTATCATTTATTATTCAACAACCATTAAAAACTCATCCGACTAAAATTTAAATTCCCCTATGTACCATTTATTTTCTTCAAACCTCTCCATTATCTTCAGAATAACTTTCTATGAATAACATCCTTAAATAAAATTATCTCATTTTGCAGAATATCGAGCAATCACAAAGAACGCATCATTAATACAATTCTTTTGCTAAATCTTTTGAAAATCATCAATAAATAAATAAGTTTCATATTTTTTATTGTTCTCAACTCAAACAAAAAACCACTATAAATTTGAAAAATTAAATTAAATTTGCCTTTCTATTATTTAATTTCATCAAACCTTTCAATAATCCTCAACGAGAGACTTTCTACGAATAACATCCTTAATTAGAATTTTCGAATTTTCAAGCAATATATCACAAATGTTAAATCAAGAAAACAGTGAAACTTTAAACTCCATTGCATTTCATAAATATCTTATCTTATTTTACATCAAAATACTACTCCATTTATTTCCAAAATCTTTTAAAATCATCAATATTCGAACCATTTTTATTTTTTCCTCAACTTCTTAACTCAAACAACAAGCTTCAACAATTATTTTTTTTTAAAAAAAACATACTCCCTCCAAACCAATTTAGTTGTCCTATTTTGTTATTTGGTAAATTCATATCAATTGTCCCATTTCCTTTTTGTCAATCTTCTTTTACCTAAATACCCAATGTTCACACAAGTAAAGACCAAAATACCCACTTTTACTATTTATAATACTCTAACTACCACCTTTACAATTAATTTAATCTATTAAAATACCCTAACTATCACCTTTTTAATGGACCTCACACCATTTTTTAATAACCATGCACAAAAAAATAGGACAACTAAATTGGTTTGGAGTAGAGGTGTTCATTCAGGTCAGGTGTTTCGAGTCGGTTCAAAATCGGGTTTTGTGTTCACATTACTTTTTACATAATTCTAGATCCATTTCTAAGTCGGGTAAAATCGGATTCGGTTATAAAGTCGGGTGACTATCGGGTTATCGGGTCTGTTTTGAACACCTCTGATTTAGAGGAAGTAGTAATTAAATTAAAAAATGTATTGTTTTAAAAATGGATAGCAGTAGTACTTTAAGAGGAAGAAAGTATATTATTATAAAAGACCGAAAGCCGGACCCTTGTCTATTAATACTCTCCATCACAATCACAATGACAATCACAATCACCATCACCTTCATCAACTCTCACTTCACAACCCACAAAACAGAGTTTTCTCTCTTACATTCTACTCCTATTTTCTCATAATCAAAACATTTATTTAATCCATCCAAACCCAAATTCATATTTTAACAAAAATAAAAATATGTGTAATCCAAATAATAATCCTATAATACCCACAATTCCCATACCTGAAAAACCCCCACATTTTTCATCAAATATATATTTAGATCTCTTGTCTATTACAAATCATGATAATAATAATAATAATAATACCCATCAAAAAGAAATAATCAACATTAAAGATAACAATATTATTAATAATAATAATATTAATGGGTTTTTTCCTACTATATCAGAAATTGTTAAAGAGAGTCATTCACTATTTTCTTTAGCAATTCCTATATTATTAACAAACCTTATTCTTTACTCAAGGTCCATGATATCCATGGTTTTTTTAGGCCGGATCGGTGACTCGGAATTAGCCGCCGGTTCACTAGCCATTGCCTTTGCAAATATTACCGGTTATTCGGTTTTTTCGGGTTTAGCTCTTGGTATGGAACCCTTATGTTCCCAAGCATTTGGGGCTTGTAGGCCTAAACTTTTATCACTTACCCTTCAACGTTGTGTTATTTTTTTGGTTGTTTGTTGTGTACCCTTAATTTCTTTGTTTTGGTTTAATATGTCCTCCATTTTAGGGTACCTTCATCAAGACCCAAATATTTGTAAATTGGGTCATCTTTATATTACTTTTTGTCTCCCTGACCTTTTTACTTTTTCTTTTTTACATCCCATCAAGATTTATCTTCGTGCCCAAGGTATTACCCGTCCTGTCACGTTAGCATCTCTAATTGGTGCTATTCTTCATGTGCCTATTATGTTTTTACTTGTTTGTTATTTTGACTTTGGGATTGCCGGGGTCGCTGCTGCGACCTCGGCTTCCAACCTGTTATCACTAATTGTTTTAGTGATGCAGGTTTGGTTGGGTGGGCTCCACGTTCCTACGTGGACCCCACTTAGTCGCGAGTGTCTTACTGGGTGGTGGCCGCTAGTACGACTAGCGGCCCCTAGTTGTGTGTCGGTTTGTCTCGAGTGGTGGTGGTATGAGATTATGATTGTGCTTTGCGGGCTTTTGGCAGACCCGCGGGCCTCGGTTGCGTCCATGGGTGTGTTGATTCAGACAACTGGGTTGATCTATAACTTCCCTGCTTCTTTAAGTAACGCTGTTTCGACTAGAGTTGGGAATGAGCTCGGAGCGGGCCGTCCTAAACGGGCCAAGCTTTCGGGTGTGCTTGGGATTACTTGGGCTATGGTAATGGGGTTATCTGCTATGGTGTTTGCTTTATGTGCAAGAAACGTTTGGGCCCGGATGTTTACCCGAGACGCCGAGATCCTGGCACTTACCGCAGCAGCATTGCCTATTTTAGGGCTTTGCGAGCTCGGAAACTGCCCGCAAACGGTTGCGTGTGGGGTGGTGCGTGGGACTGCACGGCCCGGGACAGCTGCAAATGTGAACTTAGGCGCATTTTATATGGTGGGGACACCTGTAGCGGTCGGGCTTGCTTTCTATCTAGGAGTTGGTTTTTCCGGGCTTTGGATTGGGCTTTTGTCGGCCCAGATATGCTGTGCTGGGTTGTTGTTGTATGTAGTTGGGACCACGGATTGGGATTATCAAACAAACCGGGCCCAATTGCTGACTCAATATGGTGGGTCTGGGCCATCATCAGAATCAACAGGGACCGTTGATTCATCTTTGCTCTTGCCTGATGGAGATCGTGATGATAAGGAAAATAATCAAATTGATGATCAAAAAGAGCCATTGATTTCCATTTTGGTGACTTCATAAAAAAATCGGTGAGGAAAAAAAATTTAAAAGATGTAATTTTATTTATTAATATTTTTTTCCATAGAAATTTTATTTACCAATTTTTTTTGGGTTTAACCCTTTTAGATCGGTTAAATATTTTTATTAGATATTTTATTTTTTGTTTTAATTTTCCAACTAATTGGAAGAGTTGGATTTTTAGAATTAAGTGTAAAGAAGAGAGGAAGACAATTCGTTTTCTATTTACTCTCTTTGCATTTTTTTTCTCTTTTTCCATGTTAGCGACTATTATATTATAATTAGTGAAGGTTGTAATTATGTTAAATATAGCTTGTAATATTGACTAATAAACATATTATTAATGCAAACATTATCATGGTCGTTTTCTTTTTAACTATATATTTCATAAATTCTTGATGTTGAAAACGTACTTGTACTTTAACGATATGATATGATATAATGTATATATATATATAAAATAAATATCACAAAATGTTTAATTTATACACAAAAGTAATAAGTTTCATAGAAAAACAACCATAATCTATTTGAAATAGATAAGATATATATTGGTCATTCACTTTATTGATAAAGTTATCATGTGAAAATATATTTTTACCATATTTTAAGAAGTAAAAATTTATCAAAATTCATAAACAACTTAGTTGTTTAATTACATATACAAAAATTCTTTAACTATGTTCATCAAATATGTTCATTTAACCAAAAGCGCTTGTGGCTCAATGGATAGAGCATCTGCATGTGGACTAGAAGTTTGGGGTTCGACCCCTACTAGGCGCAAGTATAAAAAAGAAAAACCCCCACCTGGACCCTGCCTTGTGCGGGATATCGGGAAGGTCCTTTACCTTTATCAAATGTCCATTTATTTAGAGATGAAGAATCTGGTATTATTGTTGTTATTGTTAAAGTGCTTATTTATATTTCGGTCAAAAACGCATAATAGTTCTATTATAAATCTATTAAATGAGCTTAATTTTATTGGAAGTATTTGCATAGACAAATAATTTTTCTTTGTTTAACAACTTTATATCAATTATCAACATATTTTTGATTAAATCTTGATTTTAGATAATGCACATTTATAAATTAATAGCTAGATGAGCCTAAACGTAATTTATAAGCAAAACAAGTTGTTGTCTTTTAAGTTGAGTTTAAATATATAAATTATCAAATAACTAAGTTTGATCAACTTTTTTGAGCTCCATTAATCATTCCAACTCATACTCAAGAAAAGCATGAAAATCCTATCAAACTAAGAAATTGTCTAACTCAAAACAAAAAAAAAAAAAAGAAATTGTCTAACTCAACAACTATGCCTTTAATACTATGTAAACAGAATTCACAATTATATATATATATATATATATATATATATATATATATATATATATATATATATATATATATATATATATATATATATATATATATATATATATATATATATATATATATATATATATATATATATATATAGGTAATTTTTCATTAAAAAGTCATAATCATAGTCTGATACAGTTATCAATTATTCAGTATATTATTCATTAGTCGGGATTCAGGGGAGAAATGAAGCTAGTGGGCAAACCATACATATACCTCTCATACGTAGTCGATATCCCTAACGGCTCGTTTGGTAGGTGGTAATAAATCGTGGCAATGGGAATGAAAAATTAGTGTAATTTTAGTTAAAAAAATCTCTTGGCTATCTTGATGACCATGCTTGACAACCTTCAATAATCTCATTTTGTTCATAAAATTCATTCCAATGCATTACCAATGAGAGAGGTGGTATTAGAAGGTAATGAAAATTTGTGAATAAAAAAACTTTTTTGTGATCAAAGTTTCATTACCATGGGAATGACATGAAAGTTTTGATGAAATTTTACACTATAAATCATTCCCATTACCACCATTAAGTACCACTAACCAAACGGGCCGTTAAATAAATAGGTAAGGCCTTATAAAAAGAAAGATGAGTAATACACGAAAAATTATAAAAATAAATTTTGTAAATTGATTAGCAAAGATTTAAAGAACATGGAAACTAATTTATAGCGGACAACACAAGATGCTTGATGTCCATGATCTAAGTTATAATAGGCATGGAATAATAGTGGTTTTATCTTAAAAAGGGAAGAAATGCTAGCTGGAGACACTCCATAAAATTGTTGAATAAGTGTGTTTGTATAGAATCCCATACTACTAGTAACATGATGTAAGACTAGTCTAGATATTTGCACATAAAGTATAGGACTATTTGTTTTTCCCTAACAACCTTAGCTTCAATGGGATGATCATATTTTCATGGCACACATGCAAATCTTAGCTTAGCAAAATAAGCATTAGTTTATCAGGTGTTCTCTTAAGAGACCGTCTTTTGTAAAGACGACTCTCAAAAGTTTAGCCCAAATCTATATTTAGAATTGTAACAATATATATTTAGAATTGGACTAGGCTTTTGAGAGTCGTCTTTACAAAAGACGGTCTCAAATAAGAATTTGTGTTACTTTATTATTTTCTATCACTTTTTTTATATATCTTTGCAAATTTCTTAGTTGTATCATATTTAAGAATATATTCATCTTATATGTTTGAAAAGCTATTGCAACCATTGACAACTCATCCTTAAGAACTTATTGCAAAAGCTATCAAAAAAGCTATGTTAAACGAGCTATTCTGGAGATACAAACCGTCTCTCAATGAGATGATCTCATAACTAGGAGCTTATATACTATAATAACTTGTTTTAGTTGGACTAATCAACTCATGCATGACATACAATACACGATGATACTGTCTTATATTAGAATCTGTGATTTTGAATTACTTTTACAAATAAAATGCTGCATGAAGAATAATACTATTGATAACTACACTTAAAATACTACAAATAAACTTAGATTCGACTCATAACAATCGGAGTGTATCTTTTTTCTTGGATAATCTAATTTTAATTTGATACGTCTCTATAAATTCATATGGTTTTTCTAACATATCCATCGGGTCAGGGCCGACCCTAAGGGTGGACAAGAGGGGTTGTCGTCCAGGGCCCCATGTCAAAAAAGCAAAATTAATAGTAGTAGAAGGTCCATATAGATTATAAATTATAAAGAAAAGGGCCCCAATTTGCTATTTCGCCTAGGGCCTAAAATATATAGTGCCGGCCCTGCATCGGGTGTAGATGTTTAGATTACAAAATATAAATTTGTTGAAATATAATTGTTAATGTTCTCTAACGTTGTCAACTGTAATAAATCTTTAGAGAATTATCAATCCAATTTTAATAAATTTATCTATTTGTAATCTAAACTTATACACTAGATACATAAGTTAATCAATTTAAAACACCTTGTCAATTTTATTAATTGAAGCTAAATCTTATTTGTTTACAAGTACTATACTATATATAAATGAGGACCAAAATGGGTAACACAAATTCTCATATGATAAAGCCTCTCAACGAGACCATCTCTATTGGATTGAACCAATATAGATAAGTTGTTTTAAAGTGATCATTTATAGTTTAAAATTCATAATTTTTCTATAATCTTAGCATGATCAATTACTAAGATTATAGAAATGAGCAATTATATAGATTTATTTCACAATGAAACGATTTAATTCATACAAGACTTGCTAAATAAATACTTCCTTCGTTCCAAAATACTCGCTACATTTCGATTTTGTGCACTATTCATCGTTGAAACTTATTTTACATATTGCGACTAATGTGTAAGTAAAAATACAGTCAATTGGGATCTTGTTTGAATCGTCTAATCGCATACTTTCATAATATTAAATTTTTATAATTTTTAGATAAGTCTAGTTTAATATATTAATGATCAAAATTGTGCATTGGATTGCGTAAAAAAGTAAAATGTAGCAAGTATTATGGAACGGAGGAAGTAAATAAGTATTTTGAATAAATGAAGAAAATAATACTTCATTCGGTTCTTTTTTATTGTCCACTTTGGGTTGGACACGCATATTAAGAAAGTGATAGTTGAGGTATTTTAAATGATTATAGTAAATAGTAAAGGTGGTTGGAGTATTTAAGTTATTATAATAATTGTAAAGATGGTAGTTGGAGTATTTTAAATAGTATAAGTGGCGTATTAGAGTATTTACTTGTGCGAACATAGGGTATTTAGGTAAAAGAATATTTGCCAAAAATAGAAAGTGGACAATTCGGTTGAACTGACCAAATAAGGAAAGTGGACAATAAAAAGAAACGGAGGGAGTAATTTATTGTGGAGGTTAAAGAAAGTTACTCCCTTCGAATCATTTTAGATGTCCCATTTCCTTATTTGGCAAATTCATATCAATTGTCCTTTTTTCCTTTTTTGTCTATCTTTGTACCTAAATACCCCTACTTATCTTTTCAATTAATTTAATCAATTAAAATACCCAACTACCAGCTTTTTAATGGACCCTATACGACCCTTAATAACCGTGAAAACCCAAATGAGACATCTAAAATGATTCGGAGGTTGTATAAAACAAAAAATGTCATTATATGAAGGAGGATATTTGTGGATGCGAGAAGTGGAAGATAATGAAAGCAACAGTAAATGGTGATAGGAGTAGCACAGCAAACTTTTAGGCTTTAGCAAGGAAAGGATGTAGTGGTAATTAATGATGAGAATGAGCCAATTTATACTTGTTTTGAGGGACACTTTTTTGGAATGTCTCACAAATTCAGACATGTTGGGCTCATTTGAAAGCCCCTTAACAAACAAACCCATCTACTTCTTCTCTTTCTACTCCTAACCCTGCTACTGCAACACCATAATTATCTTCTTGAAATCATTTTTATAACAAAAATTTATATTACCAATTTTCAATTTCCAAATATTTTCAAATTTTCTTTTTTAAAATTCAGAACAGACTTAAGGAGAATACAAAATAAGTCTGTTATGTAAATATTGAGAATCGAATCTTTGTCACAATTGTAGAATGAGAAAGTCTTAACCATTAGGCAAACTCTGGCGTTTAATATTTTTATGCATCATATAATAGAGTTTGGATTGGAAATATATATTAAGTTGTTGAACTTGAATATTGATTTTGAGACGAGTAAAAAATGTCTATTAATGTCATAGTTATCAATCCAGTTATATTCCATATAAGTCAGGGTTTGAGAGAGAAGATAGCGGATAAATGATACCCATTTTCTTTTAAAATTATGGCAAAGAGAAATACATGCAGTTCAAATTACATCAATTTGAAGACATCATGAAAATGTAATTTTTCACTTCAAAAATAAAAAGAGATTATTATTTATTGGAAGGGATTGTTTAATAATTAATTGTTGAATAATTTCACTAAGTTAACATTTACCATTTGACCTAGGTGCATCAAATATATTCTAGATTTATTTGTTTTAGCCGTTTTATGTACTTTACGTCAACAATAGGTCCATAATAACGTGTAAAAAAAGTATAGGATAGAACATTTGAGTTATTTTGTCTAGCTTTTAATGTTTGGTTTTAAGTTGATTTAAAATTACATATGATTAAAGTTTTAAAAATATTTATTAAATATAATATATAAAATAGTCTCATAATAGGTTAATTTCAATTTGTTTTTTTTTTTTTTTGAAGATAGGTTAATTTCAATTTGTTAAGTTTATTTAAATCGATTCTTTGAGCGCACTCTCCTTGAAGCATAGGATAGAACTTTGATGATTCTTTCTTGAGCCGCGACCCAAGTTAGGGACTCTTCTCCTTGATGGGTATGAGTTGCCGTGTTTCTTCTCTCCTTAGATTCTACATAAACGAAATATACTTGATATTTTAAATCTGACTCAAATTTTTAAATTTTAATATCAATTCTAAATTCGGGTCAATTATATTTATTGTATCAGGGATAAAGTGTATCTTTCACCAATTGAATTATTTTGAAAATTTTCAAATGTTTGAACTATAATAAATTTCACAAGATAAAAGTCTAAGTCATGAATAATGTCTCTTGAATATACTTTGTTTGAATGTCTAGTTTGGAAAATATGTCATAGCCACATAAAAATTACAACACTAAGCTACAGTGCAGACTTACATTGGATCCTTTAACCAAGCTAGAGAGTCGGACGTAAAAATATACTCTTCTGTCCTATTTATATTAGAATATTTTCTTGTTTTGTACGTGCATTTTTAGCGAAAATATAGCAAAATCAGCGAAAAACTAGGCCATATGTCATGAACAAGCCAACTAAGCTAGTACTCATCACTTAGAAGTTTCTCCATTTTAGGAAAGAGGACCATCTCTTTTAACTTTCCATTTTTGGCTTGAAAAAAAATGGTTTGTGGTCCTTGAACTAGAAGATTAATGTTGAACAATAGTATCAATATGTCATTAATATTGTCCTTCCAATTTTTATATGTTAGGTGAAAGTAGATTGCCTCTATTTCAATGCAAGTTACTCTTGATTTCTATTTTTTATGATGAATATTGTGTTCATAGCATTTGTATCATTGAGGATACAAAGAGAAAATCTTCAATATATATGTATAGAATTAATGTTACATGAAATAATATGTGATTTGATATCAGAAATGAAACGAAAAATAAGGAATATTAAATTTGTGTTTTAGAAATTTAGGAAATAAAATTTGGTACAATAAATGCTAAGGTAGGACTATAGTGTTGTTGAAATACGATCATTGAATGGGTTTTCTATAGTATTTTTTAAAACGTTCAATAAATCAACTAATAAATTTATCTAACTCGGAAAAGTCACTAAAAAATTTAAATAAGTATTCAATTACTTAGACAATAGTTTCTATGTCCATTTCTAAATGCTACAAATTAAAACAAATTATAAATAATTTATTATCATAAATTTCTTTAAAATATTTATAAGAAACCAAAAACCTACTCTAATTCTCCATTTTAAATATTACTTAGCTTGGTAAATGTAAACAATTTACTCTAGTTGTTATAGCAAAAAGGCCGCTCATCTAGTCATGGCTTTAATTTGATTCATCTATAGATATAATAAGAACATAAATTTTTGAGTTTTTTGTCGCATTCTTTTATGAATATGAACTATCTTCGTCATTTGTCTTTATTTCTCAGACTGTGATCGTACTTTTTCTATGGGCGGTACAATGATGATGATGAGTTATAAACATAAACATTCTTTCTAGCTCAAATACATTCTTCATAAACCAAAATCCTATCTCTAGAGCTTCTTTTCCAAAATTCTAAACATATATATTCATCTCAAACTCTCCTTTACATGATATTAAACTTTAACCTTTGAAAAACCCTAATGTGTCTAACCCTACTAAAAATCCCCAAAACCTTAATTTAAAAATCATATTTTGTCACTTACACAAGCGTGTTAATACAAGCGTCAAAACTCTTAATAATGATTGAAAATATAGTAAAAAAAGTCAAAGATAAAATTCAAGTCAAACAAGTCATCTTCGTTCAAAATAACTGGAATCTTGTATATTGTCTCAGTGCATTACTTTTTCTTTTTAATTTAAAGTTATTATTATAACTTATAAAAATAATATTTACTGCTGTAATAATTACTTTAAGTCTTAAAGTTCAAAGTTGTTTTAATAAAAATTGGACATGCCTCCCGTGACCAAATTGGTATATCATTTGTTTGGATAAATCATAAATGGCAAAAGCAATGAAAACAAAAAATGGCCATAATCCTGTGAAACTGAAAAAGCTAAGTAATGTACACCACCATGGCTTCTCATCAATGGAAATACAAACAAAAACTCTTCTTGTCTCTTACTTTTGTGACTAGAACCCCTCTCATTAGTGCATCCACAAGGACTATATAAAATACCTAGCCCCACCGGCTCTCATTTTAAAATGCAAATTCTTATAGCAGACAGTGTCTCTGGGATCATCTCTAATTGAGTCGGCTCATAAAGAAAAATATAGAGTAAGATTAGTGGGTATTAAGCTTTAATAGATTAGACCCGAAAACGACTCTCAGAGAGACGGTCTCTCTAAACCCAAAAAGGGACAATTGATGCTCCATTGATCAACCATTTATTTCTTGACTAGGATAAGTTTATGACTTGATGATATTTGATCCATATGATTATTGTACACTTTTTTATGGACTTGAAAATACCATGAATATTCTTGTTAGAGCCGGTATATCTTCCTATATGTCAATTTTTACAAATGTACATATACTAAGTCTAAACTTAGTACTAGTAGTGGAAAATTACTTGATAATTTAACTAGTAGATTCTAGTTAATAACGGTTATTTGCAAATAACCATAAAATGACAAAATATATAATATTAAAATAAACAAAATAAGAAAAAGATAAAATAAAAATCTTAAAAAGCCCTCCTATAAAATGAAGACACATAAGGTGATTTAATTTACTACTTTCATAATACCTATACTAACTCTATTTATAATTTGTTATCGCAGTGCAACTATTTGTTTGGTCATGCATGATCAATATGACCTTTGTCTTCATGTTTTGTGTTAGAAATATGTCACACTAACATCTCATAGTGGATTATAAATTTGCATATATATTGGCTGAACTAATCTTCCTTCTACCATATAGTTTTTGGAAATAATAAACTTCACTAGGTGTATGTACAAGTCAACGCTCTTGAGCCCGTGGGTTTGTGGGCCCAAGCTCACGGGTGTCCCCTGTCCACATAAGTTTATGTGGATTATGGTGAGATTATGTGACGAAGTGTCACGGCCTAACACGGTATCAAAGCCGATGGTGGTTCCTTGGATATGATGTGGCTCACATATGAGGGAGAGTGTTGAAATTACTTCACATGTGAGACAAGATCCCACATCGATAAAATAATAGGTTGTGGACTTGCATGTATATTGGGTGGGCTAATCTTCCTACTACTAGAGTACATATGGTTTAGGAAACAATGAATCTCACCAAGTGTATGTGCAATTCAACACTCTTGACTTGTGGGTTTGTGGGCCGAGCTAACGGGTATCAGAGGAGGTTCTAAGCATGTCCAACATACATGTTTAACTGCACAGGGCCCTAAAAAGTTGGGGGCCTCACTATTATTAATTTACGTAGTATATGTTATGTGTTTAAAGATACGAAGTTGTTAGAAACATATGAAAAGTTATTCAGAGCCTTCAAAAAATTTATCAATTTTTGCTCCGCCTTTGACGGATATCCCGTGTCCACATGAGTGGGCCATGGTGAAATTATGTGACGG